>OU452213.1:10971833-11571833 GCA_911728435.2 Apoderus coryli | reverse complement strand
TGCCGCCGCATAAAACGACTCTGTTTAGACGAAGTTTTTCCTACAATATATGCGTGTTGTATAATGAAGTTCCGAAGAGTTTTAAATCATTGCCTTTAATGAAATTCAAGGTGCAAGTAAAAAAGAGACTTCTCACCATCAGAAATGTATAGGTACCTATATAGGAAAAAAATGGTAAATTTTGTTGCAGCCTGCGGAAATAGATTTACTTGGGTTTCTGATTGTTGGGTGACTGTTTTTATAAGTATTTGTGTGATACCTACTCTATTACGACAGTGATTTGATTGTTAATTACATTTATTTTATTCTTGTCCATTTATTTTAGGGACCAGACTAGAACTTTCATAGATTGATTCTGGTTCCTTTTTGCGAGAACACAGTAGATAAGTTATGTTATATATATGTAATTTATTACCTAATTGATAATGTAATATTATGTTGTTATTTTGTAAGATGTGTTGATTTTCGCAAATAAAATTATTATTATTATTATGTTTATGTGTTACCATGACAACATTGTTTTGTTTTAGATTTTCACTATTAATAATAAATTATTTGTAAAAAAGTTTTTCTTTCTAATAATAATGAACCTTTTCATAAAGTTTTTAATAAAAATTTTTTCTCGGAAGCGGAGAGAGATACGAAAAAATATCAAATGACAAAAAAGTTGTATTTTTACCCACTTTACCCCAAATAGAAGAAGGAAATTAATAAAAAGTACCAACAAGACATATTTATACCTCATATTTTAATTTTTTATATTAATGACTACATAATTTTAAGCCCGGACTCCCGAACGTCTTAAACAGACTGATTTCCATATGGGTAAACACTCTTAAATCATATCTCAGTTTTTAATTAAATATTTCTTTGTATTTTCTAGGAACGTGAAAACAAAACAAAGTTTGAACAAACACCAAAATGGAAACAAAACAAAATGGTATTACTGCAGTGAGGCGGATTGTACCTTTAAAACAATGTATAATAGTAGTTTATGGGCACATAAATGGACCCATACTAATAATAAAAAACATAAGTGTCAATTTTGTAACAACTCATTCGTATACAAATTTCGATTAGATAGCCATTTGTTGACGCACCATAGAGACGAAATAAACATCAGTGAAGCAATAACATCTAAAATTAAGAAGTGCCCAAAATGTAGTTATAAAACTGTATTACATAATCTGGATAATCATATTAAAGCAAAACATACCGATCCACAAGCATCACATCTGAAAAAATATAAATGTGATCATTGTGATTATGTGACGATCTTTGCTAATTGCTTGAGAAAACATTTAATAATTCATGCCAAAATAAAACCACATTTTTGTAAGATTTGTAATAAATATTTTAGTCAAAAACTACATATTGATTCTCATATACTCAATAATCATTTCGATAATACAGATCTAATGGCTACGGTTACAAGTAAAATATATAGATGTACTGAATGTTCGTTTACAAACTTACGTAAACTTTACTTTGAAAATCATATGCGCAAACATAAGCAACTATCTTGACTGGACGACGAACATGAAAAAAAGTTTCTATTAACTTACCCTCTCAAATGCACCATTTTCGAGATTCAAATTGAAGAAAAAATCCGTTTTTGCGTTTATCGTACAGAAAACAGCTTCTGTAAGCATTTTCTACTCATAATAAGCTATGTTTTGGGCAAGAATTTTTTTTTTAATTCATAATCGGTGAAGATTTTTAATAATAATAATAATTCATTATTCATTCGAAAGAAGTAGTCCATATCGAAGTGGAGTAGAATAATTAAACATTCTTGAAATAAAAGGCGACCTCCACACAATAAATTTTAATCAATATGGAGATGGATACTATTACGACTTTAATTCTGCAAACTACAGCCAAATAAATTAATACGGTCGACTTTGATGCATTATTTTATGGCAAGTCCCTGGATTCGATGCTAAATGATTTTTACTCCGTGGTCCACAGCGTGATTGAATTATGTGTGCCACTCAAGAGGGTGTCTAGTGGAAGATTTCCTAAATGGTATAGTCCATATCTGAAAAGTTGTATTATACAAAAAAAGTACGAACACAAATTGTTTAAGAGTACAGGTTCAAACCATCATTACATGGAATTTGTACGGCTTCGCGCACTCTGTAAGACCCTCTCTCGAGAATGCTATGATCAGTTTGTCACGACAACTGATAATGGAATTGGTGACGATATTAGATCCTTTTGGAGCTTTGTTAATTCCACTCGTAGAAATGTGAAACTGCCTTCTGAGATGTTTCTCAACTCAGATAGAGCGAACACTGGACAGTCCGTGGTTAACCTCTTTTCTAGACACTTTTCATCTGTCTATACTACCAATAATACGTGTATTCCCGAACGTCTCAGTGTCAACGACATCAATTTTACAAACTTAAATATTTCTATATCTGAAATTTTTGAAAAACTTTCAGGACTTGATCCAAATAAGGGGCCAGGGCCGGACGGACTTCCTCCTAGTTTTTTAAAACAGTGTAGTTTTGTGCTGGCAAGGCCACTGCATGCTATTTATAATAAGTCTTTGCAGACTTGTTGCTTTCCTGACTTTTGGAAGTCCAGTTTTATCACACCTATTCATAAGTCTGGAGATAAGCATGACATCAGTAATTATAGACCAATCCGCATTCTTAGTGTGATTCCCAAGGTGTTTGAGAAGATTATAATTCAGTACATCCAACCTCTTCTGAATAATTCAATTATAGACCAGCAGTACGGATTTCTGCCCGGAAAATCAGCGGAACTTAACCTTGTCAAATACGTGAATTTTATTCTCGAGTCTTTGGAGGGTGGATCGGAGGTGCATTCCATATATACGGACTTTTCTAAGGCGTTCGATCGGGTTAACCACAATATTCTATTGGTAAAATTGGCCGAGGTTGGCATCAGTGGGAATTTTCTTAAATGGGTCGGTAGCTATCTCACTGATAGAGTCCAGTACGTGAAAGTTAACGGCTTTGTGTCCAACGAAGTTCATGTCTCATCGGGAGTTCCCCAGGGATCTCACTTGGGACCGCTATTTTTTAATATTTTTGTTAATGACATCGCCAACTGCTTCACCTCTAGCGATTTCCTCTTATTTGCTGATGACCTCAAGCTATTTAAAAAAGTGAACAATAGTGAAAACTGTGATCAATTACAATCCGATCTCAACGCATTTCATGCATGGTGTGTTCGAAATGATATGCACCTCAATATTGACAAGTGCTGTGTGATTTCCTTCACAAGATCAAGACATACCATTCCTTTCAACTACACCTTAAATCAGTCATCACTGAAATCGGTTGATATGGTTGAGGATCTTGGAGTCTTGCTTGATAGCAGATTGACCTTCGCTCCTCACATCTCCTCTATGGTTTCTAGATCACTGAAGGTTCTCGGATTTATAAAGCGATGTTCACGAGAGTTCACGAGCGTTGTTTCACTCAAGCTGCTGTATACAAGTTTGGTGAGGCCTTGTCTTGAGTACGCCTCTGCTGTATGGTCACCGAATTATTCCATTCATAGGCAGAAGATCGAACAGGTACAGCATAAATTTCTAAGGTACATGGCCTACAAATTGCATATTCATTTTACTCTGGAGGACCGTGTGGAACTGTATGCCGATTTGCAGAAATATCTTAACATTGATTCGCTTACCGATCGACGTCTGAAACACGATTTAGTCTTGCTGTATGATATTATCAACAGCATCGTGAGATGTCCTGATCTGTTGAGTGCCATAGGAATTCACATTCCGTTTCAGTCCACCCGCACAAGACGTTTATTTTATCAACCGTTCACCAGAACAAATTACGGCTGTAACTCGTTTTTGGCCCGTTCGGTGAGAATGGCGAATGATAATCAGGATTCCCTCGATTTTTTCACCATCAGAAGTGCATTCTTGAGGTCGGTAAAACAGCTCTTTTAGGTCTTTAAATCTTAAATTGTAAACTTATCATTTGTAAACATTTATATATATTTTATTCTGTATTTTTTTTTTTTCAAGATTTTTAAGTCGATATGTTTGTGTGCTTTTATGTATTGTTATTTTTAAAATTTGATGGGTGTATGCCCGTAAATAAATAAATAATATCTCCAACAAATTACATTTGTCACCATACATGTTCCGCAGCACCGGGCTGCATCATCAGTGATGATGATGAAGAGAGTCTTACGAAAAGCTATGTTATTTATTTAGTTAGTACTTATTATTTATGGGAAATTTAATTATCAACTCTAGAAATCTGAATGTATATATTATTTATTTATTATTATTTATAAAATGAATTTACTAAGAATTTTGGTATCACCCAGGGCGTTTTGCAGGGAGATTCTTTGAGCCCCCTTTTGTTTTCACTATTTTTGGCTGATATAGAACGTTTTTTTAAAGAAAATGGGTCGACGGGAGTTAGCATTGTCCATGATACAAACATTAACATCCTGCTATATGCAGACGACCTAGTTATTCTCTCTGATTCTGAAATCGAGGTAAGCCGCTGCTTAAGGAACCTTGAGAGCTATTGTCAGATTAATAAACTCGAGGTCAATGTCGCAAAAACCACAATAATGTGTTTTCAGAGAGGAGGTTTTGGGGCTGTCAGTAGGAACTTCAGATATTTGTCAAATTCCATTGAAATGGTGAGAGAATTTGTTTACTTGGGGATAACTTTCTCTGCTTCATCCCTTTTTCCGAAGGCAGCTGCGGTTATGTCCACAAAGGCAACTCAAGCTACGGGCAGGGTTTTGGGACTAATGACAAATTTTCGACTAACATCGTGGAAAGCCAGAATGTAATTATATAACTCGCTGATTTTGAGCATATTAATGAATTGCGCGGTAGTATGGGGTCTTAGATACCCTGAGGTAATCGAGCGGGTGCAAGTTCAGTTTTTTAAGCGATTGCTCCTACTGCCTAAAACAACCCCGAACTACTTAATTCGAATTGAGACAGGCACTGTAAAGCTTTCAGTTATGCTATTCCAGCTAACACTGAATTGGTTGCAGAAGCTAATGCCGATGGACTCCTCCAGATTTCCTAAAAAATGTTTTTTTGCGACAAATAAGCTTACTTGGCACGGATGTTGATGTCAGATATAACTGGGCAGCACAGGTGAAATGCATGTTTAACTATATTGACCGTGGTGACCAGTTTGAACGTATGATAGTCGCACAACTGAAAAGTGAAAAGCAGCTCTATTCGGATGAATTTAGGGACAGGTGTTCTGGTGAGGATTTCCATTTGGCCACGCTTTCGAGTTACCCACTATATACTGCGCCTAATATTCCCAGCTCCGCCTGTCAGTGATACCTTCAGCTCGACATGCATATAAATTTTATTAGGATCATAGAACAACTCCGTTTGGCGAGCAAAGTATTCCTCAGTTTGTCTGTCCGTGGTATAACTTATCAGATCCAGTGTGAGGAGATTTGTAGTGTGTGTAATCTAAAAGTCAACCAATCTAACCAGCATGTTTTGTTCGAATGTGTCCCCTTGTCATGTATCAATGAGAGTTCCGAGTATTTCCTTAGATCGTATCTCGACTTCAAGACTGAACTGTCTAAAAGTAATACTAAGTCAATTAAGACGATGTGTTATCACATTGAAAATGTATTGAAGTTACGCTCCTTCTTTATTAATGAATAGTGGTTAATTATTATGATATTAAGTATCTTGGATAGGGCCTAGTAGTATGCATTTTTTTGTTTTTTTTTTAATTGTTATTTTCTTTTTCGTATTTTATATAAAACAATTCACTATTAATTTTCGGGGTAATAGCACGGTATGTATTAGTATAATATATGAATCGCATAGATAGATAGATAGATATATTTATTCACCATCTTATGTTACATAACATGTATAGTACGTCAAAAAATAACAAAAATTAATCAAAGTTACAGCAACAAAGAAAGGCTTACAAACAAATTAAAATAGCAACAACATAAAACAAACTAAAATCTAAAAAAATCTTACAATATCGCTTCTGAAATAGTCCTCAAAGGTATAAAAAGCTTGAGATATCAAAAATGATTTAATACATTTGGTAAATTGGACTTCACCAAGGTTCTTTATGTGAGACGGCAGCTTATTATAAAATTTGACACAATAATAGTCAGAACCTTTCCTAGTCCTCAATAGGCGGTGAAATTCAGGCAATATGTCATTGCGATTTCGCGTACCATAATTATGCATATCAGAGTGTAGAGTGAAATGCGAGGCATTGGTTCGAATATAGCCAAGACAGTTTAAGATGTACAAGGAAGGCAAAGTAAGTAGTCCATGTTCAACAAAATACTTTTTACAGCAGTCACGCCAACCGAGCCCCAACATTGTACGTAAACATCTCCTCTGTAGCTTGAAGATTTTCATTGCATGGGAACTATGTCCCCAGTTCAAAATACCATACGACATACGGGAAACAAAATAACCATGATATACCGTTATCAGACTGGTGATTGAAACACTCTGCGCAAGCCTTCTGATCAGATATATGACCCTGGACAGCGAGCACCCAAGTTCTCGAACATGACTCTCCCAGGTTAATTTAGGATCAAGATGAACCCCAAGGAACCTCACGCGAACATCGCTCTGAAGATCGATAGGCGCAGAACGCAATGTAAAGTTCATGCTCTGAGTTTTAGCCTGATTCAAGCTCAGTTCATTTGCCAGAAACCAATTGCCTATGTCAGTCTCAACAGCATTAACCAACTCTCCTAAAGGGTCGTTTGGTCGATATCTAATCAGACTAGTTGTGTCGTCAGCAAAGAGGATTATATTTGACTCTTCTTGAAATTTGTATAAATCATTTACGTATATTAAAAACAATAAAGGTCCCAAAACCGACCCCTGGGGCACACCCCGTCCAACCCTTCGTCTCTCCGAGTATATACATATACAAAACGTGCTGAAAACGATCGCCGAGATAAGAGCCAACCAAGGCAACACTGTCAACATCAAAGTTATAGTAAGAGAGTTTCTGAAGAAGTATCTCGTGTGAGACACAGTCAAAAGCCTTAGTGAGGTCATAAAAGGAAGCAAAGGTGTCACAGCCCCGCTCCATGCCATCCGAAACATATTCCAAAAGGTTATTAATTGCAAGAGTAGTAGATCTCTTATTACGAAAGCCATATTGACCTTGCATAAAGAGATTATTTGCTTCAAAATATTCAGTTATTTGATTTTTAATAATAGACTCAAAGATTTTCGAAAAAATTGGCAAGATCGATATTGGTCGATAGTTACTGGGATCATCAACCGATCCTTTATTTTTGTAGATTGGAATAACCCTTGCCTCCTTCAAGACCGCCGGAAATACAGCGTCACCAATGCAATGGTTTATCAACTTAGTAAGCGGCACCACTAGCAGATTCTTTAAAGTCCTAATAATCCTAACATTAAGCTCATAACAATCCGAGCTTTTTGTGTTTTTCATACCTGATAGTTTCTCACGTACTTCATTAAAGGTTACCGTTCTCAAACTAAATCCAGCAGCTCTAGTGGGAGACATATATTTCTCAAAAGTGACCGATGTGGCTGGTAGCTGTTTTATGATATCATCAGCCGCCGTTGTAAAGTAGTCATTTAAAATATACGCAGTCAAGTTCTCAGCTGTCCCGAGATTAGGAGTTGATTCCCAATCCTTGACAGTCTCCACACAGCAGCAGGCCTATTAATAGCGGATGCATAACACCTATTTTATATGCATTGGTTAGTGTTTGGTGGTTATGGTTGTTGTTGATTGTATTTATAATAAATATTTTTGTTTTTGTTCTTATTTTACATTGTACACAAACATTTTGCTGTAAATTTGTAAAACAAAAAAAAATTATAAGCAAATAAACTGAATTGAATTGAATTTTCAATTGTATTAAAATGATCTCAACTTTTAAACTTACCATTGTGTGAAAAAATTTTAATAATTATCCAGTCATAAAAATTTAAGTTAAACTTCAATGATTTACAAAAAGAAAAAAGTATTAAAGAGACTTACATTAGAAATGATGTAAGTTTTAATTTGAATGCATTAACATATATCTAGTGATGCAAAATTACCGGTAATTTATTTTTTGGTAAGAACATTGGAAATATTACGTAATTTTAGGTAATATTAGGTAATATTGCTGAACAACTTAGAAAAAGCTGGTTTTACAATATGCAAAGAAGCTTTAACAAATTAAACAATAATTGCCTCAATTACCTATATGGCTCTAAAAGGTCAATAAAACACAAAATAAACTGAAATCTGAAACTATATAGTTCACACAATTCACAAATAGTTTTCAGTCGGTAAAAATAAATATTTGGTCATTATTTGCTAAACCCTCATCCACAGACAAATCCTCGGATAAATCAGATTCAGTTTCATTAAAAGTATTTGTTACTGTTGATGGGGTCATTAATGCAACATTTTTCATTTCGGCACGGTTATTGTGTAAGAATTTCCGATTAGTTCGTATGTAAACGAGCTTCACATATTATAGCGATGGCGTAAGAACTAAGCAACAGCTATCACTAGACGTGTTGCAGCATGTTGAAACAAGCAGTAAGACCGTTTAACGTAATATTGAAGCGAATATTACCGGGAATATTACCCCGAAAATTAACGAAATTTTTCGGAAATATTACAGTAACAATGTAACGTTACCGGATGGTAGAGGTAATATTACGTAATATAACTGGAAATTCTGATAGTAATATTCGGACCGTGCATCACTACATATGTCACACTTTTTAACATTTTTTTATGACTTAAATTTTTATAACTGGATAATTATTAAAGTTTTTTCACACAATGGTAAGTTTAAAAGTTGACATCATTTTAATACAATTGAAAATAATATATACATGCTTATTTCTAGAGTTGATAAATAAATTTCCCATAAATAATAAGTACTAACTAAATAAATAACATAGCTTTTCGTAAGAATCTCTTATAACCACTGATGATGCAGCCCGGTGCTGCGAAACATGTATGGTGACAAATGTAATTTGTTGGACTTTTATTTCAAGAATATATAATTCATTAAATTTTCTGTGATTAATTCTAGCTTAAATTTTAAATACAATATCAAAACTAAAACAATGCGAATTTAGAACGAATTTACTATATAAATGAAATTAAAAGCAACCGTTGATTGAAATATTTAATAAGATTCGGAACGCTGGTCTCTTTTTCGTGCTTTACTGAACTGCACTAGCGCATCTGTGAACGGAACGGGCAAACTAAGTTCTTATTCAAGATGCCTGACTGACACAACTGTATCGATCGATCTTCGACACTGATAGTTGGATATTGCGGTACAAAAGCAACAGATGGCATAGCGGCGTTCTACCCCATGCGTTCATTTCGTTAATGAGACGATGCCGTGAGTAGATTTTTTCTTTTATTCTCTAAAGATTCTCTAGATTCCTTGACTACTTTTATTAAAAATATCGTTGACTGAAATAATTTCTTTTAATAAATGAGATAATATAGCATGTAAGATCCCTAATATATTTAATATACAATTTCATGCTTAATTTATAAACGATATGATATTAAATAATATACAAGGGTTTTAAAAGAAATAAATGACTAGGGAAGTAGGGTTCAAGTCATTCTAGACGAGGAAGTAGTCGTGCGGCCCCACGAATCCTTGGTTTTCAATAAAAATTATAGAGCGGATGGAATCATGAGTTTAAAGAGACCAACACACAAATTTTGTTTATTAATTAGTTGCCTACTAAAAAAATTTGGAGATTGATTTGACACATATAAATTAAAAAATGGGTTGGTAGAAAATATAAAACATGACTTAATTTTAGTTATACAGGAACATGACCAGTTTTGGTTTGATCAGTGTGGTGACCATCGCAATATTATTATTAAACAATTAATAAAAATAAAATTATTTAGGGCTGTTAAGTAGGCTAGTTCTAGTAATAATACAATTAAAGATAACGAATCAGGTAAACCACATAGGAAAATAAGAGTATTACATTAGAGTTTGGACTTATATTAGTCATCGGCCAAACTGTTTCTTATATTATGTTATGCAAATATAGTTGTATTCACGGTTAGATGGAATGAGTTTATTTTTTTATTTATTTTCTCAAGTTGCTGCTAAATTTTGGTGTATTGTGTAATTATTAATAAAAACATACTGAGACTAACAAATAAAAACATATAAAAAAAAACTTTCTAAATTACGAGTTTCATTTTTTTTTGTCGGACACTGGAGTCCACAGCGGTTTACCATCTCAAGTGTAAAGATTGTCCAAAAGTTTAAATTGGTCAAACTGGACGCAATTTCAAAACACGTTTGAAAGAACATAAAAATTCATGTATCACTAATAATACAAATTCTACTTATTTCAATCATTTCATAGCAGATAACCATAGTTTTAATAGCAAAAAATTGACTTTACTAGAAGCACTAGAAATTAACAAATTAAGAAATACAGAAAATCTTCTAAACGACCAAACCAATATAAATAATTCTCCTCTTTTGAAATTGTTTCCCTGTCTTGTACCTTTAAATTTTATTTCAATGTAAAAAACTGTTATGTTGGTATTTACCACTTGAGTTCATTTCTGGGGTTTCCATATATTTTTTTATACCTTACACTATATTACTTTACTTACCTGTTTTTACCTAATAGTATAGAAACCAAACTCCAGGTAAACAAAGTAATATTGTGTAAGGTATAAAAAAATATATAGAAATAGAAATGAGCTTATGTCAGATATTCTTTTACCATTTTAGAAGAAGCTACTGTGTAGCGAAACACGTGTAATATGCATAAATTAAAAATAAAATTAGTGGAAATTAATAACTTTAATTTAATATGAATGTCCATTGACAGTTACATAATATCAAGTTTACAGGTTGGGTAGATGGGGGATAGATACTACATAGTTTGTAGGTTACTAAGATAACGTCCCATATTCCAAAAACCATAAGTTTTTCAACCTATGTTTTTAGAGGTAAACCACCCAAAAATTAGTTATTCCACATTATGTTAAATTTCTGATGGTAAAACTACGAACTCCTTGTATAGGATATATTTTTTTTCACACTGTTACAGACCATTATGAATCGATCTTTGCCATTGTCATTTATTAAGAAAACTAAGATATGTCAAACAATTAGTTATATAAAAAAATTATTATCTTTTTCCTTTTAGTAGCCTTCAAGAACACAGAATCAAAAAAATTTTCCTGCGGAAATGTATCATTTTCTTTTCCCTGCCTTTAGAATAGCCGAAATCTGTTACATTAAAACCCATTTTTGCCTTGTATTTTAGACGTTTTTCCGAAAATAGAAAAAAACTTATATATAACCTTCAACTTTTTAAGGTTCGGGTTAAAATCTTTTTATTCTCTTCAGATCGCCCATGAGGTTCAATAGGTATATCCTTAGCGAGTCGAAACCAATATAAAAAAAATTCTTGTGCATTTCCTATGGTACCATTTCCACAGTCAACAATTAACTGAATATTGAGATCTATCAATTAGCTCCAAACATGCCGTACAGTTATGTTTACTCTGTGACATACTTGGGAGATAATGCTAACGAGCAAACTTAAAAAGAAACCAAACTTCAGAAATCAAAAATAATATTGTAAGGACAACCTGTATATACGCAAATGTATAAGTATATTATTTGTTTTATGTATTTAAAATTATTTTACTTGCTATCCTAAACAATTTTTTTTATAACTTGTAACATAGTTAACATAGGTAATGTATGATTTATATTTTAATGATTTATCGAGGATAAGTAATATTTTATTAACGCAAATTATATATTTAGAGACAATAAATTTCTGGAAACAGTTCCATACAAGAAACGTAAAATCCAAAGACAAAACCACTTGATTAATTTCATGCTCTCCTACGTTAAAACACTTTTACAATGAATAAGCGAACAAAACCGTCGATTGAAATATTAAATATTTCAATCAACGACAAAACTACCTCCGTTTATTACTACCACTACTGTTGAATCGGCAACATCTAGTTTTTCGACGGCGTTTCAATAGATGTTCGATGCTACGACGAAAATATTCATAGGTATTAATTCGTATAGTTGCCGCAACATATGGGATGACGCCTGTTACCGGGTAGGTTTTCTCTAGGAGAGGGGTAAGGCGAGCATAGCGGGGCGCACTGTCCTTACCCCGCAAGCGACGACCCCCTCTCGTCCGGCGTTGCGTATCTTATTAAATATTTCAATCAACGAGGCAACCCACAGCTATGAATTACAAAAAAGGAAAACAATAACAAACCGTTAAAGTTCAGCAAATCTATCATCCATGTAACTCCTCAAGCCAACGTTAAATACGTTGATATTTTCATTAAACAAATTTAATTATTAATAATAATTAATTTTAATTCTCTGTGTATGCCATAATAATTTGTCAATCTACAAGCTGCATAAATTGGGGCTCGAGCCTCATAATTTGTACGATGAGCCGGAGCCTCGAACAAATAATAATCACGAGAGTTAGTAAGTAAGTAATTTATTTATTTAGTAATTCATACTATTACATTACATTTATTATTGTAGACATTTTAGTGTCTCGTTATGTAGTGTGTCTACGATTCCAAGACAGTTGACGTTGACATTGAAGGAGATACGTCAGAAATATGAAAATGACAGATGAAGTCTATGCTTCGTGTGTGGTTATGTTTTAGAGGTTAAGTGTGATTTTGTTGTTTATGAATAAATATACTCTTTTTTTAAATTTATGTTCGGCATCCTTATTTTAACGAAGCCCTACATTATAACCTCTAGTTATACCTAACTAGTAAATTTAGAGTTAAATTGGAAAACAATACAAAACAAAAATAATTGATTTCTACAATACACGCATAACACTATTCTTATTGTAATTCATAAAAAAAAATAAAATTAGAGCCATTTGAATTGACCAATTATTAAATGTTTCTTTCAGAGTACATACGATTTATCACTTTAATAAAAATATTAACATTTGCTGGTAATGTGTTGTACATTCGAATTCCATCATAAAACAAAGATGTTGATAAAAATTCTCTACTGTTAAATTCTATATTATATAAAGTATTTGTTCTTCAGTCATTCATGTCCCCACGCTTAGTCAAAATTGTTGTAAATAGGCGGGAGTTTTATTATGAATTATTTTATACATTAATATAAGATTAGAACGCTCAACACACTGTTCTACAGACAACCATTTCAAGGTATTCGGCATACATTTGACTGGGGTATAAATATTACAATTCAATAGAATTGCTTTATTTTGCAAAATCTGTAACCGATTTATATCTTGTTTTCTACATGAAATTAATATTGACTGACAATAATTAAAGTGTGGCAGCACTATTGTATTATACAGGGTGTCCGGAAAAAGGAGGTCAATCCGTTAACCACAGATTCCTAGAGCAAAAATAATATGAGTTTTAAGATGTCATTTTTCATTTTAGCCCTACATGTTCGATATACAGGGCGTCAAATTTGAAAATTGAAAACCAATATTTTTAAATAATTCTAGTATTTATTGAGATATTGGATTCAAATTTAGTGTGTTGCTTCAGCATAAAGAGCTACTTCTTTCCAAAAAACAACACAAAAAACAATGTCTTAATAGCCAAAATACGGGATGTTCAGTACCTATTGACCCTCCCAAGTTTTTATTACGTACGCCAATGACTTTTAAACTAATTACTTATAGGTTACTATGTATTTGTGATTATTTTTTAACTCTTATAAAATATGGATAAAATCATTTGTTTTTGAGATATTTGGAAAAGTATTGGCTCTTGTTTGATGCCTCGGCGGCTCTGGCTATTCTTATAATGTTGAAATATCAAGCAACTCTGGTGTTACCTTGGATACCTACTTAAGCAATGTTTTATTGTTGTCAAATTAGTTATCACAATTTGACAGTAGTTTAAGGTTTAAAAGTTAATATTTTTAATTATCGGTAATTTTATAAGTAAACACAAAGAAAATGGATCGTAGACGAAACAATTTTATATGTTTTTCGGAAATGACGGATATGATTTTAATCATGGGTAAGATTTAAAGACATTTGATTGATTATAATCAGTTAAATTTTATTTTCGTTTATTTACTAGGAAAATGTAACTCTAACGCTAGTTTAGCCGCTAGGCGGTACGCAGAAAAGTTCCCTAATCGAACTCATCCAAGACGAAGGTATTTTTCAAATTTAGTTAGGCGACTAAGGCACAGTGGAAGTTTTAGGGAAGACCGTAAAGGGAACTGCGGTCGACCCCGTCTAATTCAACCGGAAAAGGAGGAGAGTATTTTAACAAGCATCGAGGAAACACCAAATATTAGTACCAGAGTTCTTGCCCGACAGGTTGAAAATATTGGGAAATCTGAAGTACACCAGATTTTAAAAAGACAGCAGCTTTACCACTACCACATTCAAGAAGTACAATCTCTGCTGCCTCAAGACCTTGAGATGAGATCTAGGCTATGTAGGTGGATATGTGAAATGCATGACAGAGATATACACTTCATCAAAAATATTTTGTTTACGGACGAAGCTACCTTTACTAGAAACGGGGTCACTAATAGACATATCTGGGCAGAAGAAAATCCTCATGCCGTAGTAGAGACACATCATCAAGTAAACTTTAAAGTCAACGTGTGGGTTGGTGTCGTGGATAATTTCTTTTTGAGTCCTGTAATTTTACCAGCGAATTTGACTGGTGATTCATTTTTAAGGAGATACTTACATGAAAACTTTCCCCAACGCTGGATTGGGCGAGGCCAAGATGCTCCTGTTAAATGGCCACCCCGGTCTCCAGATCTTACTCCCTTGGACTATTCAGTCTGGGGTTGTATGAAAGATTTTGTTTATAAGGTTCCGATCTTGAGTGAAAATAATTTAATAGAGAGAATCTTACAAGCTGGGGAAGACTTTAGGTTGAAGCCTCATATTTTTCAAAGACTAAGATTTTCTTTACTAAAAAGAGCTCGCATATGCATTGAAAAGAATGGGGGTCATATCGAGCAATTTCTTTAGACTGGTAGTTTATCTAATGTTTATTTAGTTACTTTTTCATGTTTTTAAAATAATATGTTTAAATAATTAATATTTGACTATGATGCTTCAAATTAAGTTAAAAATAATAAACAATTTGGTGTTCGTAGTGTTTGTTTATTACCTTTTCGAAAACTGTACTTAATTTAATGCACGGTAATGGTAATTTGAGTTAAATATGCTTGATTTAGTAGTGAAAATACCGTGAGCCGCGTAGACAACAAGAGCCAATACTTTTCAAAGTATCTCAAAAACAAATGATTTTATCCAAATTTTATAAGAGTTAAAAAATAATCAAAAATACATAGTAACCTATAAAAACTTAGTTCAAAAGTCATTGGCTTAGGTGATAAAAACTTGGGGGGTCAATAGGTACTGATCATCCCGTATTTCGGCTATTAAGGAATTGTTTATTGTGTTCTTTTTTGGAAAGAAGTACCTCTTTATGCTGAAGCATCAGAATAAATTTGAATCCAATATCTCAATAAATACTAGAATTATTTAAAAATATTGGTTTTAAATTTTCAACTTTGACGCCCTGTATATCGAACATGGAGGGCTAAAATGAAAAATGACATCTTAAAACTCATATTATTTTTGCCCAAGGAATCTGGGGTTAATGGATTGACCTCCTTTTTCCGGACACCCTGTATAAAACTTTTTAGTCCAGTCGGATAGATAAAATGATATTCTTCGCATAAAACCTATTTTTTTACCAATTTTCTTACAGATTTTAGAGACATGTACATTCAAGTTCAATATTCCATGTCAAGCACTATATCAATTGTCACATTATTTATTTTAATTTCAAAATTTGAGTTAATTAACCTTTTTCAATTAGCTTTGGAGCCAAATACCATATATTTGGTTTTGTCATAATTCAATTTAAGTTTGTTTCCGCATAACCAATTATAAAACAAGTCAAGCTCTTCGTTTAGAATATCCACAGTTATATTGTGGAATACGAATGTTTATTTGCGCTAGCAGATGGGGATAGTCAATTAAGTCATTAATTAATTTAAAAATAAATATTTGACCTGCACCGATTTTCACCGATTCAATATGATCATACTCCCTTACAGGGAACTGGCCATGAACTTTGAAATTCAGGTATTTCAAAAATTTTCTCTACCATAAAACTGACGCGTATTCTAACTTAGATCTAACCAGAGCCATATACATCGCCTTGAGAAATCCTATGTTATGAAATCTTGACGTATTCCGGAATACAAATCCCAAAGAACGGAGAGCGCTCTGAGTCATTTCCAAAATATGTTGATTGAATGTGAGTTCATTATCGACAAGCATCCTTGGTCACATTCTTTGATTCCAATAACGATCCGTTAAGAACGTAATTATATTGCATGAGGACACGTATCTTACTAAAAAAAGCGGGCCAAAATTGGAGACATAAAACCTTAATTGTAATTTTTCGAAAAGTCCTTATTTACAAGGATACAGGGTGTTAAAGATGACTGCCTGAGGACGAACTTTTTGAAATATTTTCGAAACGAGTAAAGATGAATTAACCAAATGTAGCATATTTATTCACCTAGTTAAATGTCGTAAACTGACATGAAATTGAATAAAAAAGGGTGACCATAGGCTGGTAAACGGGGGAGACCCTTGCCTTAATTACAATCTAACTTTTTTTCCTTGTGATTTTTATTCATTTTGTGTCAAAAATGTGATAAAATAATGTTTTCTACATAAAAACGGCATACTTCTTTTTTCTCAGAAAACTTAAACGTTTTCAAGAAATTCGAGTTTGAAAATTTTAGTACAAAACTGGTCTTTTGTAATCAGCATTGATAAAATTATTGAAATACAGTTTGCTAACGAAAAGTTTTCCAAAATTTTATTAATGCTGTTTACTAAGGCCAGTTTTGTCCTAAAATTTTCAAACTCGAATTTCTCGAAAACCCTTAAGTTTTTCGACAAAAAAGAAGTATGCCTTTTTTATTTACAAAACTTTATTTTATCATATTTTTGACACAAAATGAATAAAAAGCAGAAGGAAAAAAAGTTAGGTTATAATTAAGGCAAGGGTCCCCCCCGTTTACCCGCCTATGGTCATCCTTTTTTATTCAATAAATATGCTACATTTGGTTAATTCATCTTTATTCGTTTCCAAAATATTTCAAAAAAATCGTCCTTAGGCAGACATCTTTAACACCCTGTATCTTTGTAAATAAGGAGAGTCGTAAGATCCCTCTAAAATTCCACGCAGTCGAGCTTCCCCTAATTGTCCGAAACAGTTTAAAACCATAATTTTGAAGGGGTAGTGGGTGTTTTTCTCCCCAATTCCTACGCCACTGGAAAAAGTACGGTTTTAAGATATCAATTTGATCCGCCAATGTTTTCTACACCAAAAAGGTACTCTTGGTCATAAGCTCTAAAGTTGACCGTTTTCGAGAAGAATCAACTTGTTGAAAAACATGGTAAATTTTTTGAAATAAATTTAATTTTTTGTGTTCCGAATAATGTCGCAAGATGCAAAAATGCGTTCTCTTAATTGGTCAACATTTTCAATTGGAGTATCGTAGACTAGGGTTTTGAGATGGCCCCAAAAGAAAAAATCTAAACAATTAAGTTCGGAACATCGCGGAGGCCAATGGTGTGGACCTCCTCGACCGATCCAACTGTCTTTGTATTCGTCGTCCAAGTATTTACGAGCAACCAAACTAAAGTGGGCCGGAGCTCCATCATGCATAAAGTACATGTTTTGTCTTTCTGGAAGCGGTATATCTTCCAGCAGTTTCAGCAGTACTTCTAGAAATTGTCGATAATCTGCACCGTTTAATCTGTTCCGTAAAAAATGTGGGCCTATCAAATGATCACCGACGAAGCCAGCCCAAACATTCACGGAAAATTGTTGCTGATGATGGCCTTCTGTAATTTCATGTGGATTTTCTTCTGCCCATATGTGGTTATTGTGAAAATTGAAAATACCATCTCTCGAGAAAAATTCTTCATCGGTAAACAAAAATTCGGCTCCAAACTTGAGCTATTTTTTCTCTCTACAAAAGTTGTCTTTTCCATATTCTCCAAACCGTCGAGTGAGGTTGGTTTAAGTTGTGAGCAATTCTTTTGGTATTTGTGGACGGATTGTCTTCAACTTCGTTGAGGACAGTCTCTTGTAGGGGAATTGCAACTTCCATAGGCCGCCTATTATCCGTAGTATTCTTTTTAAAACTTTCATTTCCCCATAGTTGTTGGTGAATGCGTTGAAACAAGTTATGGTATGGTATGGTAAGTTGGCAAGCAGGATGTTTTTAGCGGCCTATACACATGCTGGCAAGTCCGCAAGTGTGTCCAGATAAGTCCGCGAGCAAGTGCGAAACGAATTGCGGCCACACATTATTCAGCTAAACGTCGAGGTTCGTCAGTTGGTAGGACCTGTGCGAAAAATGAACGTCGAAGACATGTGTGTGACTGCAACCGCTGTCGTTCTTGCAGTTGAAAGTATGGAAAAAAAGAAAAAAAAAAGGCGGAAATGGGTGAAATCGTGGTTATCCAAACGTGATACATACTCGCATGTTAATTTAATAAATGAATTGAAATTAGAACCGGACGATTACAGAAATTATCTGAGAATGGATGAAAATACCTACCTGGAATTGTTGCATTTAATAACACCACAAATAGAACGACAAGACACGAGGATGAGAAGAGCCATAACACCACACGAAAGATTATCGAGTACACTAAGGTTTTTAGCAAGTGGTAGGAGCTTTGAGGATTTGAAATATACCGCTATTATTTCCCCACAAGGCCTTGGAAAAATTATTCCTGAAACGTGCCGAGCCATTTGCATTGCTTTGAAAGACTATATTATCTTTTAAAAATAAGAGCAGGTCGTAGTACCACAAAGTAGGTTTGTATACTTCTTCAGTGCCAGCCCAGACTTTTTGGAATCCATACATTTTTTAAACTCCTTTCGGAAACAACTCCGCATTGAATTATTTTTTTTGATAACGTCTTCCTTTGCTGCATCTTTGTTAATTTCTTTCAATTTCTCAACTAAAATTTTGTACGCCTCTTCTTTTAAAATTTATTGGAATACTCTTTTGATTTTATCTTCCACAAGCACGAATTGTCTTTATATAATTCTATAAATTCCCTCATAATGTCTTCGTGTTTCTTTGATAGTCTAGAATTTGCCATTTTTTTTTCAGCGACTATTCTGCCACGAAAATCACGTAGAAACAGTCTTGGCGCGAAACCTAACAAAAAACTGAACATACACTGACAAGTTGACCTTCGCACTTGCTCTAAAAATCAGACGCAATCTGATTCGCTTCGAGCCCCGCTTGGAACTGAACGCGCCGTGAGTTTTGAGACATACACATTCGCACTTACTCGCGTGTCTCGACCTGTACAGGCAAGTCTTAACACTTGCCTGCATGTGTATAGGCCGCTTTTCTTGATACCACCGCCTTGTTTCTGCCGAATTACCGCTCGCCAATCCGTACAGGTAATGTATTTCGCACATTTCACTTATAATTTTGTAATACAAATTTACTTTTTGCAGGTACAAACTTATTTTTTTGTTTTTGATAAACAAACAACAAACTGATTGTTCTTTTGACAGGAGGTAACTTTTGTTTGAAAATTTAAAGCCTACTTGATAAAAAATTATTAATCTTTTTTTACTTTTCTATTATTTTTAATTTTTTTTTTAATTTTGCAATAATTATGAAGTCAACGTTTAATTATAGGCAGTGTGTATTATTGAATTACAAATCCCAAATAATAAGAATAATCTTTATTCTGTATAGCATCGGGGAACCGTATTATATTGTTTTGAAATTTTGTGTTTGGGGGATTGATGTTATTGGATTTGAGATTGTTCAATTCAGGATCAGGATGGAGCTGTGAACAGAAAAAATGGAAAGTATCAGCCGTTCAGCGGGAGCGGACAAGTTCTACTAAAAAATTTTTGCTCCTTGCTCAGGGTATTATATATTTAAATAGTAGCATACTATTATTTTTCTTATATTTATTTTTGGCTTTATATGTATTATAAACAAGTTTATATTTTGTGGATTTTTGTTTAATGGAAATAAATATATTATTATTATTATTATCATTATCAATCGTATACATTCCTCTATCTGAAAATGGTCAATTGAAAAGCGTTTACGTTCTAATATACAAGAATGAAAAACTATGACCTATCACTATATAAAAACACCGATACAATTCTTATACTTGATAGTATGTACAACTCATTTAATTAAAGACTTGGGGGTGTTATTTTCCAGAAGACTGATATTTTCAGTTCCGATAACAAAACATCCTATCGAAATATTGGCTTTTTGATAAGAAACATAAAGGAGTTTAAAAATAAAAAAGCTCTGGATTTGTGAGCAATTTTTCTGGTACTTGTGGTCGGATTTTCTTCAACTTCGTTGAGGACAGCCTCTTGTAGGGGAATTGCAATTTCCATAGGCCGCCCACTATCAGTAGTATTTTTTTAAAAAGTTCCATTTTCCCATAGTCGCTGGTGAATGCGTTAAAACAAGTTGTGGTGTGTTACTTGGCGATCAGGATGTCTTTCTTGATACAACCGCTTTGCATCAGCCGAATTACCGCTCACCATTCCGTACAGGTAACGCATTTCGCACATTTTAGCGTTTGTGTAATTATTTATTCCCCTCATTAAATTGAGACTCCACGGAAAATGGACTACTTCATAAATATTCATTTTTAATTTTGTAATACAAATTTACTTTTTGCATGTACAAACTTAATGTTATTTTTTAATTTTGCAATTATGAAGTTAACGTTTAATTAGTAGAAAAAATTTATTTCAAAAAATTGACCATGTTTTTCAGCAACTTGATTTTCCTCGAAAACGGTCAACTTTAAAACTTATGACCAAGAGTACCATTTTTTGTAGGAAACATTGGCGGTTCAAATAGGTATCTTAAAACCGTACTTTTCCAGTGGTGTAGAAATTGGGGAGAAAAACAACCACTACTCCCTCAAAATCTTCACCAATTATAAATTTTAAAAAAAATTCTTGCACAAATTTGTAAAATTGTAATGTAGTTAGTATTTGTCGAATTTATTTCCTATTTAATGTATTGCTCTGTAAATAAATAGATTCTGTTGAGCAATATAGCTTATTATTATTATCTTGAACTGTTTTTGAAAAAAAAATTATTTCGATTTTTTTGGCCCAAAACAGGTTTTCCGAAAAAATATCGTTTTTCATAGCCCCTAAAAATAGTATCTTGCAATTTTGAAGGTGCTTTAGGAACGTCTTAGGTTATTAAAAATAGGCATAAGTCGATTTTATCAAATGGATCACCCTGTATATTGTCATATATTCTAAATGATAATCGAATTGCCTTTCAAATAATAGATCATATTCCTATACCTAAAATCACCCTGTATATTAAAGAGGAATTTATAAAAAAATGTAAGGGTTTTCGATATAAAGTTTATAAAATTAACAAAACAAAAATTCACAGAACCAGTTCATGTTTCCTTTCTCGAAAGATATTTTGGCAAACCGTGAATGGATGAATTCATCTGATATTTCCACTATATTTTGAAATTTGTTTATGAATTTTACTACTTTCGGAATCAGAAATACAATTGAATTTATCTAGTAAATTTTACTACTACTTCGAGGTATTTTATTTGTAAATTAAGTGGTCGGCAGACTTGAACAGCATATTACTATGCAAAATGACACGGTTCTTATCGAAGTCAATTTTACAAAATTCATATAGATCATATACATATTGACTGCGAGGGAAAAATTGAGCTTCTTGGAGGTGTTTTTAATGGTTGTAGTGAGTCTCGCCTCAAACCAGCTGATTGCGTGATCGAATATTTCATTAAATAACGCTCGATAGAAGCTTTTGAGAGTGCTAAACGCTAATCCACAGATTCCTTTATCGTGCCGTTTCGGAATGTTTCTTGTGCGAGGCAACACAGGTTCATTTAGATTTAGTTCTTTATTAGTAACGCACAAACATGTTTTCCATAGAATGCATTATCCCGTTTCATTACTAATAAGTAGGCCTTAGTTGTGCAAGTCTAGGTATAGATGTTTCAAAAAATAACATTCTAAACTCCTCGCTATTCGAAATGCAAAAAAATGTACCTATTTCGGGTTTGTATTCCAATAATACACACTGCACCACTGACAAAACAAAACACTGCCAAATTAAAATCTGACGGTAGCAACCATTTATTACAGGCTAAATTAAATAGTAGTTTATGGTACCTTCCACACATTAGTAAATACACTCCGGACTTTTGAAGCCAGTAGAGTACACAGCCTTTTTAGGGTTCTACTATAGTATATTTTGTAACGAACATGAAATGACATATATTTCCTACGAGTATTATCGTTTGCAGTACTCGCCTGTGGCTCATGCTGCAAATCATACGAATAGGAAATGCTTATTTCATGTGAGTCTCAGACTATACTGTTCCTACCACTGTTTTAATGGTTTTGAATACATTAAACATAATTTTTAGGAAAATATTTGTTCTTCAAAATGTACCTATACTCGCCCTGTTGGCGTAAGCCTAAATTCGATGAGTTAAAAGTATTAATTTGACTAGGTGGTGTTAAACTATATTCACTATCACTGTTTTTTCATTATATAAATAATAATAAACTGTCAATTTGGTTTAATTGTATTGTCGGCGTTGATATGGTGATTTTCATAACCGATGCTACTTTTGTCATTACCAGGAAATTTACCCGTGCATTTTTAAATATTTCCCACTTGTTGTTGGGCAACAAATGAATACAGCATTACAATGTACTACATTTTCAAATTATGATTGAACATATAGGTAATAAAGGCATTTAAAGACAGTCCTAGAAAAACAACAATAATCAAGAATATTCTGGAAGAATCTGACATCTAATAATAATAATTGGTCTCTAAATTCTTTTATTTAGTTTTAAATAACATTTTACCTTTCCTAATGACTAATTTTCTTTAGGTATTTTCTATAAATCTTTTGTCATTTTCAGTAAACATACTTCATCATAACAACCCTTATTATTTTGCATACCTACTATAATCCGGGCTCTAAAAATTACAAACCTTACGAGGTGCATCAGCAGGTACAAAGGGATCAAGGCGCAATTCTACTATAAATACACTAATGCACATCACATAATATTCATTACGTCTCCGTTTTCAACAGAAGCAACAGCAAAATTGTGAGTGTTGAGTGTTTGTAAGTTTGTGATTGTATAAAAATTATTCGTGAAAATATGGATTCATTTGAGCGAGATTTTAGAAGGCCCGTCAGCAATGAACTATCATCGACGATAGTTTGTACTGTACATAGAGAGCCCCAACTCTATTTGTGTGCCACATGTGAGCAAACTCCTTTATGTATTATATGTATTAAAAGTCGTCATACTAATCATGATTGCCATACAATTGCTGATTTTGAAGAACAAATGGAAAGTGAACTTAGCGATTTGAAACAAGCTGCCAAGGAATGTTCAATTAACTGTCGACTAACAATGAATACTATATCATTGGGAATTAGAGCTGCTAACAAAGATTGCGAAGAATCTATAAGGAAAATTGATCAAATAAATACTAGGTAAGTCATTTTTACTAATTGTAATATAACAATATCTGAGACTAATAGATAATGCTCATTTTTAGCTCTCAAATTGCTTTACAAGAACAAGGTCAAGTCTTAACAAGACGGCTCCACGGGTTAGTTGTATCAAAAACTATTACGCTGAACGCGCAAAAAAAGTATTTCCGGGACGTTGTCAGCATGGTTAAGTCAAGACTACCGAATTCAGACAATAATCACCTGGCATTCGATAAGGCAATGTTAAAGATTCTAGAACAAGCTCCAGTACTACCATTGGAGGAAGCGAATATTTCATTCGAGGTAGATCCCAAGGAATTTGGAGTAATCTCCAAAATGTGTTCCATCGAACAACACTCTGAATACTATGAAAGCAACAAATTTCTCAGATCAAATAACAACCAAGGTAAGTTATTATGTTGCAACTTAAGATTTATGAATTAAATATATATGAATATATATGTAAATAAAACTAACTACGCCTTCTCCACAAAATTACTTAAAATATATTTACATATACATTCAATCTCATCTCCGTTATGGATTACTTCAAGAAATATATTAGTAACTAAATAACAATTTTCTCTTTTACAGCGAATTATGCGGTCTCAAGGCAATTCTCACACTTTGGGAAGGACGACTTTTGCAAGTGGAGCCCGTCAAACACGAGCTCTTTATCTCCAGATTCAGCAATATACACTCCTACAGAATCAATGTCATCTGAGGGATAAAGCAGAACCATAACTGCATTTTGTAAAAATTAATGTTTTGTTTATATTGTACCTATAAGTATTATATTAGTTAGTAGTACCTATTTGTTATAAATAATATTTTCTTTAGTTTAATCATAGTTTGTAATGTATTATACCTACGTACCCTAAAAATCAAATTAGTAATTATTTATAGAACATCGTGTTCATAACTTTGACATCGTTGTATGTATGCTGTTATAGTTTTACAAACTTAATAAAATACAAAGTTATGGAAAATAACGCATTTTTACTTCATTTATTTATTGTGTTTAAAAGTATAACAACCGTATGATTGAAAAATGTGAATATAATTAATTAAAACAATCATTAAAAATAACAAAATAATAATAAATAAATCAAACGACGTCTGTTCCACAAAATTCTTAATATTTAATATGTTAAATTTAGGATCAGGTTGTTGCCAGACACGTTTTGGCAAGACTATTCCATCATCAGTGGCATGACATACAAACTTACGTAGTTACAATGATGGATTTGATAAACATAGACATGGAATATAAACACACATATACCGGGTATTCCATTAAGGGTGGACAGGTAGCATATCTCAGGAAATAATAGTCGTAGGGCAATGGGGAAAAATTTTTTTTAGGGAAATTGGCCATGGGTAATCTCTGGAAATAGTTTTTTAGTTCTTAACTATACCGCTAGGGGTCGTAATAGATACAGTAATGCGAAAAATGCATTTTTATTGCAAATTACGAAATATAAGTTAAAAAAACAATACCCCCCAGTAATGCTACTGAGATTCCACATATTTTTGGTGTATCACTTTTTACTGTGCGGCTTGAAATAAAGACAGCAGAGAAGGACGAAATTTTACCTATGATGATGTACGAGTATATAACTTTGACTTGGCTTAACCGAATTTATTAATCTAATTTTTGTTTAAGAACTGTAGCCTTGCTGATGAAGAAAAAAAATATTTCAAATCATAATTGTTTTTTGGGGCTCCGCTAGATGCCACTATTTGCAACGCCTAACGTCTTTTTTTTATTTTTCTTCAAAAACTCAAATTGAATGATACAAATATTTTTTCAAAAATGAAAAGTAAATTGAATTTGCAGCAAAAAAGTCAAAAACCGCACATCAAAATCTTTATGTTTCAGAGTTATGACCAAAAGAATGTTGTTCACCAAAATTCGTTGAAAAATCATGTATCTTTAATTTTCCGTGATCAAGAATGCCATGGGAAATAAAGAAATGGATTTAAACTTTATTTAACTGATAGCTTATCAAATAAAAATAATAAAAAATCCATTAAAATTACCAAAATAAAAACTGGAAGTGTAAGAGTTGATCCAGTCCCGCTCAGCAGCATTTCTTTATTTCCCATGGCATTCTTGATCACGGAAGATTAAATATACCTGATTTTTCAACGATAAAACAACATTCTTTTGGCCATAACTCTGAAACGACTAAAGATTTAGATGTGCAGTTTTCGACTTTTTTGTTGCAAATTCAATTTACTTTTAATTTTTGATAAAATATTTGTATCATTCCATTTAATTTTTTAAAGGAAAATAAAAAAAAACCTTAAGCGTTGCAAATAGCGCCATCTAGCGGAGCCCCAGAAAGCAATTATGATTTGAAATATTTTTTTTCCTCATCAGCAAGGCTCCAGTTCTAAAACAAAAATTAGATTGATAAATTCGGTTAAGTCAAACCAAAGTTATGGACATTATCATAGGTAAAATTTCGTCCTTCCCTGCTGCCTTTATTTCAAGCCGCACAATAAAAAATGATACACCATAAAGATGGGGAATCTCAGTAACATTACTGTGGTAGTATTGTTTGTCTAACTTATATTGCGAAATTTTCAATAAAAATGCATTTTTCGCATTACTGTATCTATTACGCCCCCTAGCGGTATAGTTAGGAACTAAAAAATTATTTCCAGCCATTTCCCATTGTCGATTTTCCTAAAAGAATTTTTTTCCTATTGTCCTACGACTATTATTTCCTGAGATATACTACCTGTCCAGCCTTAATGGAATACCCGGATATGCATTCTGGGAAAATACTTTTTTATGACATATGAAATAAAATAAACTAAATTCTTAAAATCAACTTTATTTAAGATGTACAACATTGAGTGAATGTAGTTTATATTATTTTATTTGATTTCATATGTCATAAGGAAGATTTTTCACAGAATGCACAATATAATATGTATGATGTATATGTTTATACTCCATGTCTATGTTTATCAAATCCACCATTGTAACCACGTAAGTTTGTATGATGATGGAATAGTTTTTTTCGACAACTGTTTTAGAATATAGGTATTCTGATGTCAATAACTGTTACAGAATATTGAATATTCCGTAACAGTGTTACAGAATGACGTATTAAGGGTTGCCTATAACTTTATAGGAATTTATAATTACACAGCGGTGTTTTAGCGTTATTAATAATTATTCGTATCTCTAGAAATGGGTCAGATATATTAAAAATCTATATAACAACTGTTTCTCTTTTCAATATAATATATTATTGAAATTTTTTTAAGTGTTTACATTTAAGTTTTGACAGAAGGACAAATTGTAGAATTTGTTTGACATATATGTCATTATTTGAAAGTCTCTTATGTGTAATTCTTGATTTATATTATTGATTAGATATCTACTTATACACATTGAGGTAAGTTATTAATTATATTATCTTGATTTTGAAGTTTTAAAAGTACCTACCTATATAAATTGTTATACAACTTTTTCAATACAATGTCTAGCGAAGAAGAGCTAATTTGTACCCCGCCTGAGATTAGGGAATTCAGTTGCAGTTGTAGAAAAAGTATAGTCTGTAACACGTGAGGAATCAGCTATTCTGAACTCGTGGACCGTCACCCTCGCCTGTCGGCTCGAGTGACAAATTTCCACTCGTTCAGAATATGCCACATTCCTCACTTGTTACAGAATATACTATTCCGAAACATGTCTGGCAACAACCCCAACCTGAATTTAACAAATACACTGTGTCCACTTTTTTTAAATAAGTCCCTGGATTTTTTATTGTTACATTTAAAGTCATTTTCAATTCAAAAATAGGTGGTATTTCACACGTAATGGTTTAAACAAGTTTTCAGTGTTTTTAGTTGTTATTTAAAATGAATCAAGAAAAATCGCCAGAGTTTGGCACTTATTTTGGATAAAACAGTCATTTGAGAAAGGCGTTTTTTTAATAACTTCATAAAGCACAAAAATTTCAACTAAATATAAAAAACCGCGTACAGAATAAAATGTACTGAGACAGAAATAAATTGTCAAAGAATAATAAATAATTGTGACTAGTAACAAGACTGTTTTTGTAAAACTTACTACTCTGCATTCAATCAGTTAAGTGCCAAACTATGGCGATTTTTCTTGAATAATTTTAGAAAACAGCTAGAAATACTGAAAACCTGTTTAAACCATTACATATATGTGACATACCACCTATTTTTGAATTGAAAATGGCTTTAAATTTAACATTAGAAACTCCAAGGCCGTATGAGAAAAACCAAGTTGATAATGTGTTTTCAAAAACGAAACGTAGTGGTGAAAATTTGTACACGCTGTCTTTTTCTCTTCAAAAAGTAACAATGAGAAAGGGCTTTTAATTTTTTTATATCTGTAAAAATAATTTCAGAAATAAATCAAAACTAAAATCGAAAACCATCGTTTCATCAAAAATTATCGAAAACGGCTAAAGTTAGTTTAATTTTGAAAACACCATTTAAAAGGTGGTTAAATTGTACAACTTTTCCCTAATTTAACCAACATTGTAACTCCTACCGATTGCAATGCTATCCCATTCTTATATAAAGAATTTTGTGGAACAGACGTGGTAAGGTTAGATGGGGAAGTCCCAAGCGGCTTAGGCAAGTTACAATGGACCGGCTCCTAGTAAAACAGTTTGCCAGGAGAGGCAAGGAGAATAAAAACATACGATAGGCCCTAATTTAAAAAATACCGGGCCGGGAAGAACATTCGCCTCGGTCTCTCATAGCCTAACAAAATTGAAATTGCAAATTTTGTTTACGTGGGTGTATGTAGGTCTACCAGGAGCATTTAACAAAAATGTTTTTAAATATACCGGGTGTCCCAGAAAAGTGTGGCATATCAAAGTTATATTTTTTAAATGGAACGCCCAGTATTTTTTCGATTTTTTGAAGACTTTGGATAAAATAAAGTAAAGTTATTTTCATGATCTCTATACCTAAATCTACCCGTTTGGCCAATTATTGCGTTTTTTGAAAAAAATATGGTCATTTTGAAAAACATTTTGTGCGTTTATTTTTTTAACTAAACCGTTTCAAATTTTAAATTGGCAAGTGGATAGCACATACATGTTCGGTGTATAGCCGAATTGTAAATATTGTACAGGATGGTCACAATTTTTTTATTGTTCTTATCAATCATATTTATTTAAATAACTTTTTTATTTTAAATAGCACACCCTGTCTTTCATAGCACCTGTCGATACTAATTAATGTTCTCTATCAAATGGTATTAGGCTTACTTATACCTAACTGTCACCGTTTCCCAAGAAATAATTATTATAACTTATTTATCTTATTGATTTGACTTTTAATAGTAGGTACACCCTGTAATTTACATTTAATAAATTGCTATTGGCTGATCGGTATTAGAATATTACAATAGTTTTTCCGTAGACAAATTGGAACTTAAAAGCCAACAAGGGTTCTCTACCACCATCAAGTGGGACCATACTAATCGGACTTAAAAACTTTTACACTACAATTTATTGGGTACCTAATTCTAACAAACTCTGAAAGTTATAACTTAAGAATAATAAAATAGGTACAAATTTTTAACATTCAGTAACATATTCATAATTCTTAAAAATTAACAACAAAAAAAGTCCTATACCAGACATACCTTTACTACTATAGCTACAAAAAATGCTCAAAATGTTGGCCGATATTTTCAATACACAGATGAATTCTTTTTTCAAATGAATGTCTGACATTTGCTAATAATTGTGGTGTAATTGTATCAAAAGCAGTTTTAATTCGCTGTTTCATATCAGCCCGTGTTGTTGTTGGCGTATCATAAACAATGTTTTTAATGTATCCCCATAAGAAAAAATCTGATGGTGTTAATTCTGGAGACTTTGGGGGCTAGTTTTATGGACCACCGCGGCCAATCTGCTCTTTATTATTTTTGTTTTTTTAGTATTATTTTATTTAAAAAATGATTAAAAAACGATTTCAAAGTTAAACTAGTTTTTGGATTATTACATTATCGTAGAAATAAATAAAAAAATTTGCGGGACCCATGGTCTGTAAATATGGATATTTAACGCACCTCCGTGTATAAGGGTAAAGGTTATGTAATTTTCTGTAATTCTGATTGTTAGAATATTGATGAACCTTCGGATATTTCCAGATTTATGCTAGAGCTGCTACAACCGTAAGTCGGCCATATTGATATTCATCCAGCATAGTCTGACTTAAGTTTACAACTGTCGGACACACTTCGTCTTTCCGTATTAATAGGAAAGCCTCCTCCATTGAAGCCTAACAACATCAAATGCGTATTTGTTTCTATCCGCACGATTTATTTTTCTCTTAACCTATGATTTTTGTAATGCGCAGAATGTGTTTTAGGGCTTCTGTTCCTGAGTAATTTTCCGCCACATACAGTTTTGGTGATAGTGGGTCGATTACATCCTACGGATAAGACGTCACCTGGGGCAAGATGTTCGTGTGAAGTACATCACATAGAACGGTGGAGATGTACCTAGGGTTGCCAGATATATTTATTTCAAAAATAGGTTAGCCTATATACAATTATATGAGACTGAATAAAAATATATGAGAATTTTAATGTACTGCAAAATACCTGCATTTTTGAATGAATACAAATAGAAAAATAAACTCTTTATTCTATTTTTAGGTAGATATAATTAAATTAAACATTAATTTCATTCAATATTAGCACATAACTACAAATTAAAGAAAAAATCAAGCACTGCATTATTGCAATTTTACATGAATCATGTACCTAAACTTAGAAACATGTATCTACACAAAATAATGTGACTATTAAACCAAACTGAAACCTTGAATTATGTAATACAAAGAAATGATGAGATAGGAAGACAGTTCGTATTTATTATTGTTTATAAACATCAGTTTTTTTATTCGAGTTGGGCAGTCATTCATACTTCGAAAACATGATAATAGTGGTTTCCGCTACTTCAAAATTCTGGCATGGCTGGCACGGGCGTATCTATTAATGAAAATATATGAGAAATAGTTTCATATTAGGCGTGTTAATAGGAGATATGTCAAAGAGTTAAAATATATGAGTATCATATTGAAATAGGAGGTCTGGTAACCCTAGATGTACCTGAAAATATGTGATCGTGTGGTGGTTTCGTAACACGTGTGGAGCTAATATTGCATCGTTTCTTCAGTACTGAAGAAGATAGTTTCTTCAGTACTCAAGAAGCGCAGAGAAAAGGGCAATTTAACTACAAGCACCTGTGGAATTAATAGTAGGGCTCAAAGGATTTATGTCAACGAAGAACTTGACCGGAGTACCTATAAATTGCTCAAGAATGCGATGTTATGTAAGCAAAAGGGGTATAAATATGTTTGGGCTAGAAATGGGTCGGTTTATGTCAGGAAGAGTGAGGGTTTGGAGGCAACCAGGTTAAGAGATTCTGAACACTTGAAAGATTTTTTGAAATAATGTTTGCTTTTTTGTTTGTTTTTGTAATTATTTTGTAAATATTTTCTTTGTGTCAAAATGGCGCCTAAAACTAAAACCTTTTCGATATGTCATTTGAATTCTCGATCACTTGTAGCACATTTTAATGATGTCTATGATATAGTTAAATGTAAGTCTTTTGATATTGTATGTATAACTGCTTCTGTGTCTATCACTGGATATGTTTTGTTACGCGCGGACAGAGTGGACCGTGCTGTAGGTGGTATTGCGATTTATGTGCGTAGCTGTTATAATGCTGAAAGGCATATTTTGAAGTCTAGTAATGGTGGTTTGTTGGAGCATATGTTGATTACCCTGAAAGTTAAGGGGAAGACCTTGATCGTTGCTGTGTTCTATCGTTCCAATAGTATATGTTCAATAGCGGAGTCTGTAAATAGATATCACGAAATTTTATCCGAAATTGTACCTTTTACTGACTTTCTGGTTATTACGGGTGATGTAAATGTAAATATGCTTGAACCAGGGAACCCTGTAACTGAATGTTTCGATTCTTTTGGCTTAACACAGATTATTGAAGAGCCTACCAGAGTAACTCAACATACAGCCAACCTACTTGATCCTATATTTGTTAATAATACGGCACTAGTGAAGAATCATGGTGTAATAAATACGGATTACATTTCTGATCACAGTCTGGTATTTTGTGAGCTTGCGTTTGAGAGATTTCGGTGTGCTCAATTTTATACTTATAGATGCTTTAAACACTTAAATGAAGATGACTTATGTCGAGATATGAGTAGGGTTGATTGGGACCGCATTTATTACATTAATAACATTGAAGAAAAAATATCATTTTTAACTGTAAATCTTGTTAATATTTTTAATATCCATGCGCCCTTGCGTACTGTTCGTTTAAGTAGACCGTATGCACCTTGGCTTACTGAACCCTTGAAACTTATTATAAAGGAACGTGACAGGGCTTTTCAAAGATATAAAAGAACGAAAACTGATCTGAACTGGAGGGCTTACAAAGATCTCCGTAATTTTGCATTGGCGTCTGTACGCAGAGAAAAGGCAGCGTTCTTGAAGTATGTGAGTGCTGAGGATGCAAAGACAATTTGGAAAAGATTAAAAATTGAAAATGTAATGATAAAACCAAAAATGGATTTGCCGGATTGTTTTTGCAATCCAAACATTATAAATGATTACTTTTTGTCTGTTTTTTCTGGTAGTGGGGCTGATTCGGAATTAATTGAATATTTCAAAAATAATACTTATGGTCCGGAAAAATTAGATTTTCGGGTTTTATCTCCATTGGAAATATATAAAATAATTACTTCTATTAAATCTAATGCTGCTGGAAGTGATGATCTTTCAGTTGTTATGATTAAGCTCACCTTACCTATTTTATTAAATCATATAACCCACATAATAAATATCTGCATTGAAACTGGCTACTTTCCAAGAATTTGGAATACAGCAGTGGTATGCCCGGTACCTAAAGTAAATTGTCTTAACTCTGTAAGTGATCTCAGACCGATAAGCTTACTTCCAGTCTTGAGCAAGGTATTAGAAAGAGCTATACATCAACAACTGTATCAATTTGTAAATGTTAATGGTTTGCTACCAGAAAATCAATCTGGATTTAGGCCAGGTTTTGGCTCAACATCACTGTTGTTACATGTAAATGATTTGATAATTCGTGGTTTAGATAATAAGATGGCGACTATATTAGTGCTTTTGGATTTTTCCAAGGCATTTGATTGCGTGGACCATGAGTTGTTGTGTGCCAAGCTTCATTACCTTGGTGTGAGTGATAAGGGTATTCTGTTTTTCAAAAATTACTTGTATGATCGGCAGCAGTATGTAAGAGTGAATGGGAGAGTGTCTGATGTGGCAAGGGTAGATTCTGGAGTGCCGCAAGGCTCTATTCTGGGTCCTCTTTTATATTTATTGTATACGTTTGATTTGGGGAGCTGCGTGAGGTTTGGCATGAGTGAATCGTATGCGGATGATACACAACTTATTTATACATTTGATCCATCTGACTATAGTGATGTTGAAGCAAATATAAATTCTGATTTATGCAATATATCGGAATACTGTAAGAAACATAGTTTGAAATTAAATGCTGGTAAAACTCAAGTCATGATCTATGCATCAGAAAATATTTTACACTTTTTAAAGAACTATATATCTCTGGAACTGGAAAGTCAACCTTTGCATTATGAATCGACCGCTAAGAATTTGGGAATTGTATTTGACTGCAAAGTGAGATTTAATCAACACATTAATAATTTAAATAAAAAGTCGTACCTAGCATTAAAAGTATTGTATGCCAACCGAAATATTCTGAATTTTAAAGTCCGTAAAAAATTATGTGAGTCATATATATTATCTTCAGTTTCATACGGTTTAATTTTGTACTATCCGGCACTAACGGTATTTGATAGAAATCGACTTCAAAAAATACAAAATAACTGCTGTCGTTTTGTCTGTGGTTTAAGGAAATATGATCATGTCTCTGCAAAGATAGGGGAGCTCAGTTGGATGAATGTGTACAAATTATTTATATACTTATTCCTTTCTTTTTTGTTTCGGTTAATTCAGTCATCTGTGCCAGCTTATTTAAGGAGTAAACTTGTTTTCAGAGATGAGGTTCATAATGTGCCCTGGAGAAATAGGAATCTTCTTACTATGCCTCAGCATAAATCTGCATTATTTAAAAGAAGTTTTACGTACAATGCTGTAAAATACCATAATGATTTTATAGCATATTTCTCGGTGCCACTTTCAGTAAACGGTTTTCGAAAAAAAGTGAAAGATAATTTACTCTCACAGTTGACTGACTAGGGATGTTTCTTTCAGTAGGTAGTTTTTAAATTTAATTGTCTAGCTATATGTATGGTTATTTTTTGTTTATATTAATAAGTATTGTTTTTGCCCGTAATTTAATTTGATATAAGGGTGTTTCATTCGTTCTAATTAGGGTGTTTTTCGTTTGAATAGTTTTCGTAAGAATAAGAATTAAAATTTTTTGTAGTTAAGAATAATAGCATTATTGTTTTATACTAATATAATTCATATGGGTTATGTGTTTAGTTTTTATATTGTTTAAGTGGTTAATGTTGAGTAGCGGCCTTTTTTTTTTTACTCGAAAGAAAAGAACCAGCTAGACTTCGCCATTTAAGATGTATATATTTTCTGTATATAATCTTAATAAAGCCTATTATTATTATTATTATTATCTCATCTGTAAGCTAAAAATTTCCTTACTTTTTTTTACGTCGCTGTCGTTGGAATGCTCCAAACAATCTTATAAGGGTGATATTGTGGTGATATTTGATATTTTTGGAATATCTAAACATTGTTCTCTATAGAATATTTTTACCGTAAATTTGTAACATAAATTCTTAAAAACTTTGTGGGTATATTTTATTTAACCAAAAATAATATAAGGTTGTAAAACCCTTCGTGATCACATCATATAGTTTTGTATATTGGTGTTTAATTGATTAATATTAATTCATTTTCGTTACTTCACAAGTTAAAAATATTATGTTTACGTATTTTTTGAAATAGGTGAATGCTTAATATATTAACATATAAGTGTTCTATTATTTGATTAATTTTAAAATATATTTAGTATAAAATATAATTCTTATTTCCCTCCGACTCCTAATGATCTGAGGTATACGGTCAACGTAGATTTTCTGGCTTTTACCGCTTAAGGCCAATGGTCGTAAATTACTGTAGTATGCTCTACAACTAAAAATAGGCATAAGTCAATTTTCTCAAATGGCACACCTTGTATATTATCAAATATTCTGAAATGCAACCAAATTTGCTTTCAAATGATGTATCATATTCCTATACCTAAAGTGTAAGGTTTGTGAAATAAAAATAAGTTATAAGGTATAAAAATTGGATTATTTTGATATACGAGTATTTTAATTAGATATCCATGAATTTGTCATTAAACATCTTAAATAATTGTAATTATAATATTTTGACATTTACTACAAAAGTAATAAAACGCTTGTTGTTTCTTAATGAAAATTATTTAAATATCCTAAGTAAAATGGAAGAAAATGATGACTCGAATGAAGTTTTAATGAACCTGTTTATTATTCATGGGCAATGTAGGAAAATTATAGAAAGTAGATGCAGAAAGTTTAATGAAATGTATCCTGATATACAATCAACATTGAACAAGATAAAGTTTGCACGCTTACAAAATAATTTCATCAAATATGGGTCAAAACTGAGAACAAAAAGCCATATTTAACGAAACCTATGACGGCAGATGATGAATTCTTTATATATAGACTGTGTCCAAGATATGAATGGGATAACATTGGAAACGGTAGTAGTTATAGGTTAAATTAGAGAAAAGTTGTACAATTTTAAATGCTGTTTTCAAAATTAAACTAACTTTAGCCGTTTTCGAGAACTTTTGAAATAACGATTTTTGCGATTTTGGTTTTTATTTATTTCTGACATTATTGAGAGTTATTACATTACAGATATAAAAAAATTAAAAGCACTTTATCATTTTAACTTTTTGAGGACAAAAAGATAGCGTTTACAAATTTTCACTACGACGTTTTGTTTCTAAAAACCATCATCAACTTGGTTTGTTGAATTTTGAAAACACCATTTAAAACGTGCTTAAATTGTACAACTTTTCTTTAATTTAACCTATATTATAACTCCTACCATTTCTAAGATTCCAATGCTATCCCAATCTTATCGTGGACGTAGTGTATATGTTAAATTCAGGATGGGGTTGTTGCCAGACATGTTTCGGAAAAACTATTCCATCATCATACAAGCTTACGTAGTTACAATGGTGGATTTGATAAACTTAGACATGGACTATAGACATACATAGGTATACTATGCATTCTGTGAAAAATCTTTTTATGACATATGAAATCAAATAAAATAATATAAACTACATTCCTAAATTCAACTTGACTATCATATACAGGGTGGTCCAACGAAAAGTTTGCACCTAGCTTTTCTCTTTTTTTTTGTAGTCGAATGCGAAAATGCTCGGACACGTCGATTTTGCTTTTGAGGGGGACACATTTTAAACATATTTTTCGATCTGCGCCTTTAACCCCCTAGCGGGGGTGAGTAACAACCCTAAAATTTTAAATGGAAAGAGGGGTCTAATGACATATCATTTGAAAGGACACAAAATTGTCTTTCTAATGATACCCTATTTGTCGAATTTTACTAAAACAGTTAATACGAAAACGACTTTAAAGACATTAAGCCGATAATTTTGGTATTAATGAGAAATACAAATAAGTTTTAATTATTACGACTGAAAACAACTACAATCATTTCTAAATTATTTACTTTGAAGAAAAACGGGATTTCAAAAACACGATCTTATTTATCAGAACTAAATTCCTCACTAATCGTTTGCGTTTTTTGTTGAAATAAAAACTGCAGATACGTGTAGGAAAAGAATTTACACCGTTTATTTTAGTCTTTTCATTGATTCAGTTTGGTTGCTTCTCAAGTTATTTTACTTTTACCGTACAAAATGATTTATTCCATTCTAGAACGAGTTGAAATTGTTAAACTTTATTTTCAAAATAATAGTAGTGCTAGACTTACGGCTCGCTTATTTAATGAGAGACATCCCGATAAAAATGTGAATGATGTGTACGTTGGCAAGTTAGTTAAAAAGTTTGTAGATACCGGATCTGTCTGTAATGTAAAACACCAGCCGCAGAAACCGATCAGAAATGAAGCTGTGGAAGTCGCTGTTTTAGGGCATGTTGAAATGGATCATAGTCAAAGTACCCGTCAACTAGCTGAAGCCTCAGGTGTCTCCCGTTCGTCCATAATACGAATTTTAAAAGCGTACAAATTTCATCCGTACAAAATCAAATTAGTACAGGAACTAAATGAGGATGATCCTGATAGAAGGCTGCAATTTTGTGAAGCAATGAGCCAGCGTTTAATTGAAGATCCGCAATTATTATTTAACATTTGTTTTTCCGACGAATGCACATTTTATTTGAATGGAGCTGTAAATAGGCACAATTGCCGTTACTGGGATGACAGTAACCCACATTTATTCCGTGAGGTTCATACCCAGTATCCTCAAAAAATAAACGTCTGGTGTGGCATATTAGGAAATCATATTATAGGACCACTTTTTATTCCTGGAAATTTAACTGGTGAAGTGTACCTAAACATGCTTGAAGACACAATTGATCCTTTAATAACACAAATAATAGAAGATGACCAAAATCATACTGCTGATCGGCTTTATTTCCAGCAAGATGGAGCACCTCCGCACTATGTGGCTCCTGTAAGACAGTTCTTAGATGACCGGTTCCCTGGACGGTGGATTGGAAGGAGGGGCCCAATTGAATGGCCTGCCAGGTCACCGGATTTATCGCCTTTAGACTTTTTTCTTTGGGGGCACTTAAAAAATAAATGTTTTGCCACGAAGCCCGAGTCCATAGAAGATCTTCGCCAACGCATTACAGAAGAGTGCAGAAACATAACACCTGATATGCTACAAAATGTTAGAAATAGATTTGAACAAAATCTGTATTATTGTATGGAATCAAATGGGTCACATTTTCAACATTTGTTAATGTAACGTTTTAATAAATCAATTTAACAGCTTGTTTACTTTTTTTACAAAGCAATGTTAAAACTAACAAACATTGGAATGTACTAACGATTGCAGGTGTTTTCACTCGCAATAATTAAAACTTATTTGTATTTCTCATTAATACCAAAATTATCGGCTTAATGTCTTTAAAGTCGTTTTCGTATTAACTGTTTTAGTAAAATTCGACAAATAGGGTATCATTAGAAAGACAATTTTGTGTCCTTTCAAATGATATGTCATTAGACCCCTCTTTCCATTTAAAATTTTAGGGTTGTTACTCACCCCCGCTAGTACTCACCCCCGCTAGGGGGTTAAAGGCGCAGATCGAAAAATATGTTTAAAATGTGTCCCCCTCAAAAGCAAAATCGACGTGTCCGAGCATTTTCGCATTCGACTACAAAAAAAAGAGAAAAGCTAGGTGCAAACTTTTCGTTGGACCACCCTGTATAGTGTTGTACGTTTTAAATAAAGTTGATTTTAAGAATTTAGTTTATTTTATTTCATGTGATAAAAAAGATTCTTCACAGAATGCATATATATGTATATTTATATTCCATGCCTAAGTTTATCAAATCCACCATTGTAACTACGTACGTTTGTATGTCATGCCACTGATGATGGAGTGGTATTGCCAAAACATGTCTGGCAACAACGCCATCCTGAATTTAACATATATTTAATGAATTTTGTGGAACAGTATTTAATTATATTCACATTTTTTCAATCATACTGTTGTTATACTTTGAAAAACAATAAATAAATGAAATAAAACTGCGTTATTTTCCATGAAATTGTATTTTATTAAATTTATAATACAGCATACATACAACGATGTCAAAATTATGAACATGATGTTTTATAAATAATTTTACTTATTTGATTTTTAGGGTACGTAGGTATATTACATTACAAACTATGATTAAACTAAAGAAAATATTATTTACAACAAATAGCTACTACTAACTAAGATAATACTTATAGGTACAATATAAACAAAACTAGAACATTAATTTTAAGAAAATGCAGTTATGGTTCTGCTTCACCCCTCAGATGACATTGATTCTGTAGGAGTGTATATTGCTGAATCTGGAGATAAAGAGCTCGTGTTTGACGGGCTCCACTTGCAAAAGTCGTCCTTCCCAAAGTGTGAGAATTGCCTTGAGATCGCATAATTCGCTGTAAAAGAGAAAATTGTTATTTCGGTACTAATATATTCATATATTTCTTGAAGTAATCTATAACGGAGAGGAGATTGAATGTGTATGTAAATAAAACTAAGCCCTCTCCACAAAATTAATTTTGTGGAGAAAGCGTAGTTAGTTTTATTTACATATATATTTGATTCATAAATCTTAAGTTGCAACATAATAACTTACCTTCGCTGTTATTGGATCTAAGCAATTTGTTGATTTCAAAGCATGCAGAGTGTTGTTCGATGGAACACATTTTGGAGATTACTCTAAATTCCTTGGGATCTACCTCGAACGAAATATTTGCGTCCTCCAATGGTTCTTTCGGAGCTTGTTGTAGAATCATTAACATTGTCCTATTGAATGCCGGGTGATTATTCGGTAGTTTTGCCTTGACCATAGTGACAACGTCCCGGAAGTACTTTTTTTGCGCGTTCAGCGTAATAGTTTTTGTAAGAAGTAACCCGTGGAGCCGTCTTGTTAGGACTTCACCTCGATCTTTTAAAGCAATTTGACAGCTAAAAATGAGCATTATCTATTAGTCTCAGATATTGTTATATTACACTTAGTAAAAATGACTTACCTAGTATTTATTTGAAGAATTTTCCTTATAGATTCTTCGCAATCTTTGTTAGCAGCTCTAATTCCCAATGATATAGAATTCATTGTTAGTCGACAGTTAATCGCACATTCCTTGGCAGCTTGTTTCAAATCGATAAGTTCACTTTCCATTTGTTTTTCAAAATCATCAATTGTATGGTAATCATGATTAGCATGACGACTTTTAATACATGTAATACATAAAGGTGTTTGCTCACATGTGGCACACAAATAGAGTTGAGGCTTTCTATGTATGGTACAAACTATCGTCGATGACAGTTCATTGCTGACCAACACCTGTAGGACAATAAAATAAAATTAGTTCTTATCAAAAAATCTGGCAATTTAACTTTACAAGAACTTTTTTTGTTTCTAAAGTAATCCATTACGAGGAGAAGCGGGATGTAGTCATAAATCAAAGGCGTCTACTCCACAAAATACTTTTATATATGTATGTTAACAAAACATGCGGTCAGTCTTAAAATTGATTATATTATTGTCATGGTGTATCACAGTATTTGGCTTTTTACATTATTATTATTATGATTGATTATGTTATTACATAATCAATTTTAGGTTTCAATAATTTTAAAGTCTGACCTCATGTTTTGTTATTAAATAAAAGCTTTTTTCACAGGATGTGTGTATACATGTTTGAATACACATTATAAACCTAAGCCACGAAGTACCTATTCTTTGTAAGATTTATAATACCACTGAAGATAGAATAGTAAAGTTTGGCTAATTCGAACATATAGGTATAGGTATAAAAGTATTTTGTGGAGTAGACGCCTTTGATTTATGTTTACAAGAACTGTTCTATTTAATTTTTGATTACTACTAGCACTTACCTTTCTAATATCATCGGCGGGGCTTCTAAAATCTCTCTTAAATGAATCCATAGTTTCACGAATAATTTTCAAACAATCACAAACTTACACAAACACTCAATACTCACAATTTTGTTGTTCCTTCGGTTGAAAACTAAGACGTAATGAATATTAAGCTGAAGTGAATTATTGTATTTATAGTAAAATTGCGCCTTGATCCCTTTGTACCTGATGCACCTCGTAAAATGTAGGTATAATTTTTACGCAGCCCGGATTATAATATGCAAAATAATAAGGTTGTTATTATGAGGTATGTTTACTGAAAAGTGACAAAAGATTTAGGTATAGAGAATGCCTAAATAAAATTTAGTCATTAGGAAAGGTAAAATGTTATTTAAAACTAAAGAAAAGATTTTAGAGAGTCTTCCAGTGAATATAGTTCAACACCTAGTCAATTATGTGAACTCGCCAGAAATTTAATTTAGCCGTATAATTAATAAATAAGTGAATGCTACAGTCAGATTTTAATTTGGCAGTGTATTGTTTTGTCAGTACTTAATATGCAGTGTGTATTATTGGAATACAAATACGAATTCGGTACGTTACCAAAGAAATTCAGATTTGTGTTTTCGACTTCCTAATTGTACAGCGTTGGTCCGTATTTGTTTAAACAAAAAATTTTAAAGTTGATGCGACAGTTTAAAAAAAGACGTTAAATATGCTTGCTTAGTAAGGCAAAAACAAAATCGTTTTAATTGCAATCGGAGAAGAAAAGTCTAACACAATTGCCTTCATTCCTTGCCCGCAAGTCCTAATTATTTTTACTTTCCCGCACACGGAACGTATTGTAAACGCGTTAAAAAAAATTGAGATAAAGACGGATATGACCATTTTAAAGTTACCTGAGACGATTAAGACCATTTCCTGATGGAAGTCTGTCTGTCCGTGTGTATGTATGTATGTGTGTCTGTGTGTATTCTTCCACGATAGCGCCCATACGCTTTAACCAATTAAGCTAAATTCTGGTATATGTTTTGGGGCAATCCTCGGATGAACCCGTTAGTGTTTGGTTGAAATCGCGTAAGCTAAATTTTCAAATAGCAGTAGGGGTCGAATGATAATTTTAACGCATTTTTTATCTGCTTTACAACAATAGATCACTTTTGAGACTTGCCGTCATAATTCTCGAGAAAATTGCGTTTAAAGCAGTTAGGTAGGTAGAACCAGGGGCGTAGTGACCAGTGTTCCGCGTGTTCCACGGATGACGGACCCGGTATCATCAAGGGGCCCGGTACTGCATTCTGCATCTTTTCTATATTAAATACCTTACATTTATTTGACTTGATTAAAAGTTTTATCACAAATTATGTTGACTTCTTACAAAACAGAGTCTGACGAAGCAAATTCTTTGAAAGAAAAATCTAGAAATATTTGAAACTATCATATTAATGGTTTTGCAAACAAAAATGTTGAAATGTACTGATGCTCTTTGGAAACTACTACAGAATAATCAGCAAAACCTTGAAAAAGCATCAAACATGTTTAATACTGCTGTCGAAAACATCAAAACACTTATAAATAATTTTGATTTATTGATAAGCGAATCAAGTAGTTTTATTGCGGAATGGGATAAAGGCGAAGTTTTACAAAAGACAATAACGATTCTTTGATGAAAAGAAAAATCATTTTCAAGTAGAATCAAATGAAGACTGGTTCAAAATAAAATTTTTTTATACAACCTTAGATATTATAATATCTCAGTTCCTTCCTTCCTTTCTATTTTGGCCTCTACACTTAGGTAATACAGCCATCTTTGTAATTCTTGGACCTACAGTTTAGCGTGGAATCCGAACCACGGTCATCGACCGCCAGATGCCAGCACCCACGACTATATAGTCAATAACTACTTGACATAGGCAAGTCTACCGACTCGACCGGGAGCACCGTCCACCCATCCAACCACCATCCACGCGACTAGATACTGCGATATCATAATCACGTCGATGCGCGCTTGCACATGTGGGCATCTCCCGGCCCAATATCTCAGTTAAAAAATAGAACGTCCGGGATAAGTGAAATTTGCAAAACTTTTCGTAGATTATCTGCAGATGTGTTAGGTGATGATGCTGAATTGTATCGGATGGGTCAGCAATTGTACGTCAAATATTCCGATGACATTTCCGATACGATATCGTATCAAATTGTTTAATTTAGTAATTGTTTTAAGGGTGATTAATGTAAGATAAAATCAATTAAAGACCTAATGGAATTTATATTTATTGAAAAGCTCAGTTCCTGTAGTAGGTTCAGCGAAATTTTGACAGCTTGCGACATATTCCTGTGTCTCCCTGTATGTGTAGCAACAGCCGAACGTTCATTTTCCATGTTGAAATTGATAAAAAGTTTTCTTAGAAATACCATGGGACAGGAAAGACTGTGAGGGTTGGCAATTCTGTCAATTGAGAACCGGATTGCGCGAAAAATAGACGTGTCTTTCATAGTATCGACTTTTGCGAATATTAAGGCAATTTTTTTTTTTTTTTAATTTGATCAATTATTTTTAGTGCAAGACTATTTAACATTAAACCATGCAAGATAGAGAGTTGGTTAAATTAGACAAAAGTTGCGGTTTTTGATGCCTATTTAAAATCTCTTGACTGTGTAGAGAAATTCTTTTTAGCTTTTGAAATACAGGGAGATTTGTGAAAAATGTCAAATCTTATTTTCTTAAATATTTCGAAAACTGGTGATTTCCGAGAGAAAGTTTTAAATCAAAAGTTTAATGGTTCTAACTTCTAATATGTCTATAACATGGCACTTTCAAAATCAACACGTCTTAACGTTTCGTTTTGCAGCTGCCACCATCAACTTTGTTTTTTCAAATACAGACCTGCATTTTTATTTGTCACTACCTTTAAACTTAAGTATAACTCAAGTACGGTTTCTGACGTTTCGATTCGATAGTAGTCATCATCAATGATTTTTCCTTAATACAGACCTGCATTATTTTTTGCTTAGCTAAAATACGAAACGCCCTTTAAAATATTTTATTTTTGCTCAGCAATAAAACAGGTCTGTATCACGGAAAAATCATTGATGATGACTACTATCAAATCGAAACGTCGAGATCATACTTGAGTTATACCTTATTTTGAGAGTAGTGACAAACCATTTTAGAAAACAAAATTTAAGATGCAGGTCCGAATTGATGAAAAGAATTTGCCTACATAGTAGAGAGATATTAAATAGGCATCAAAAACTGCAAATTTTGTCTAATTTAACTAACTCTCTATCTTGCACGGTTTAAGAAATAGCATGTATATTTTTTAGTTTTTATATTTTAAATTGTGCTTTGGTTAAGTTTGATTGATTTTTTAATAAACGTATAAATATTGGTACTTTGTTTTTCAATGGGTGTGGCGGTGAGGGGGTGGGCCCGAAAATTCCTTGGAACACAGGCCCGTAACGGCATCACTACGCCCCTGGATAGAACGTATATACAGAGTGTGTATATAGTGTATATTTCCGAAAATAGTCTTTATTTTGAAAAAATGTTTATAAAAAATTATTTGATATAAATTCTTACATAACCTGCCGAAGTTCAATTTTTTATAGCGTTAGCAGCTTTGTTGCTGTGGCAACCAACTTTGTTTTTTTAATTTCACCCTGATTTTGTGTCCAATCCAGTGTGTAACACAATTAATAAAATAATATTATGCGAGTAAAATTACTGAAAAGGTTGTAGGACTTACCAGTAAAGGGAAAATGTTGGAATTTGCACTTGGAAAATGTATTTCTATTCACTTGTATATAAAAAGGGCAGGTAATATTTTCGCGTGTGTGCTTTCGACCGGTCCGACTTAACTTGTACCACTCGTCGTCTCCCTCTGTCCATTCAATGCGCGTATAGGCAGGAATTGTATATACGAGGCGCGTTTGGGATGTAAAATGAAAGGGATAGCAGGAATTGTTGTATAGCATTACAACGGAATTCAAATTTGTAAATAAAATTAACGCGAGCAAAATATTTTTGAATGCAACAATACATTAGATATGAATATAATATAGGAAGACAAACAAATGATTGTTTCTTTATAAGAATTACTAAATCAAACCGTAATAAATGATACCGACGAGAGTGGGTAAACTGTCTCTTATATTTATGCTGCTGTCACCAACAAATTACAAGCCACAACTACTGACATTCAAGCTGTAATAAAGCACATCAAGACAATGAAAAACATAATCAGACTACATCGAGAAAACTGCGAAACATAATTTGAAAATATTCTAAAAAAGCAGAAGAGGACACCGAAAAGTTGGATAGTATGCCGCACGTGGCATCAACACAGATTCATCGAGAAAATTATCTATCAGTGTCATTGGGCGAGTACTATCGAAGAGGAATTTCCATTCCATACTTAGAAGCTCTATCTCAGGATCAATTTTCATAAAGGCTACATCTTATATAAACTTCATCCAAAAATCATGCGAAGCATAATTTGAAACAATCTTTAAAGTTAGCAGCCGCTATTCAAAACTTCTATGATGATATTTTGGATAAGTTTTTGCCAGAGTCACAAACCTGGTATGAGATGTGGAAGTTGTCTGAACATGCTCTTCCTGAAATCGAAAAATTCAAATATATCGACCTGCTTAAATTTTCACTGCCCTCTGTACTGGAAGCAATCAAAATTGGATTAACTCTTCCAGCCAGAACATGTTAACGTTAAGTGGTCTTTCAGCACATTAAGAAGAGTTAAGATATGGCTAAGATCGACTTTGAAGCATGATCGACTTGCCGGACACAGTGTTGGGGCTGTCTATATACATATAGAACAAAGTATCGTCCGTGATGTTTCACTGTTTACTAAACCCTAAATCATACGAGTAAGAAATGGGCATTTCATGTGAGTTTCACACTAAGTATCCTGTTTCTATGACTGTTTTAATGCTTTTGAAGAAATTAAACATAATAATTTTTAGGAAAATATTGGTTTTTCGAAACATACCTATACTTGCCCTGTATCACTGTTTTTCATTATATAAATAGCTTTGAAACCTTCGAAATTAGCGAATTAATTTAAACTGTCAATTTGTTTTAATTGTATTGTCAGCGTTGCTATGATGATTTTTCATAACCGATGCTACTTTTCGCATTACCAGCAAATTTACCCGTACATTTTTAAATATTTGAAATGAAAAACAGCATTACAATGTACTACATTTTCAAATTATGATCGAACATATAATATAATAAAGGCATTTAAAGACACTCGTAGAAAAAAAACTGTTAAATTTAAATGAATTGAAAGTCTATCTCCCCAAATTTAATTTATTAATTCACACCTGCTAATGGCGACACGTCAGACCAGCCATGTTTCGAGGACACACATCCCCATCATCAGTTGTAAAACAATATTAAATTATAAGTAATGCATTACAGAATCAACATGAGGAGGACACGGGTTCTTATATGTTTATAAATTAAATTTAGGGATTAATAATTTTGATTTACGTTTTTTTCATTTTAAAATTCAGATGTTTATTCTACGTGAGATGCAAATTTCGAAAACTAATTTGCGTAATTTGCATCTTTTGGTTTTCCTAATTTGCATCTCATGTGAACGTAGAATAAAAATCTAAAATTTAATTTGAAAAAACGAAAAAAGAAGTTTAATTAATGATTAAATTTAATTTATAAAAATAAAAATATAAAAAACCTTTTCTTCCTCACGTTGATTCTGTAATGCACTACTTATACTTTAATAATGTTTTATCACTGATGATAGGGGTAAAATGTGTCCTCGATACATGTCTGGTCTGACGTGGCACCATTAGTCAGTGTGAATTAATAAATACAATTTGTGGAATTAGACTTCTTCCAAAAAAAAACTGCTCTATAATTGTTTCCTAGTCCTTTCTAAAATACTTGGCAGGGCCGTTAAACTTTTTCCGAAATCGATTCATATGTTAACTAATGGTTTTTAATGAATTACAAACTTACAAACACTCACAATTTTATTGTTGGTGCTGTTAAAAGCTGAGACGTAATGAATATTAAATTGATGTGCATTTAAGTAAAATTTCACTTTAATCCCTTTGTATAAGCATAGGTATTTCACGAAAAATGGTATTGGCGTATCAACTGCAATAAACTACCTGTTTTAATCCCATTGTGTAGAAAATCAAGTAAAAGATGCAAATGTGCAATAAGTTTGAATTATATTTTGAATAATATGTGAAATATAACAGAGGGACAAAATTACTTGCTTTCAGAAATTATAATAAATATACAATCCGGTCCTTTTACATTTATAGTAGGCATTCTCGGGTTTTATGATGGGAATTATTGAAATACAACTTAGCAATACCATTTTTCCTGAACTATACTTATGCTGATTGCTAGGTAGTAAGATTTATAATTTTTACAGCCGTATTGTATTATGCACAATAATAAGGTTGTTATTATGATATTTATGTTTACTGAAATAGTACAGAAGATTTAGAAAATACCTTATTAAAATCTAGGTATTATGAACGGCCGTTGGTCATCAAATGTTAATTAAAACTAAAAAAAATCCCGATGGCAGCCAGTCGGAAAAGTAGATTTTTGATTCATGTATTTTTTATTTAGTCTACCACTGACACCCACTATTAATAAACAAATAATGGAATATTCTGACAGTCGCCAAATATAACCAAAGTGTCATATTGACAGTTATTTTAACTGAAATACCCATTATACTATAATACATACGTAAGTACGGTCTTATTGTTATTTCACAGGTGTTTATTTGTCAAAATAATTACAGGTATAGCGGGTGATGATATTTTTTTTATTTTTTGTTACTTTATATTGACTTACATTTACTTAAATATTCCAGCGATAAAAAAACTCTCTAAATAAACATTGTAGAGATTTAAGTGCTCTATCATTTGATATGTAACATCGGTATTTTCTATTAACAATGAAAAAAATATGATTTTTTTAAAACTTTGACAGGCCGCCATTATGAAATTAGCCCTCCGATTTCAATCGCCAACGAACTCACGCGATTCCATGACCTAGCCGATTTTTTAACCAAATTTTGTTTCGATTGGTCAAAAAATGCGGCCTAGAACGTGACGCAAAGTTTCTATATCCCATATATATATATATATATAGATATATAAACTTTTGAACTGAGGTCATTTTTAGGATCCAGGTGTCATAAAATGAAGTACTGCATAAAAATTTTTCAAAATTTCGGTTGTGTCGATCTCCTGAATAGTTAGATTTTTTTTAAAAATCTACTAATAAAAGATTTTAGAGCAATTATTGGATGTCAGATTCTTCCAGAATTTCGAATATTCTTAATCATTTTTCTAACGTTCAAGATATTATATTTTCAGAACGGTAAAAAGGCATGTAAAGGCTGTGTACTCACCAGAAATTTATTTTAGCCGCATAATAAATAAATGAATGCTACCGTCAAATTTTAATTTGGCAGTGTATTGTTTTGTCAGTACTTAGGCAGTGTGTATTATTGAATTACAAATCCCAAATAATAAGAACAACCTTTATTTTGTATAGCATCGGGGAACCGTATTATATTGTTTTGAAATTTTGTGTTTGGGGGATTTATGTTATTGGATTTGAGATTGTTCAGTTCAGGGTCAGGATGGGGCTGTGAACAGAAAAAATGTAAAGTATCGGCCGTTGAGCGGGAGCGGACAAGTTTTACTAAAAAACTTTTGCTCCTTGCTCAGGGTATTATATATTTACATAGTAGCATATTATTATTTTTCTTATATTTATTTTTGGCTTTATATGTATTATAAACAAGTTTATATTTTGTGGATTTTTTTTTAATGGAAATAAATATATTATTATTATTATCAATCGTATACATTGCTCTATCTGAAAATGGTCAATTGAAAAGCGTTTACGTTCTAATATACAAGAATGAAAAACTATGACCTATCACTATATAAAAACACCGATACAATTCTTATACTCGATAGTATGTACAACTCATTTAATTAAAGACTTGGGGGTGTTATTTTCCAGAAGACAAACATTTTCAGTTCCGATAACAAAACATCCTATCGAAATATTGGCTTTTTGATAAGAAACATAAAGGAGTTTAAAAATGAGAAAGCTCTGGATTTGTGAGCAATTTTTCTGGTACTTGTGGTCGGATTTTCTTCAACTTCGTTGAGGACAGCCTCTTGTAGGGGAATTGCAATTTCCATAGGCCGCCCACTATCAGTAGTATTTTTTTAAAAAGTTCCATTTTCCCATAGTCGTTAGTGAATGCGTTAAAACAATTTGTGGTGTGTTACTTGTCGATCAGGATGTCTTTCTTGATTCAACCGCTTTGCATCAGCCGAATTACCGCTCACCATTCCGTACAGGTAATGCATTTCGCACATTTTAGCGTTTGTGTAATTATTTATTCCCCTCATTAAATTGAGACTCCACGGAAAATGGACTACTTCATAAATATTCATTTTTAATTTTGTAATACAAATTTACTTTTTGCATGTACAAACTTAATGTTATTTTTTAATTTTGCAATTATGAAGTTAACGTTTAATTAGTAGAAAAAATTTATTTCAAAAAATTGACCATGTTTTTCAGCAAGTTGATTTTCCTCGAAAACGGTCAACTTTAAAACTTATGACCAACAGTACCTTTTTTTGTAGGAAACATTGGCAGTTAAAATAGGTATCTTAAAACCGTACTTTTCCAGTGATGTAGAAATTGGGGAGAAAAACAACCACTACTCCCTCAAAATCTTCACCAATTATAAATTTAAAAAAAAAATCTTGCACAAATTTGTAAAATTGTAATGTAGTTAGTATCTGTCGAATTTATTTCCTATTTAATGTATTGCTCTGTAAATAAATAGATTCTGTTGAGCAATATAGCTTATTATTATTATTATCTTGAACTGTTTTTGAAAAAAAAATTATTTCGATTTTTTTGGCCCAAAACAGGTTTTCCGACAAAATATCGTTTTTCATAGCCCCTAAAGATAGTATCTTGCAATTTTGAAGGTGCTTTAGGAACGCCTTAGGTTATTAAAAATAGGCATAAGTCGATTTTATCAAATGGAACACCCTGTATATTGTCATATATTCTAAATGATAATCGAATTGCCTTTCAAATAATAGGTCATATCCCTATACCTAAAATCACCCTGTATATTAAAGAGGAATTTATAAAAAAATGTAAGGGTTTTCGATATAAAGTTTATAAAATCAACAAAACAAAAATTCACAGAACCAGTTCATGTTTCCTTTCTCGAAAGATATTTTGGCAAACCGTGAATGGATGAATTCATCTGGTATTTCCACTCTATTTTGAAATTTGTTTATGAATTTTACTACTTTCGGAATCAGAAATACAATTGAATTTATCTAGTAAATTTTACTATTACTTCGAGGTATTTTATTTGTAAATTAAGTGGTCGGCAGACTTGAACAGCATATTACTATGCAAAATGACACGGTTCTTATCGAAGTCAATTTTACAAAATTCATATAGATCATATACATATTGACTGCGAGGGAAAAATTGAGCTTCTTGGAGGTGTTTTTAATGGTTGTAGTGAGTCTCGCCTCAAACCAGCTGATTGCGTGATCGAATATTTCATTAAATAACGCTCGATAGAAGCATTTGAGAGTGCTAAACGCTAATCCACAGATTCCTTTATCGTGCCGTTTCGGAATGTTTCTTGTGCGAGGCAACACAGGTTCATTTAGGTTTAGTTCTTTATTAGTGACGTACAAACATGTTTTCCATAGAAGGCATTATCCCGTTTCATTACTAATAAGTAGGCCTTAGTTGTGCAAGTCTAGGTATAGATGTTTCAAAAAATAACATTCTAAACTCCTCGCTATTCGAAATGCAAAAAAATTTACCTATTTCGGGTTTGTATTCCAATAATACACACTGCAGCACTGACAAAACGAAACACTGCCAAATAAAATCTGACGGTACCAACCATTTAGTACAGGCTAAATTAAATAGCAGTTTATGGTACCTTCCACACATTAGTAAATACACTCCGGACTTTTGAAGCCAGTAGAGTACACAGCCTTTTTAGGGTTCTACCATAGTATATTTTGTAACGAATATGAAATGACATATATTTCCTACGAGTATTATCGTTTGCAGTACTCGCCTGTGGCTCATGCTGCAAATCATACGAATAGGAAATGGTTATTTCATGTGAGTCTCAGACTATACTGTTCCTACCACTGGTTTAATGGTTTTGAATACATTAAACATAATTTTTAGGAAAATATTTGTTCTTCAAAATGTACCTATACTCGCCCTGTTGGCGTAAGCCTAAATTCGATGAGTTAAAAGTATTAATTTGACTAGGTGGTGTTAAACTATATTCACTATCACTGTTTTTTCATTATATAAATAATAATAAACTGTCAATTTGGTTTAATTGTATTGTCGGCGTTAATATGGTGATTTTCATAACCGATGCTACTTTTGTCATTACCAGGAAATTTACCCGTGCATTTTTAAATATTTCCCACTTGTTGTTGGGCAACAAATGAATACAGCATTACAATGTACTACATTTTCAAATTATGATTGAACATATAGGTAATAAAGGCATTTAAAGACAGTCCTAGAAAAACAACAATAATCAAGAATATTCTGGAAGAATCTGACATCTGATAATAATAATTGGTCTCTAAATTCTTTTATTTAGTTTTAAATAACATTTTACCTTTCCTAATGCCTAATTCTATTTAGGTATTTTCTATAAATCTTTTGTCATTTTCAGTAAACATACCTCATCATAACAACCCTTATTATTTTGCATACCTACTATAATCCGGGCTCTAAAAATTACAAACCTTACGAGGTGCATCAGCAGGTACAAAGGGATCAAGGCGCAATTTTACTATAAATACAATAATGCACATCAACATAATATTCATTACGTCTCAGTTTTCAACAGAAGCAACAGCAAAATTGTGTGTTGAGTGTTTGTAAGTTTGTGATTGTATAAAAATTATTCGTGAAAATATGGATTCATTTGAGAGAGATTTTAGAAGGCCCGTCAGCAATGAACTATCATCGACGATAGTTTGTACTGTACATAGAGAGCCTCAACTCTATTTGTGTGCCACATGTGAGCAAACTCCTTTATGTATTATATGTATTAAAAGTCGTCATGCTAATCATGATTGCCATACAATTGCTGATTTTGAAGAACAAATGGAAAGTGAACTTAGCGATTTGAAGCAAGCTGCCAAGGAATGTTCAATTAACTGTCGACTAACAATGAATACTATATCATTGGGAATTAGAGCTGCTAACAAAGATTGCGAAGAATCTATAAAAAAAATTCTTCAAATAAACACTAGGTAAGTCATTTTTACTAATTGTAATATAACAATATCTGAGACTAATAGATAATGCTCATTTTTAGCTGTCAAATTGCTTTAAAAGACCGAGGTGAAGTCTTAACAAGACGGCTCCACGGGTTACTTCTCTCAAAAACTATTACGCTGAACGCGCAAAAAATGTATTTCCGGGACGTTGTCAGCATGGTTAAGTCAAGACTACCGAATTCAGACAATAATCACCTGGCATTCGATAGGGCAATGTTAAAGATTCTAGAACAAGCTCCATTACTACCATTGGAGGAAGCGAATATTTCATTCGAGGTAGATTCCAAGGAATTTGGAGTAATCTCCAAAATATGTTCCATCGAACAACACTCTGAATACTATGAAAGCAACAAATTTCTCAGATCAAATAACAACCAAGGTGAGTTATTATGTTGCAACTTAAGATTTATGAATCAAATATATATGAATATATATGTAAAAAAAACTAACTACGCCTTCTCCACAAAATTACTTAATAGTATATTAAGTATAAAGGGCGGTAAAGCATTCGTTGCAGCCCGCCGCTGTATAGACGCACGAGTGAGCGAAGCGAGCGAGGGCAGCTATACAGCGAAGGGCTGCAGCGGCTTTACCGCCAGTGGTGCTTACAACTGTTTTTCGCCTGCCTCTTCATACTACAATATTAAACCAAAATAACTTTATTTTAATAATTAATTATTACTGTCATGAACTGACAGTTTTTGACAGAAATTAATGGGAGTACTTTTTGACGTACATGATAATAGGCGTTATCTTTTGACAAACTCAGATCAGATAAACTTATGTGACAGGCTCACATGTCAGTGTTGAGTATTTTAAATGTAGAAAGAAACTGTCAAATTATTATCTGAGCGTGTACGCTATAGAAATTTGATTTTAGAATCTTAGGTATATTTCGGTACTACAATAATAATTAAAAAGTGATTACTAATTAATAATGGACAAATTTAAATAATTAAATGAGTTTAGCGGAATGGCAGACGATTATCTAAGTAAATTTTCTCAATTAATTGTCAACTTATCCTCTAGATGGAATGCTCATTAAGTTAAGTGAGTGAAAACTACTGATGTTAACGTTATTATTGGAAATCTAACAGTAGCGCCATCTATGAAAAAAAATTAAAATGAGCGGGCGCTAACTGGTCATTTACCGCCCGCATATGCGGGCGGTAAAACTCTGTTTAAGTGCAGGCAGGCGAAAAAATATATTTACATATACATTCAATCTCATCTCCGTTATGGATTACTTGAAGAAATATATTAGTAACTAAATAACAATTTTCTCTTTTACAGCGAATTATGTGGTCTCAAGGCAATTCTCAAACTTTGGGAAGGACGACTTTTGCAAGTGGAGCCCGTCAAACACGAGCTCTTTATCTCCAGATTCAGCAATATACACTCCCACAGAATCAATGTCATCTGAGGGATAAAGCAGAAACATAACTGCATTTTGTAAAAATTAATGTTTTGTTTATATTGTACCTATAAGTATTATATTAGTTAGTAGTACCTATTTGTTATAAATAATATTTTCTTTAGTTTAATCATAGTTTGTAATGTATTATACCTACGTACCCTAAAAATCAAATTAGTAATTATTTATAGAACATCGTGTTCATAACTTTGACATCGTTGTATGTATGCTGTTATAGTTTTACAAACTTAATAAAATACAAAGTTATGGAAAATAACGCATTTTTACTTCATTTATTTATTGTGTTTAAAAGTATAACAACCGTATGATTGAAAAATGTGAATATAATTAAATAAAACAATCATTAAAAATAACAAAATAATAATAAATAATTCAAACGACGTCTGTTCCACAAAATTCTTAATATTTAATATGTTAAATTTAGGATCAGGTTGTTGCCAGACACGTTTTGGCAAGACTATTCCATCATCAGTGGCATCACATACAAACTTACGTAGTTACAATGATGGATTTGATAAACATAGACATGGAATATAAACACACATATACCGGGTATCCATTAAGGGTGGACAGGTAGCATATCTCAGGAAATAATTGTCGTAGGGCAATGGGGAAAAATTTTTTTAGGGAAATTGCCCATGGGTAATCTTTGGAAATAGTTTTTTAGTTCTTAACTATACCGCTAGGAGTCGTAATAGATACAGTAATGCGAAAAATGCATTTTTATTGCAAATTACGAAATATAAGTTAAAAAAACAATACCCCCCAGTAATGCTACTGAGATTCCACATATTTTTGGTGTATCACTTTTTACTGTGCGGCTTGAAATAAAGACAGCAGAGAAGGACGAAATTTTACCTATGATGATGTACGAGTATATAACTTTGACTTGGCTTAACCGAATTTATTAATCTAATTTTTGTTTAAGAACTGTAGCCTTGCTGATGAAGAAAAAAAATATTTCAAATCATAATTGTTTTTTGGGGCTCCGCTAGATGCCACTATTTGCAACGCCTAACGTCTTTTTTTTATTTTTCTTCAAAAACTTAAATTGAATGATACAAATATTTTTTCAAAAATGAAAAGTAAATTGAATTTGCAGCAAAAAAGTCAAAAACCGCACATCAAAATCTTTATGTTTCAGAGTTATGACCAAAAGAATGTTGTTCACCAAAATTCGTTGAAAAATCATGTATCTTTAATTTTCCGTGATCAAGAATGCCATGGGAAATAAAGAAATGGATTTAAACTTTATTTAACTGATAGTTTATCAAATAAAAATAATGAAAAATCCATTAAAATTACCAAAATAAAAACTGGAAGTGTAAGAGTTGATCTAGTCCCGCTCAGCAGCATTTCTTTATTTCCCATGGCATTCTTGATCACGGAAGATTAAATATACCTGATTTTTCAACGATAAAACAACATTCTTTTGGCCATAACTCTGAAACGACTAAAGATTTAGATGTGCAGTTTTCGACTTTTTTGTTGCAAATTCAATTTACTTTTAATTTTTGATAAAATATTTGTATCATTCCATTTAATTTTTTAAAGAAAAATAAAAAAAAACCTTAAGCGTTGCAAATAGCGCCATCTAGCGGAGCCCCAAAAAGCAATTATGATTTGAAATATTTTTTTTCCTCATCAGCAAGGCTCCAGTTCTAAAACAAAAATTAGATTGATAAATTCGGTTAAGTCAAACCAAAGTTATGGACATTATTATAGGTAAAATTTCGTCCTTCCCTGCTGCCTTTATTTCAAGCCGCACAATAAAAAATGATACACCAAAAAGATGGGGAATCTCAGTAACATTACTGTGGTAGTATTGTTTGTCTAACTTATATTGCGAAATTTTCAATAAAAATGCATTTTTCGCATTACTGTATCTATTACGCCCCCTAGCGGTATAGTTAGGAACTAAAAAATTATTTCCAGCCATTTCCCATTGTCGATTTTCCTAAAAGAATTTTTTTCCTATTGTCCTACGACTATTATTTCCTGAGATATACTACCTGTCCAGCCTTAATGGAATACCCGGATATGCATTCTGGGAAAATACTTTTTTATGACATATGAAATAAAATAAACTAAATTCTTAAAATCAACTTTATTTAAGATGTAATCCACCATTGTAACCACGTAAGTTTGTATGATGATGGAATAGTTTTTCCGAAACATGTCTGGCAACAACCCCAACCTGAATTTAACAAATACACTGTGTCCACTTTTTTTAAATAAGTCCCTGGATTTTTTATTGTTACATTTAAAGTCATTTTCAATTCAAAAATAGGTGGTATTTTACACGTAATGGTTTAAACAAGTTTTCAGTGTTTTTAGTTGTTATTTAAAATGAATCAAGAAAAATCGCCAGAGTTTGGCACTTATTTTGGATAAAACAGTCATTTGAGAAAGGCGTTTTTTTAATAACTTCATAAAGCACAAAAATTTCAACTAAATATAAAAAACCGCGTACAGAATAAAATGTACTGAGACAGAAATAAATTGTCAAAGAATAATAAATAATTGTGACTAGTAACAAGACTGTTTTTGTAAAACTTACTACTCTGCATTCAATCAGTTAAGTGTCAAACTATGGCGATTTTTCTTGAATAATTTTAGAAAACAGCTAGAAATACTGAAAACCTGTTTAAACCATTACATATATGTGACATACCACCTATTTTTGAATTGAAAATGGCTTTAAATTTAACATTAGAAACTCCAAGGCCGTATGAGAAAAACCAAGTTGATAATGTGTTTTCAAAAACGAAACGTAGTGGTGAAAATTTGTACACGCTGTCTTTTTCTCTTCAAAAAGTAACAATGAGAAAGGGCTTTTAATTTTTTTATATCTGTAAAAATAATTTCAGAAATAAATCAAAACTAAAATCGAAAACCATCGTTTCATCAAAAATTATCGAAAACGGCTAAAGTTAGTTTAATTTTGAAAACACCATTTAAAAGGTGGTTAAATTGTACAACTTTTCCCTAATTTAACCAACATTGTAACTCCTACCGATTGCAATGCTATCCCATTCTTATATAAAGAATTTTGCGGAACAGACGTGGTAAGGTTAGATGGGGAAGTCCCAAGCGGCTTAGGCAAGTTACAATGGACCGGCTCCTAGTAAAACAGTTTGCCAGGAGAGGCAAGGAGAATAAAAACATACGATAGGCCCTAATTTAAAAAATACCGGGCCGGGAAGAACATTCGCCTCGGTCTCTCATAGCCTAACAAAATTGAAATTGCAAATTTTGTTTACGTGGGTGTATGTAGGTCTACCAGGAGCATTTAACAAAAATGTTTTTAAATATACCGGGTGTCCCAGAAAAGTGTGGCATATCAAAGTTATATTTTTTAAATGGAACGCCCAGTATTTTTTGGATTTTTTGAAGACTTTGGATAAAATAAAGTAAAGTTATTTTCATGATCTCTATACCTAAATCTACCCGTTTGGCCAATTATTGCGTTTTTTGAAAAAAATATGGTCATTTTGAAAAACATTCTGTGCGTTTATTTTTTTAACTAAACCATTTAAAATTTTAAATTGGCAAGTGGATAGCACATACATTAGTTCGGTGTATAGCCGAATTGTAAATATTGTACAGGATGGTCACAATTTTTTTATTGTTCTTATCAATCATATTTATTTAAATAACTTTTTTATTTTAAATAGCACACCCTGTCTTTCATAGCACCTGTCGATACTAATTAATGTTCTCTATCAAATGGTATTAGGCTTACTTATACCTAACTGTCACCGTTTCCCAAGAAATAATTATTATAACTTATTTATCTTATTGATTTGACTTTTAATAGTAGGTACACCCTGTAATTTACATTTAATAAATTGCTATTGGCTGATCGGTATTAGAATATTACAATAGTTTTTCCGTAGACAAATTGGAACTTAAAAGCCAACAAGGGTTCTCTACCACCATCAAGTGGGACCATACTAATCGGACTTAAAAACTTTTACACTACAATTTATTGGGTACCTAATTCTAACAAACTCTGAAAGTTATAACTTAAGAATAATAAAATAGGTACAAATTTTTAACATTCAGTAACATATTCATAATTCTTAAAAATTAACAACAAAAAAAGTCCTATACCAGACATACCTTTACTACTATAGCTACAAAAAATGCTCAAAATGTTGGCCGATATTTTCAATACACAGATGAATTCTTTTTTCAAATGAATGTCTGACATTTGCTAATAATTGTGGTGTAATTGTATCAAAAGCAGTTTTAATTCGCTGTTTCATATCAGCCCGTGTTGTTGTTGGCGTATCATAAACAATGTTTTTAATGTATCCCCATAAGAAAAAATCTGATGGTGTTAATTCTGGAGACTTTGGGGGCTAGTTTTATGGACCACCGCGGCCAATCTGCTCTTTATTATTTTTGTTTTTTTAGTATTATTTTATTTAAAAAATGATTAAAAAACGATTTCAAAGTTAAACTAGTTTTTGGATTATTACATTATCGTAGAAATAAATAAAAAAATTTGCGGGACCCATGGTCCGTAAATATGGATATTTAACGCACCTCCGTGTATAAGGGTAAAGGTTATGTAATTTTCTGTAATTCTGATTGTTAGAATATTGATGAACCTTCGGATATTTCCAGATTTATGCTAGAGCTGCTACAACCGTAAGTCGGCCATATTGATATTCATCCAGCATAGTCTGACTTAAGTTTACAACTGTCGGACACACTTCGTCTTTCCGTATTAATAGGAAAGCCTCCTCCATTGAAGCCTAACAACATCAAATGCGTATTTGTTTCTATCCGCACGATTTATTTTTCTCTTAACCTATGATTTTTGTAATGCGCAGAATGTGTTTTAGGGCTTCTGTTCCTGAGTAATTTTCCGCCACATACAGTTTTGGTGATAGTGGGTCGATTACATCCTACGGATAAGACGTCACCTGGGGCAAGATGTTCGTGTGAAGTACATCACATAGAACGGTGGAGATGTACCTAGGGTTGCCAGATATATTTATTTCAAAAATAGGTTAGCCTATATACAATTATATGAGACTGAATAAAAATATATGAGAATTTTAATGTACTGCAAAATACCTGCATTTTTGAATGAATACAAATAGAAAAATAAACTCTTTATTCTATTTTTAGGTAGATATAATTAAATTAAACATTAATTTCATTCAATATTAGCACATAACTACAAATTAAAGAAAAAATCAAGCACTGCATTATTGCAATTTTACATGAATCATGTACCTAAACTTAGAAACATGTATCTACACAAAATAATGTGACTATTAAACCAAACTGAAACCTTGAATTATGTAATACAAAGAAATGATGAGATAGGAAGACAGTTCGTATTTATTATTGTTTATAAACATCAGTTTTTTTATTCGAGTTGGGCAGTCATTCATACTTCGAAAATATGATAATAGTGGTTTCCGCTACTTCAAAATTCTGGCATGGCTGGCACGGGCGTATCTATTAATGAAAATATATGAGAAATAGTTTCATATTAGGCGTGTTAATAGGAGATATGTCAAAGAGTTAAAATATATGAGTATCATATTGAAATAGGAGGTCTGGTAACCCTAGATGTACCTGAAAATATGTGATCGTGTGGTGGTTTCGTAACACGTGTGGAGCTAATATTGCATCGTTTCTTCAGTACTGAAGAAGATAGTTTCTTCAGTACTCAAGAAGCGCAGAGAAAAGGGCAATTTAACTACAAGCACCTGTGGAATTAATAGTAGGGCTCAAAGGATTTATGTCAACGAAGAACTTGACCGGAGTACCTATAAATTGCTCAAGGATGCGATGTTATGTAAGCAAAAGGGGTATAAATATGTTTGGGCTAGAAATGGGTCGGTTTATGTGAGGAAGAGTGAGGGTTTGGAGGCAACCAGGTTAAGAGATTCTGAACACTTGAAAGATTTTTTGAAATAATGTTTGCTTTTTTGTTTGTTTTTGTAATTATTTTGTAAATATTTTATTTGTGTCAAAATGGCGCCTAAAACTAAAACCTTTTCGATATGTCATTTGAATTCTCGATCACTTGTAGCACATTTTAATGATGTCTATGATATAGTTAAATGTAAGTCTTTTGATATTGTATGTATAACTGCTTCTGTGTCTATCACTGGATATGTTTTGTTACGCGCGGACAGAGTGGACCGTGCTGTAGGTGGTATTGCGATTTATGTGCGTAGCTGTTATAATGCTGAAAGGCATATTTTGAAGTCTAGTAATGGTGGTTTGTTGGAGCATATGTTGATTACCCTGAAACTTAAGGGGAAGACCTTGATCGTTGCTGTGTTCTATCGTTCCAATAGTATATGTTCAATAGCGGAGTCTGTAAATAGATATCACGAAATTTTATCCGAAATTGTACCTTTTACTGACTTTCTGGTTATTACGGGTGATGTAAATGTAAATATGCTTGAACCAGGGAACCCTGTAACTGAATGTTTCGATTCTTTTGGCTTAACACAGATTATTGAAGAGCCTACCAGAGTAACTCAACATACAGCCAACCTACTTGATCCTATATTTGTTAATAATACGGCACTAGTGAAGAATCATGGTGTAATAAATACGGATTACATTTCTGATCACAGTCTGGTATTTTGTGAGCTTGCGTTTGAGAGATTTCGGTGTGCTCAATTTTATACTTATAGATGCTTTAAACACTTAAATGAAGATGACTTATGTCGAGATATGAGTAGGGTTGATTGGGACCGCATTTATTACATTAATAACATTGAAGAAAAAATATCATTTTTAACTGTAAATCTTGTTAATATTTTTAATATCCATGCGCCCTTGCGTACTGTTCGTTTAAGTAGACCGTATGCACCTTGGCTTACTGAACCCTTGAAACTTATTATAAAGGAACGTGACAGGGCTTTTCAAAGATATAAAAGAACGAAAACTGATCTGAACTGGAGGGCTTACAAAGATCTCCGTAATTTTGCATTGGCGTCTGTACGCAGAGAAAAGGCAGCGTTCTTGAAGTATGTGAGTGCTGAGGATGCAAAGACAATTTGGAAAAGATTAAAAATTGCAAATGTAATGATAAAACCAAAAATGGATTTGCCGGATTGTTTTTGCAATCCAAACATTATAAATGATTACTTTTTGTCTGTTTTTTCTGGTAGTGGGGCTGATTCGGAATTAATTGAATATTTCAAAAATAATACTTATGGTCCGGAAAAATTAGATTTTCGGGTTTTATCTCCATTGGAAATATATAAAATAATTACTTCTATTAAATCTAATGCTGCTGGAAGTGATGATCTTTCAGTTGTTATGATTAAGCTCACCTTACCTATTTTATTAAATCATATAACCCACATAATAAATATCTGCATTGAAACTGGCTACTTTCCAAGAATTTGGAATACAGCAGTGGTATGCCCGGTACCTAAAGTAAATTGTCTTAACTCTGTAAGTGATCTCAGACCGATAAGCTTACTTCCAGTCTTGAGCAAGGTATTAGAAAGAGCTATACATCAACAACTGTATCAATTTGTAAATGTTAATGGTTTGCTACCAGAAAATCAATCTGGATTTAGGCCAGGTTTTGGCTCAACATCACTGTTGTTACATGTAAATGATTTGATAATTCGTGGTTTAGATAATAAGATGGCGACTATATTAGTGCTTTTGGATTTTTCCAAGGCATTTGATTGCGTGGACCATGAGTTGTTGTGTGCCAAGCTTCATTACCTTGGTGTGAGTGATAAGGGTATTCTGTTTTTCAAAAATTACTTGTATGATCGGCAGTAGTATGTAAGAGTGAATGGGAGAGTGTCTGATGTGGCAAGGGTAGATTCTGGAGTGCCGCAAGGCTCTATTCTGGGTCCTCTTTTATATTTATTGTATACGTTTGATTTGGGGAGCTGCGTGAGGTTTGGCATGAGTGAATCGTATGCGGATGATACACAACTTATTTATACATTTGATCCATCTGACTATAGTGATGTTGAAGCAAATATAAATTCTGATTTATGCAATATATCGGAATACTGTAAGAAACATAGTTTGAAATTAAATGCTGGTAAAACTCAAGTCATGATCTATGCATCAGAAAATATTTTACACTTTTTAAAGAACTATATATCTCTGGAACTGGAAAGTCAACCTTTGCATTATGAATCGACCGCTAAGAATTTGGGAATTGTATTTGACTGCAAAGTGAGATTTAATCAACACATTAATAATTTAAATAAAAAGTCGTACCTAGCATTAAAAGTATTGTATGCCAACCGAAATATTCTGAATTTTAAAGTCCGTAAAAAATTATGTGAGTCATATATATTATCTTCAGTTTCATACGGTTTAATTTTGTACTATCCGGCACTAACGGTATTTGATAAAAATCGACTTCAAAAAATACAAAATAACTGCTGTCGTTTTGTCTGTGGTTTAAGGAAATATGATCATGTCTCTGCAAAGATAGGGGAGCTCAATTGGATGAATGTGTACAAATTATTTATATACTTATTCCTTTCTTTTTTGTTTCGGTTAATTCAGTCATCTGTGCCAGCTTATTTAAGGAGTAAACTTGTTTTCAGAGATGAGGTTCATAATGTGCCCTGGAGAAATAGGAATATTCTTACTATGCCTCAGCATAAATCTGCATTATTTAAAAGAAGTTTTACGTACAATGCTGTAAAATACCATAATGATTTTATAGCATATTTCTCGGTGCCACTTTCAGTAAACGGTTTTCGAAAAAAAGTGAAAGATAATTTACTCTCACAGTTGACTGACTAGGGATGTTTCTTTCAGTAGGTAGTTTTTAAATTTAATTGTCTAGCTATATGTATGGTTATTTTTTGTTTATATTAATAAGTTTTGTTTTTGCCCGTAATTTAATTTGATATAAGGGTGTTTCATTCGTTTTAATTAGGGTGTTTTTCGTTTGAATAGTTTTCGTAAGAATAAGAATTAAAATTTTTTGTAGTTAAGAATAATAGCATTATTGTTTTATACTAATATAATTCATATGGGTTATGTGTTTAGTTTTTATATTGTTTAAGTGGTTAATGTTGAGTAGCGGCCTTTTTTTTTTACTCGAAAGAAAACAACCAGCTAGACTTCGCCATTTAAGATGTATATATTTTCTGTATATAATCTTAATAAAGCCTATTATTATTATTATTATTATTATCTCATCTGTAAGCTAAAAATTTCCTTACTTTTTTTTACGTCGCTGTCGTTGGAATGCTCCAAACAATCTTATAAGGGTGATATTGTGGTGATATTTGATATTTTTGGAATATCGAAACATTGTTCTCTATAGAATATTTTTACCGTAAATTTGTAACATAAATTCTTAAAAACTTTGTGGGTATATTTTATTTAACCAAAAATAATATAAGGTTGTAAAACCCTTCGTGATCACATCATATAGTTTTGTATATTGGTGTTTAATTGATTAATATTAATTCATTTTCGTTACTTCACAAGTTAAAAATATTATGTTTACGTATTTTTTGAAATAGGTGAATGCTTAATATATTAACATATAAGTGTTCTATTATTTGATTAATTTTAAAATATATTTAGTATAAAATATAATTCTTATTTCCCTCCGACTCCTAATGATCTGAGGTATACGGTCAACGTAGATTTTCTGGCTTTTACCGCTTAAGGCCAATGGTCGCAAATTACTGTAGTATGCTCTACAACTAAAAATAGGCATAAGTCAATTTTCTCAAATGGCACACCTTGTATATTATCAAATATTCTGAAATGAAACCAAATTTGCTTTCAAATGATGTATCATATTCCTATACCTAAAGTGTAAGGTTTGTGAAATAAAAATAAGTTATAAGGTATAAAAATTGGATTATTTTGATATACGAGTATTTTAATTAGATATCCATGAATTTGTCATTAAACATCTTAAATAATTGTAATTATAATATTTTGACATTTACTACAAAAGTAATAAAACGCTTGTTGTTTCTTAATGAAAATTATTTAAATATCCTAAGTAAAATGGAAGAAAATGATGACTCGAATGAAGTTTTAATGAACCTGTTTATTATTCATGGGCAATGTAGGAAAATTATAGAAAGTAGATGCAGAAAGTTTAATGAAATGTATCCTGATATACAATCAACATTGAACAAGATAAAGTTTGCACGCTTACAAAATAATTTCATCAAATATGGGTCAAAACTGAGAACAAAAAGCCATATTTAACGAAACCTATGACGGCAGATGATGAATTCTTTATATATAGACTGTGTCCAAGATATGAATGGGATAACATTGGAAACGGTAGTAGTTATAGGTTAAATTAGAGAAAAGTTGTACAATTTTAAATGCTGTTTTCAAAATTAAACTAACTTTAGCCGTTTTCGAGAACTTTTGAAATAACGATTTTTGCGATTTTGGTTTTTATTCATTTCTGACATTATTGAGAGTTATTACATTACAGATATAAAAAAATTAAAAGCACTTTATCATTTTAACTTTTTGAGGACAAAAAGATAGCGTTTACAAATTTTCACTACGACGTTTTGTTTCTAAAAACCATCATCAACTTGGTTTGTTGAATTTTGAAAACACCATTTAAAACGTGCTTAAATTGTACAACTTTTCTTTAATTTAACCGACATTATAACTCCTACCATTTCTAAGATTCCAATGCTATCCCAATCTTATCGTGGACGTAGTGTATATGTTAAATTCAGGATGGGGTTGTTGCCAGACATGTTTCGGAAAAACTATTCCATCATCATACAAGCTTACGTAGTTACAATGGTGGATTTGATAAACTTAGACATGCATTCTGTGAAAAATCTTTTTATGACATATGAAATCAAATAAAATAATATAAACTACATTCCTAAATTCAACTTGACTATCATATATAGTGTTGTACGTTTTAAATAAAGTTGATTTTAAGAATTTAGTTTATTTTTGTTTCATGTGATAAAAAAGATTCTTCACAGAATGCATATATATGTATATTTATATTCCATGTCTAAGTTTATCAAATCCACCATTGTAACTACGTACGTTTGTATGTCATGCCACTGATGATGGAGTGGTATTGCCAAAACATGTCTGGCAACAACGCCATCCTGAATTTAACATATATTTAATGAATTTTGTGGAACAGTATTTAATTATATTCACATTTTTTCAATCATACTGTTGTTATACTTTGAAAAACAATAAATAAATGAAATAAAACTGCGTTATTTTCCATGAATTTGTATTTTATTAAATTTATAATACAGCATACATACAACGATGTCAAAATTATGAACATGATGTTTTATAAATAATTTTACTTATTTGATTTTTAGGGTACGTAGGTATATTACATTACAAACTATGATTAAACTAAAGAAAATATTATTTACAACAAATAGCTACTACTAACTAAGATAATACTTATAGGTACAATATAAACAAAACTAGAACATTAATTTTAAGAAAATGCAGTTATGGTTCTGCTTCACCCCTCAGATGACATTGATTCTGTAGGAGTGTATATTGCTGAATCTGGAGATAAAGAGCTCGTGTTTGACGGGCTCCACTTGCAAAAGTCGTCCTTCCCAAAGTGTGAGAATTGCCTTGAGATCGCATAATTCGCTGTAAAAGAGAAAATTATTATTTAGGTACTAATATATTCATATATTTCTTGAAGTAATCTATAACGGAGAGGAGATTGAATGTGTATGTAAATAAAACTAAGCCCTCTCCACAAAATTAATTTTGTGGAGAAAGCGTAGTTAGTTTTATTTACATATATATTTGATTCATAAATCTTAAGTTGCAACATAATAACTTACCTTCGCTGTTATTGGATCTAAGCAATTTGTTGATTTCAAAGCATGCAGAGTGTTGTTCGATGGAACACATTTTGGAGATTACTCTAAATTCCTTGGGATCTACCTCGAACGAAATATTTGCGTCCTCCAATGGTTCTTTCGGAGCTTGTTGTAGAATCATTAACATTGTCCTATTGAATGCCGGGTGATTATTCGGTAGTTTTGCCTTGACCATAGTGACAACGTCCCGGAAGTACTTTTTTTGCGCGTTCAGCGTAATAGTTTTTGTAAGAAGTAAACCGTGGAGCCGTCTTGTTAGGACTTCACCTCGATCTTTTAAAGCAATTTGACAGCTAAAAATGAGCATTATCTATTAGTCTCAGATATTGTTATATTACACTTAGTAAAAATGACTTACCTAGTATTTATTTGAAGAATTTTCCTTATAGATTCTTCGCAATCTTTGTTAGCAGCTCTAATTCCCAATGATATAGAATTCATTGTTAGTCGACAGTTAATCGCACATTCCTTGGCAGCTTGTTTCAAATCGATAAGTTCACTTTCCATTTGTTTTTCAAAATCATCAATTGTATGGTAATCATGATTAGCATGACGACTTTTAATACATGTAATCCATAAAGGTGTTTGCTCACATGTGGCACACAAATAGAGTTGAGGCTTTCTATGTATGGTACAAACTATCGTCGATGACAGTTCATTGCTGACCAACACCTGTAGGACAATAAAATAAAATTAGTTCTTATCAAAAAATCTGTCAATTTAACTTTACAAGAACTTTTCTAAAGTAATCCATTACGAGGAGAAGCGGGATGTAGTCATAAATCAAAGGCGTCTACTCCACAAAATACTTTTATATATGTATGTTAACAAAACATGCGGTCAGTCTTAAAATTGATTATATTATTGTCATGGTGTATCACAGTATTTGGCTTTTTACATTATTATTATTATGATTGATTATGTTATTACATAATCAATTTTAGGTTTCAATAATTTTAAAGTCTGACCTCATGTTTTGTTATTAAATAAAAGCTTTTTTCACAGGATGTGTGTATACATGTTTGAATACACATTATAAACCTAAGCCACGAAGTACGTATTCTTTGTAAGATTTATAATACCACTGAAGATAGAATAGTAAAGTTTGGCTAATTCGAACATATAGGTATAGGTATAAAAGTATTTTGTGGAGTAGACGCCTTTGATTTATGTTTACAAGAACTGTTCTATTTAATTTTTGATTACTACTAGCACTTACCTTTCTAATATCATCGGCGGGGCTTCTAAAATCTCTCTTAAATGAATCCATAGTTTCACGAATAATTTTCAAACAATCACAAACTTACACAAACACTCAATACTCACAATTTTGTTGTTCCTTCGGTTGAAAACTAAGACGTAATGAATATTAAGCTGAAGTGAATTATTGTATTTATAGTAAAATTGCGCCTTGATCCCTTTGTACCTGATGCACCTCGTAAGATGTAGGTATAATTTTTACGCAGCCCGGATTATAATATGCAAAATAATAAGGTTGTTATTATGAGGTATGTTTACTGAAAAGTGACAAAAGATTTAGGTATAGAGAATGCCTAAATAAAATTTAGTCATTAGGAAAGGTAAAATGTTATTTAAAACTAAATAAAATATTTTAGAGAGTCTTCCAGAATATATTTGTAACGCCCACGATATTATATTTTTCTAAGACTGTTTTTAAATGCCTTTATTATATGTTCAATCATGATTTAAAAATGCACGGGTAGATTTCCTGGTAATGACAATCTGTTATGAAAATCACCATAGCAATGCCGACAATAAAATTAAACCAAATTGGCAGTTTATTATTATTATTAAATTATTTCACTAATTTCGAAGGTTTCAAAGTTATTTATATAATGAAAAACAGTGATAGTGAATATAGTTCAACACCTAGTCAATTGTGTAAAGTCGCCAGAAATTTAATTTAGCCGTATAATTAATAAATAAGTGAATGCTACCGTCAGATTTTAATTTGGCAGTGTATTGTTTTGTCAGTACTTAATATGCAGTGTGTATTATTGGAATACAAATCCGAATTCGGTAAGTTACCAAAGAAATTCAGATTTGTGTTTTCGACTTCCTAATTGTACAGCGTTGGTCCGTATTTGTTTAAACAAAAAATTTTAAAGTTGATGCGACAGTTTAAAAAAATACGTTAAATGTGCTTGCTTAGGAAGGCAAAAACAAATTCGTTTTAATTGCAATCGGAGAAGAAAAGGCTAACACAATTGCCTTCATTCCTTGCCCGCAAGTCCTAATTATTTTTACTTTCCCGCACACGGAACGTATTGTGAACGCGTAAAAAAAAATTTGAGATAAAGACGGATATGACCATTTTAAAGTTACGACGATTAAGACCATTTCCTGATGGAAGTCTGTCTGTCCGTGTGTATGTATGTATGTGTGTCTGTGTGTATTCTTCCACGATAGCGCCCATACGCTTTAACCAATTAAGCTAAATTCTGGTATATGTTTTGGGGCAATCCTCGGATGAACCCGTTAGTTTTTGGTTGAAATCGCGTAAGCTAAATTTTCAAATAGCAGTAGGGGTCGAATGATAATTTTAACGCATTTTTTATCTGCTTTACAACAATAGATCACTTTTGATACTTGTCGTCATAATTCTCGAGAAAATTGCGTTTAAAGCAGTTAGGTAGGTAGAACCAGGGGCGTAGTGACCAGTGTTCCGCGTGTTCCACGGATGACGGGCCCGGTATCATCAAGGGGCCCGGTACTGCATTCTGCATCTTTTCTATATTAAATACCTTACATTTATTTGACTTGATTAAAAGTTTTATCACAAATTATATTGACTTCTTACAAAACAGAGGCTGACGAAGCAAATTCTTTGAAAGAAAAATCTAGAAATATTTGAAATTATCATATTAATCGTTTTGCAAACAAAAATGTTGAAATGTACTGATGGTCTTTGGAAACTACTGCAGAATAATCAGCAAAACCTTGAAAAAGCATCAAAAATGTTTAATACTGCTCTCGAAAACATCAAAACACTTATAAATAATTTTGATTTATTGATAAGCGAATCAAGTAGTTTTATTGCGGAATGGGATAAAGGCGGAGTTTTACAAAAGACAATAACGATTTTGTGATGAAAAGAAAAATCATTTTCAAGTAGAATCAAATCAAGACTGGTTCAAAATAAAAAAATTTTAAACAACCTTAGATATTATAATATCTCAGTTCCTTCCTTCCTTTCTATTTTGGCCTCTACACTTAGGTAATACAGCCATCTTTGTAATTCTTGGACCTACAGTTTAGCGTGGAATCCGAACCACGGTCATCGACCGCCAGATGCCAGCACCCACGACTATATAGTCAATAACTACTTGACATAGGCAAGTCTACCGACTCGACCGGGAGCACCGTCCACCCATCCAACCACCATCCACGCGACTAGATACTGCGATATCATAATCACGTCGATGCGCGCTTGCACATGTGGGCATCTCCCGGCCCAATATCTCAGTTAAAAAATATAACGTCCGGGATAAGTGAAATTTGCAAAACTTTTCGTAGATTATCTGCAGATGTGTTAGGTGATGATGCTGAATTGTATCGGATGGGTCAGGAATTGTACGTCAAATATTCCGATGACATTTCCGATACGATATCGTCTCAAATTGTTTAATTTAGTAATTGTTTTAAGGGTGATTAATGTAAGATAAAATCAATTAAAGACCTAATGGAATTTATATTAATTGAAAAGCTCAGTTCCTGTAGTAGGTTCAGCGAAATTTTGACAGCTTGCGACATATTCCTGTGTCTCCCTGTATGTGTAGCAACAGCCGAACGTTCATTTTCCATGTTGAAATTGATAAAAAGTTTTCTTAGAAATACCATGGGACAGGAAAGACTGTGAGGGTTGGCAATTCTGTCAATTGAGAACCGGATTGCGCGAAAAATAGACGTGTCTTTCATAGTATCGACTTTTGCGAATATTAAGGCAAATTTTTTTTTTTTTTAATTTGATCAATTATTTTTAGTGCAAGACTATTTAACATTAAACCATGCAAGATAGAGAGTTGGTTAAATTAGACAAAAGTTGCGGTTTTTGATGCCTATTTAAAATCTCTTGACTGTGTAGAGAAATTCTTTTTAGCTTTTGAAATACAGGGCGATTTGTGAAAAATGTCAAATCTTATTTTCTTAAATATTTCGAAAACTGGTGATTTCCAAGAGAAAGTTTTAAATCAAAAGTTTAATGGTTCTAACTTCTAATATGTCTATAACATGGCACTTTCAAAATCAACACGTCTTAACGTTTCGTTTTGCAGCTGCCACCATCAACTTTGTTTTTTCAAATACAGACCTGCATTTTTATTTGTCACTACCTTTAAACTAAAGTATAACTCAAGTACGGTTTCTGACGTTTCGATTCGATAGTAGTCATCATCAATGATTTTTCCTTAATACAGACCTGCATTATTTTTTGCTTAGCTAAAATACGAAACGCCCTTTAAAATATTTTATTTTTGCTCAGCAATAAAACAGGTCTGTATCACGGAAAAATCATTGATGATGACTACTAGCAAATCGAAACGTCGAGATCATACTTGAGTTATACCTTATTTTGAGAGTAGTGACAAACCATTTTAGGAAACAAAATTTAAGATGCAGGTCCGAATTTAAAAAAAAAGAAACAAAGTTGATGGTGGCAGCTGTAAGGCAAAACGGCTGACGTTAATTTTGAAAGTGCCGTCTTGTAGACATATTAGAACCATTAAACTCTTGATTTTAAACTTTGTGTCGAAAATCAATAGTTTTCAAAATATTTCAGAAACTAAAATTTGCCTACATAGAGATAATAAATAGGCATCAAAAACTGCAAATTGTGTCTAATTTAACTAACTCTCTATCTTGCACGGTTTAAGAAATACCATGTATATTTTTTAGTTGTTATATTTTAAATTGTGCTTTGGTTAAGTTTGATTGATTTTTTAATAAACGTATAAATATTGGTACTTTGTTTTTCAATGGGTGTGGCGGGAGGGGGTGGGCCCGAAAATTCCTTGGAACACAGGCCCGTAACGGCATCACTACGCCCTGGATAGAACGTATATACAGAGTGTGTATATAGTGTGGAAACCCCTGTATATTTCCGACAATAGTCTTTATTTTGAAAAAATGTTTATAAAAAATTATTTGATATAAATTCTTACACAACCTGCCGAAGTTCAATTTTTTATAGCGTTAGCAGCTTTGTTGCTATGGCAACCAACTTTGTTTTTTTAAATCACATGGTATTATATTTTTCGGTAGGCCATTTATTTCTGGATACGACAAATGACATCTAATGCTGTTGCGTCATGGCGTAAAGGCTTAGCTGATTTCCTGATTTCAAAAATCTTGTTTCACCCTGTTGAGATTTTGTGTCCAATCCAGTGTGTAACACAATTAATAAAATGATATTATGCGACTAAAATTACTGAAAAGGTTGTAGGACTTACCAGTAAAGGGAAAATGTTGGAATTTGCACTTGGAAAATGTATTTCTATTCACTTGTATATAAAAAGGGCAGGTAATATTTTCGCGTGTGTGCTTTCGACCGGTCCGACTTAACTTGTACGACTCGTCGTCTCCCTCTGTACATTCAATGCGCGTATAGGCAGGAATTGTATATACGAGGCGCGTTTGGGATGTAAAATGAAAGGGATAGCAGGAATTGTTGTGTAGCATTACAACGGAATTCAAATTTGTAAATAAAATTAACGCGAGCAAAATATTTTTGAATGCAACAATACATTAGATATGAATATAAAAAGGAAGACAAACAAATGATTGTTTCTTTATAAGAATTACTAAATCAAACCGTAATAAAGTAAAAAAAGGCAAATTAATAATAACAAAAATAAACACATAAATATACACATAAGGCAGGACGAACCAAATGCCTTGTTACCGCCTGCAGCTGTTTTTGACCTTCCCATTTTTAGTTTGTTTCTTACACTACCAGTTTCGTAAAATTTCTGACATAATTTCGATAAATACCTTTTCTGAATTTGGGGCCGGTTAGGATACAACTAATGAAAGAGTCTGCACACTTCTTCATAACGGCGTTTTCTGTCACCGTCATCAACCAATTATTTGTTTTTCCGTTAATTCTGCCATAGCAATAATGAGTGTGAGGTTAAATTTGAGTTTTTCGATTTTTGTTTGTAAGGAAACTAACTGAAGACAAGCAACTCACAAAAATTATTTTTATTTGACAGCTACAATGTTTTCCATGGCAAATTTAATTTTAATGATCTGTAAACGAAGAACACGATTGTTTTATAAAACAGTTTTTCCTCAATTATTTTCTAATGTAACCCTATAAAAATTTTATGTTGTCGTATCCAGAAATAAATGGTCTACCTAAAAATGTAAAGAAAAATATACCATGTCGTTTAAAAAAACAAAATTGGTTGCCATAGCAACAGAGCCGTCAACTCCATATAAAATTGAACATCGGCAGGTTGTGCCAAAAATTATACCAAAAACTTTTCTGAAAATTTGTTTTCAAAATAACGATTATTGTCGGAAATATACAGGGGTTTCCACACTTTATACTCATTCTGTATACCACAGATGATACCGTGGCCTCATTGATAGAGCCTTCTGCTAAACTGGAACCTATTACCAATCATTACTCACATTCAAACTTTCTCGGCTGTGTTGTATTGTGCATGTCCTGATATGCGGCTTCTCTCTGTAAAAGCTCCACCACAAATGATACCGACGAGAGTGGGTAAACTGTCTCTTATATTTATGCTGCTGTCACCAACAAATTACAAGCCACAACTACTGACATTCAAGCTGTAATAAAGCACATCAAGACAATGAAAAACATAATCAGACTACATCGAGAAAACTGCGAAACATAATTTGAAAATATTCTAAAAAAGCAGAAGAGGACACCGAAAAGTTGGATAGTATGCCGCACGTGGCATCAACACAGATTCATCGAGAAAATTATCTATCAGTGTCATTGGGAGAGTACTATCGAAGAGGAATTTCCATTCCATACTTAGAAGCTCTATCTCAGGATCAATTTTCATAAAGGCTACATCTTATATGAACTTCATCCAAAAATCATGCGAAGCATAATTTGAAACAATCTTTAAAGTTAGCAGCCGCTATTCAAAACTTCTATGATGATATTTTGGATAAGTTTTTGCCAGAGTCACAAACTCGGTATGAGATGTGGAAGTTGTCTGAACATGCTCTTCCTGAAATCGAAAAATTCAAATATATCGACCAGCTTAAATTTTCACTGCCCTCTGTACAGGAAGCAATCAAAATTGGATTAACTCTTCCAGCCAGAACATGTTAACGTTAAGCGGTCTTTCAGCACATTAAGAAGAGTCAAGATATGGCTAAGATCAACTTTGAAGCATGATCGACTTGCCGGACACAGTGTTGGGGCTGTCTATATACATATAGAACAAAGTATCGTCGGTGATATTTCACTGTTTACTAAACCCTCTAATCCCTGTTTGTCAATAAAATAAAATCAATTATACATACAGTCTGTTAATGGAAAGTTAGAATATTATATTGTGCAAAGAACATGAAATAACATATATTTCCTACGAGTATGATCGTATGAGCCGCAGGCGAGTGCTGCAAATCATACGAGTAGGAAATGGGCATTTCATGTGAGTTTCACACTAAGTATCCTGTTTCTATGACTGTTTTAATGCTTTTGAAGAAATTAAACATAATAATTTTTAGGAAAATATTGGTTTTTCGAAACATACCTATACTTGCCCTGTATCACTGTTTTTCATTATATAAATAGCTTTGAAACCTTCGAAATTAGCGAATTAATTTAAACTGTCAATTTGGTTTAATTGTATTGTCGGCGTTGATATGGTGATTTTCATAACCGATGCTACTTTTGTCATTACCAGGAAATTTACCCGTGCATTTTTAAATATTTCCCACTTGTTGTTGGGCAACAAATGAATACAGCATTACAATGTACTACATTTTCAAATTATGATTGAACATATAGGTAATAAAGGCATTTAAAGACAGTCCTAGAAAAACAACAATAATCAAGAATATTCTGGAAGAATCTGACATCTAATAATAATAATTGGTCTCTAAATTCTTTTATTTAGTTTTAAATAACATTTTACCTTTCCTAATGACTAATTTTCTTTAGGTATTTTCTATAAATCTTTTGTCATTTTCAGTAAACATACCTCATCATAACAACCCTTATTATTTTGCATACCTACTATAATCCGGGCTCTAAAAATTACAAACCTTACGAGGTGCATCAGCAGGTACAAAGGGATCAAGGCGCAATTCTACTATAAATACACTAATGCACATCGACATAATATTCATTACGTCTCCGTTTTCAACAGAAGCAACAGCAAAATTGTAAGTGTTGAGTGTTTGTAAGTTTGTGCTTGTATAAAAATTATTCGTGAAAATATGGATTCATTTGAGCGAGATTTTAGAAGGCCCGTCAGCAATGAACTATCATCGACGATAGTTTGTACTGTACATAGAGAGCCCCAACCCTATTTGTGTGCCACATGTGAGCAAACTCCTTTATGTATTATATGTATTAAAAGTCGTCATACTAATCATGATTGCCATACAATTGCTGATTTTGAAGAACAAATGGAAAGTGAACTTAGCGATTTGAAACAAGCTGCCAAGGAATGTTCAATTAACTGTCGACTAACAATGAATACTATATCATTGGGAATTAGAGCTGCTAACAAAGATTGCGAAGAATCTATAAGGAAAATTGATCAAATAAATACTAGGTAAGTCATTTTTACTAATTGTAATATAACAATATCTGAGACTAATAGATAATGCTCATTTTTAGCTCTCAAATTGCTTTACAAGAACAAGGTCAAGTCTTAACAAGACGGCTCCACGGGTTAGTTGTATCAAAAACTATTACGCTGAACGCGCAAAAAAAGTATTTCCGGGACGTTGTCAGCATGGTTAAGTCAAGACTACCGAATTCAGACAATAATCACCTGGCATTCGATAAGGCAATGTTAAAGATTCTAGAACAAGCTCCATTACTACCATTGGAGGAAGCGAATATTTCATTCGAGGTAGATCCCAAGGAATTTGGAGTAATCTCCAAAATGTGTTCCATCGAACAACACTCTGAATACTATGAAAGCAACAAATTTCTCAGATCAAATAACAACCAAGGTGAGTTATTATGTTGCAACTTAAGATTTATGAATTAAATATATATGAATATATATGTAAATAAAACTAACTACGCCTTCTCCACAAAATTACTTATAATATATTTACATATACATTCAATCTCATCTCCGTTATGGATTACTTCAAGAAATATATTAGTAACTAAATAACAAATTTCTCTTTTACAGCGAATTATGCGGTCTCAAGGCAATTCTCACACTTTGGGAAGGACGACTTTTGCAAGTGGAGCCCGTCAAACACGAGCTCTTTATCTCCAGATTCAGCAATATACACTCCCACAGAATCAATGTCATCTGAGGGATAAAGCAGAAACATAACTGCATTTTGTAAAAATTAATGTTTTGTTTATATTGTACCTATAAGTATTATATTAGTTAGTAGTACCTATTTGTTATAAATAATATTTTCTTTAGTTTAATCATAGTTTGTAATGTATTATACCTACGTACCCTAAAAATCAAATTAGTAATTATTTATAGAACATCGTGTTCATAACTTTGACATCGTTGTATGTATGCTGTTATAGTTTTACAAACTTAATAAAATACAAAGTTATGGAAAATAACGCATTTTTACTTCATTTATTTATTGTGTTTAAAAGTATAACAACCGTATGATTGAAAAATGTGAATATAATTAAATAAAACAATCATTAAAAATAACAAAATAATAATAAATAATTCAAACGACGTCTGTTCCACAAAATTCTTAATATTTAATATGTTAAATTTAGGATCAGGTTGTTGCCAAACACGTTTTGGCAAGACTATTCCATCATCAGTGGCATGACATACAAACTTACGTAGTTACAATGATGGATTTGATAAACATAGACATGGAATATAAACACACATATACCGGGTATTCCATTAAGGGTGGACAGGTAGCATATCTCAGGAAATAATAGTCGTAGGGCAATGGGGAAAAATTTTTTTTAGGGAAATTGGCCATGGGTAATCTCTGGAAATAGTTTTTTAGTTCTTAACTATACCGCTAGGGGTCGTAATAGATACAGTAATGCGAAAAATGCATTTTTATTGCAAATTTCGAAATATAAGTTGAAAAAACAATACCCCCCCGGTAATGCTACTGAGATTCCACATATTTTTGGTGTATCACTTTTTACTGTGCGGCTTGAAATAAAGACAGCAGAGAAGGACGAAATTTTACCTATGATGATGTATATAACTTTGACTTGGCTTAACCGAATTTATGAATCTAATTTTTGTTTAAGAACTGTAGCCTTGCTGATGAAGAAAAAAAATATTTCAAATCATAATTGTTTTTGGGGCTCCGCTAGATGCCACTATTTGCAACGCCTAACGTTTTTTTTTATTTTTCTTCAAAAACTTAAATTGAATGATACAAATATTTTTTCAAAAATGAAAAGTAAATTGAATTTGCAGCAAAAAAGTCAAAAACCGCACATCAAAATCTTTATGTTTCAGAGTTATGACCAAAAGAATGTTGTTCACCAAAATTCGTTGAAAAATCATGTATCTTTAATTTTCCGTGATCAAGAATGCCATGGGAAATAAAGAAATGGATTTAAACTTTATTTAACTAATAGTTTATCAAATAAAAATAATGAAAAATCCATTAAAATTACCAAAATAAAAACTGGAAGTGTAAGAGTTGATCCAGTCCCGCTCAGCAGCATTTCTTTATTTCCCATGGCATTCTTGATCACGGAAGATTAAATATACCTGATTTTTCAACGACAAAACAACATTCTTTTGGCCATAACTCTGAAACGACTAAAGATTTAGATGTGCAATTTTCGACTTTTTTGTTGCAAATTCAATTTACTTTTAATTTTTGATAAAATATTTGTATCATTCCATTTAATTTTTTAAAGAAAAATAAAAAAAAACCTTAAGCGTTGCAAATAGCGCCATCTAGCGGAGCCCCAAGAAGCAATTATGATTTGAAATATTTTTTTTCCTCATCAGCAAGGCTCCAGTTCTTAAACAAAAATTAGATTGATAAATTCGGTTAAGCCAAACCAAAGTTATGGACATTATCATAGGTAAAATTTCGTCCTTCCCTGCTGCCTTTATTTCAAGCCGCACAATAAAAAATGATACACCAAAAAGATGGGGAATCTCAGTAGCATTACTGTGGTAGTATTGTTTTTCGCATTACTGTATCTATTACGCCCCCTAGCGGTATAGTTAGGAACTAAAAAACTATTTCCAGCGATTTCCCGTTGTCGATTTTCCTAAAAGAATTTTTTTCCCATTGTCCTACGACTATTATTTCCTGAGATATGCTACCTGTCCAGCCTTAATGGAATACCCGGATATGCATTCTGGGAAAATACTTTTTTATGACATATGAAATAAAATAAACTAAATTCTTAAAATCAACTTTATTTAAGATGTACAACATTGAGTGAATGTAGTTTATATTATTTTATTTGATTTCATATCTCATAAGGAAGATTTTTCACAGAATGCACAATATAATATGTATGATGTATATGTTTATACTCCATGTCTAAGTTTATCAAATCCACCATTGTAACCACGTAAGTTTGTATGATGTTGGAATAGTTTTTCCGAAACATGTCTGGCAACAACCCCAACCTGAATTTAACAAATACACTGTGTCCACTTTTTTTAAATAAGTTTTCAATACACAGATGAATTCTTTTTTCAAATGAATGTCTGACATTTGCTAATAATTGTGGTGTAATTGTATCAAAAGCAGTTTTAATTCGCTGTTTCATATCAGCCCGTGTTGTTGTTGGCGTATCATAAACAATGTTTTTAATATATCCCCAAAGAATAAATCTGGTGGTGTTAATTCTGGAGACTTTGGGGGCTAGTTTTATGGACCACCGCGACCAATCTGCTCTTTATTATTTTCATATTCATTTATTTAGGTGCCAAACACATTATTATATATGTTTTTTTAGTATTATTTTATTTAAAAAATGATTAAAAAACGATTTCAAAGTTAAACTAGTTTTTGGATTATTACATTATCGTATAATAAGATAATTCCAATGAAACGGCTCTTATAAAAACAGAAACACCCAGTGATGAAATTAATTATGATGCCGACGAACAAAAAATTAAAATTGGTGAGGAAAATGTTGATTACGATTGCTCGGTACAACAACAAATTAAAGCTGAGGAATTAAATATTAAAGATGAAGAAGACGTGGATGTATCACATAATATGAGCATTGGTAAAGATTTAGAGGATACTGATTATAATAAAAGGTAAGTACTTATCCTCATAATAAGTAGGTATAGCCGTTTTGTAGAATAATTTAATGTCTGAATGAATATTGTCGCCAAAATACGTCACTTTGAATAAGTTCTACTATCCGCCTTTGTTATTTCAATTAATGATCAATGAAGTCTGAAACAGAACGTGTAGTTGTATTATGTATCTAATATTATTGAGGATGTTACAATTGATGTAAACTCACCATTTCGAGAAAAATATTTTTTTATATCATATTACTTAATTATTAATAAAAGCATTATACTTAACATATTGACTGTTAGTTTCTTCTTATCGTAGAACAAACTTCCAATAAGTATTAAAGAAATAAATGGATTGAAAGTATTTAAGAATAAAGTTATGAAATTACTAGTGGAACTACAAAACATATTGTCACGATTCTCTTTTTAGTCAAATAGAACCGTGGACTAGGGACGTAAATACGGGACCAGGTCTGGATAGTTTAAAATACCCAATGTTCATCTACACTAAACATTTATTAAGAACTAATGGTATATGACAATATGCAGCAGCAGATTTTCCTCAATAAATTACACAATAGATTTTCACATGTAAAATTATCAGATACTTGATTTTCCAATAAATTTAATTTATTCAACTCCCACAATAATAAAACAAATATTAAAACATTATTTTTTCTAAAAAACTACTAATTTATACTTATTTTCATTCTACTACTATTCAAATGCACAAGTTGACACATTTTTTGCCTTTCAAAAATTGATTCCCACCAGAAAGGTTACAATTTCAATAATAATACAAAAAAGTTCAATGATCCAGTTATATGTACAGAGATATCATTGAGGTGGGAGAGATATTAACATCTTTGAATATGTGCAGACGGGCTACAATTTCGATAATTACAACCAATCAAGACACATTTTTTGCCATTCGAAAATTGATTCCTACCAGAAAGGTTACAATTTCAATAATAATACAAAAAAGTTCAATGATCCCGTTGTATGTACAGAGATATCATTGAGGTGGGAGAGATATTAACATCTTTGAATATGTGCAGAGTTAGGTAGTTGGAACCTATATTATTACAATTAATAAGAAATCCCTTTGGGATTTCCCAGTTGTTTTGTTGTAGACTTATCTATGATAAAAGTCATTGAGGGTTAAAAAAAAAAAAATTATTAAATTTTTTGTTATTTTTTTTTATTATTATTTTTGAATTTTTCTTTTAATTTTTTTCAGGAATTTTTTTATTTCAATTCAGGATTTCCTTGAAAGTTAAACTATAAGAGGTGATCTACGGGGTAACTCAAAAATGTTTCTATTTATTTTCAATATTTTTAGGTACGGTAGGTAGAAATTTTTTTTATTTTTTTTTTTAGTTTTTTCGATTGGTTATGAAATTATTGCACAGGTGATCTACAGGGTAACTCAAAAATGTTTTTGTATTTCTAGGTAGAATAGGCTCATAAAATTTTTATACAGGGTGTATGTGTCCCATTTAAAATTTCACCAGTTAGGTAGTTGGAGCCTATATTATTAAAATTAAAATAAAATATTTGTTATCAGGTTTCTGTGGCGTCATTGGTAGGACGTTCGCTTTGCATGCGAAGGGTTATAATTTCCCTATTGAAATTTTTTTTTATTTTTTTTATAACCCTCAATGAATTTTTTCATAGACAAAACAACCACAAAACGACTGGAAAATCCCGCAGGGATTTCTTGTTACATATAATAACGAGCGTACAGTCCGTTTCTTTCTAAAATGGGGAAAAAAAGCACAAAGTTGTGTGCGAATAAACGCAAAGGAACGCCGGAGGCGTTCCAACAGTGTTTCCTATATGGCAACTTTATTTTTTGCATCACCCGATAGGCTATATATCAAAGCTGATTCAATGCATTAAAATTATGTATTTTATTCATTTATTTACCTGTGCAGAAACGATATTTTAGCGTGACAAGGAGGTGAATACGATTTTCTACGAGGAAATTCAAGAAAAAAGCATTATAAAGTACTGCTATTACTTAGAAATAAATACCTATTTTGGTGCTGTGTTTAGGTACAAAAACAATTTTAAAGTTACGTACAAGCATATTTGGTACGCCACTGTGCCTTTTCCATATCCTATATTTTCAATTATTGCGTTTTTCGTTCATTTTTATTAATCTATCAAACCTTAAATGCGACTGGTATATTCCTTAAAATTGACAAATCTAATTTAGTTCAGCTGTCACACATAACGTTCTTTTACATTTTTCCAAATAAATATACAATGACACTCTTTAAAAACACATGTTAAATATAAAGAACAAAATTTAAAAGACACTGATATACGCAGCATTTGCAATATTACTTACAAAATGTGCGAAAAACCACATAAAATCATACCGATGACACCCATTTTTGCCTTCAATATAGAGGCGACACTAACGACCACCACACAGGAAATGAACATTATGTTTCATTTGGCTATGATGCCTATCCTTTTCACAAACAAACACATTCAAATTCTTTCATCCATTGCAATTGAAAATAATACATACATACATAACCTATAAAATACTGCCATGAACAGTGAAGGCTTATCTAATTTTTTAACAACTGCTTTAATTCCAAATCTAATTATCCCAGAGAGTGATTTTGCAGAATGTGGCCCAATATGGCAACAATGGCGCACATCGTTTTCGATTCGACTTATTTCGTGATCAGTCACTCCAATTTTGCAAATGGCCACTCATCATAAACTTCCGCAAAGAACAACAACAATAAACACAAATTATCGAAATTAATAAACATTAGTAAATATAGCATACACACTTGCACAGTAAGTAGTTTAATACAAATACATAATAGGTATTCAATATTTCAGGCAAACATTTGTTGTTGTTGTTAGCTACCTACTAGGTATATTATGATCAAAACAAACAGGCTAATATTCTTAAAATTAAAACATAATACCTACCACATCAACGGTAAACAACATATTATTGTTATTCCAAAGTGATAGATACAGAAATATACAAAAACAATGCAAGTAAGGAAGTACCTACTTTTACCCGAGATATAGGTATCCCTAGCAACAAACAATTACAAGTAGAGATATTTTTTTATTAATGAAGTCTATAAAAAGGCCACAATACAGACAACATTTTTTACATCCAGCTACATAAATATGCTTTTAACAACGTGAGTACTTTGTAAAACTAAGTATCTACTATTTACTGAAACTTATTCTCGATCAGAAAATACCAACAATTACAATTTACAGTTTTTATAAGGTTCGTCATTTATCAGGAAGAATTTGTTTGAGAAACCTAGGTAGGTATGTCGTTTATGTTGAATGAAGTTTATAAAAAGGAAGGTACGTACATTATTATTTAGATTTGTTTGAAACTAAACTAAAGGTTACTAGGTCAATTTCATCTTATTGATCTCGGTCAGGGTTGTTTCCAAATAACTAATGACGTACGTACTTAGCTGACTAATTTTATTATAGATTTACAATTTTCCTATTAAACCTAACTTTACCTGTTTAATTAATTAAATTTAGTATATTATATTAATAATAGGTTAATAATAAATGTTGTATAAAGGTTACTAGGTCAATTTCATCCGGTCAGGGTCAGGATAGTTTCCAAATAACTAACGACGTACGGTACTTAGCTGGCTAATTTTATACAAAGGTTCTCCATTTGTCAAGAAAGTAGATATTCATACGTACGTCGTTACTACATTCCTATAATAGATCAGGTGGTGAAGGGTAGCATAACTAACTACGTACATTAGGACAGTGGTGCCTACGTTATCTGTTATATAAACGGATTTCACAATATCTGTAGGTGCATACTTACGCTGGCTGCATGTGAATTAAAGCAGTATTATTTGTCTTTGTTTATCTCATTGCGTGACAAATTTTGCTTCACTTTATCACAAATATTCGCAGCTTGATATAAGTGGACTTATTGTCATCTGTGGAACAATACTATTATTTAAAATGATGTCATACGTACGACGTACGTATCTAAGATCGAGAGAATTTGATCATATGTTTTGGATGACGTCATATTGTTTATCTTACGATTTATTTACTAAAAAATTAGGGTTTCTTTTTTAATTTACAAATTCCACTACTAAATTAAATTAAAATGCCTACATTTAGTTTTAATTTCCTGATACCGAATTTATTCTTACGTTACAAAGAACTGGATAAAATACAAGTCTCATTACCTACCTACCTACCTACCTGTTTTTGTCCAAAAACTAATTACAGATGATGACCTAGATCAAAAACATTCAATGAAACAAAATAGGTACGTAATTTTGTTAAGTTTAAGTCTTTAAGTAAGTATAGCCATTATATATATTCATAAAAATAGCACAGAATAAGTAATATTCTGTGTAAATAGTACTTATCATGTTTTTATACAAAAATTATAAACCGTAAACACAACAAATCAATATAGAATTAACTACACTTTTTATTTTATACACCACGTATTATTATTATTAGCGGATGCTGGCGACCAAATTTCCATTTCCAAATTGATTTCTGTCTCTTGCCTGTAGGTCCATATTTTGAATGCTTCAAGTTATTTCGTTTTTTTTTTAAGTTACCGCCTAAGCGAGTACTAACTATTATTGGCCTCTTGCCCTTTCACAGTAGGATACAGCCAGCACAGTTTATTTTTATCAAATATAGTTACAAGTTAAAATGCATACTACTACTGTTTACTTTTAACCTCCAAGCCCCATAATATAACCTATTTATTTATGAAGTGAATCTAGAAGTGTCAACTCAGATCAGCTAAACAGCTGCAGCATGATTACCTACAGTGTATCCTGCCTGCTTATGCAACATATTCAGATTAATTTCTTGGTTAACTGTTAATAGAATGAAAAGAATCACGACTCAGAAATCCAACAAATCCTGATTAATATATTCGGATCAAAAAAACTAGCGAAAAAAAGCAGCTAAGTTCACCTACTTACTTATGCATTAGATAATTTCGTGGTTAACTGTCAAGAATTTATACAAGAAAGATGTATGAGAGACAATTGAACAAAAAATGCAGACATTTTCTCAAGAGTTTTTCTGATCCAAAAATCTCATTCACAGACAGTAAAATAAAATTCTTTCATACACGTGAAGCTGACTAAATACCCATTGGTGAAGGCCATTAACGAACAAACGAATGGACGAACGATAACCAATGATACTTTAGACATACCGTGGATAGAAAATAAAGTGAAATGAGTGGTAGTTGATCATCGGCTCAGTTGAACTGAGTAGGTAGAAGGCAAAATCTATTAATAAATCCAGTTCACAAAATCGATATATTTAAAATCGATATGTTAAATTGTAAAAACGATTATTGGCAAAAATAATCGATACATCGCTGCGCAGTTAGACGAGTTTTGGGAGTTCAGATTGTAATCGAAGTGTGGTGTTGCCAGATTTAAAACGCACATATTATGTTGAAACGGTTAAATATTTAGCGCTTAATTTTTGACCGTTAAATGTAAATGATACTCTAGGTTATACACCTATTTGTTATATTTAACCTCCTGCAATCATTACCTAACGATGAAAGCTATCGAACTAATCCACACAAATATTGCAGGAGCTTGAGGGTAAAATGCTGAGTATGGAAGGTTAGGTAGCAGGCAGGGATGTGTTGTCCTAATAATGACTGCTATCGAACTAATATAACAACTACGTGCCTACTACATTTCATCTCAATCCTGCTTTCTACACTCAGCCTCCTGTACTAATTCTTCCTGATCATCACTATTACACCCTTACAACACATCCCTGCCTGCTACCTAACCTTCCATACTCAGTATTTTACCCCCAGCAATGATATAATAATTACATCCACTGTATAAATTGTATTATTCATTCTATCAGTCGATATAGTGAATAGATACCAACCTGGCAACATTGTTAGAGTAGTGACACTTTTTCACATGCATGTTTACCATATATGGTAATATTACCATATATGGTTATCTGGAAAAACAAGTGAACATCGATGACGCTTAACCCAAGCCAAGCGAAGCCAAACTACGTAAAACTTCATTAATATTATACTAATTACCTACCTAACATGCCGCGACGAAAAAAATCAAATCTTTGTTCCCAAAAAGGACGTGATTCCCGGGGAAATATTCGAAAAAAGAAAACGAAAACCGATCCATTATCTAATACACAAGCAAGTACAGGTAAGTAATCAATATTTTATATACTTTGTTGGTTACATTTCAATCACTAAGAATATTCTTCGAAACATTATTTTGCTTTTCTAAATTATTTGTGTCTACCTATAATAGCTAATTTATTAAGTAAATTGATAACATTTTGTAGTATCGACAAATACTGATCTGAGTAGTCAGTTAACCATAACACAGTTACATGTAGAACCGGGTACTGCTACCGAAAGCCAAGTACCAGGTTGTAGCAGAGGGCCTCATGAAATATCTGTAGTTATGGAAAATGAACAGTCAGATGAAGAAGGTGCTATCATTGCTAATAACAGTGCCGTTGTTGAATGTAGCAATATAATAGTAGATAGTACAACAGTTGATACTGGTGAATCTGGAGTTAATACAAATGGTATGTTTATAAATTTATTTGTTATATTATTCAATAATTAGCTCTTACATTTTAAAAATGTTATCCAAAAACTAATTACTGACAGACATTTTCATATATATATATAACGTGTTTTTAAAAAGCATCATCGAATAGATTTTTTTAAATACAGCCCTGAATTTTTTATTGTTGAGTTACAATGTCGGTTCAATTAGAGAAAAGTTGTATAATTTAAACACCTTTAAATTGGTGTTTTCAAAATTAAACTAACTTAAGCTGCTTTCGAGAGTTTTTGAAAAAACAAATTTTTGCAATTTTTATTTTTTTCTGGCATTATTTTTGCAGATATAAAAGATGGAAAGCACTTCCTCATTGTTACTTTTTGAGGAGAAAAAGATAACGTTTACCAATTTTCACTACGACGTTTCGTGTTTTTAAAAAGCATCATCGAATAGATTTTTTTAAATACAGCCCTGAATTTTTTATTGTTGAGTTACAATGTCTGTTCAATTAGATAAAAGTTGTATAATTTACACACCTTTAAATTGGTGTTTTCAAAATTAAACTAACTTAAGCTGCTTTCGAGAGTTTTTGAAAAAACAAATTTTTGCAATTTTTATTTTTTCTGGCATTATTTTTGCAGATATAAAAGATGGAAAGCACTTCCTCATTGTTACTTTTTGAGGAGAAAAAGATAACGTTTACCAATTTTCACTACGACGTTTCGTGTTTTTAAAAAGCATCATCGAATAGATTTTTTTAAATACAGCCCTGAATTTTTTATTGTTGAGTTACAATGTCTGTTCAATTAGATAAAAGTTGTATAATTTAAACAACTTTAAATTGGTGTTTTCAAAATTAAACTAACTTAAGCTGCTTTCGAGAGTTTTTGAAAAAACAAATTTTTGCAATTTTTATTTTTTCTGGCATTATTTTTGCAGATATAAAAGATGGAAAGCACTTCCTCATTGTTACTTTTTGAGGAGAAAAAGATAACGTTTACCAATTTTCACTACGACGTTTCGTGTTTTTAAAAAGCATCATCGAATAGATTTTTTTAAATACAGCCCTGAATTTTTTATTGTTAAGTTACAATGTCGGTTCAATTAGAGAAAAGTTGTATAATTTAAACAACTTTAAATTGGTGTTTTCAAAATTAAACTAACTTAAGCTGCTTTCGAGAGTTTTTGAAAAAACAAATTTTTGCAATTTTTATTTCTTTCTGGCATTATTTTTGCAGATATAAAAGATGGAAAGTACTTCCTCATTGTTACTTTTTGAGGAGAAAAAGATAACGTTTACCAATTTTCACTACGACGTTTCGTGTTTTTAAAAAGCATCATCGAATAGATTTTTTTAAATACAGCCCTGAATTTTTTATTGTTAAGTTACAATGTCGGTTCAATTAGAGAAAAGTTGTATAATTTAAACAACTTTAAATTGGTGTTTTCAAAATTAAACTAACTTAAGCTGCTTTCGAGAGTTTTTGAAAAAACAAATTTTTGCAATTTTTATTTCTTTCTGGCATTATTTTTGCAGATATAAAAGATGGAAAGTACTTCCTCATTGTTACTTTTTGAGGAGAAAAAGATAACGTTTACCAATTTTCACTACGACGTTTCGTGTTTTTAAAAAGCATCATCGAATAGATTTTTTTAAATACAGCCCTGAATTTTTTATTGTTGAGTTACAATGTCTGTTCAATTAGATAAAAGTTGTATAATTTAAACAACTTTAAATTGGTGTTTTCAAAATTAAACTAACTTAAGCTGCTTTCGAGAGTTTTTGAAAAAACAAATTTTTGCAATTTTTATTTTTTCTGGCATTATTTTTGCAGATATAAAAGATGGAAAGCACTTCCTCATTGTTACTTTTTGAGGAGAAAAAGATAACGTTTACCAATTTTCACTACGACGTTTCGTGTTTTTAAAAAGCATCATCGAATAGATTTTTTTAAATACAGCCCTGAATTTTTTATTGTTGAGTTACAATGTCGGTTCAATTAGAGAAAAGTTGTATAATTTAAACAACTTTAAATTGGTGTTTTCAAAATTAAACTAACTTAAGCTGCTTTCGAGAGTTTTTGAAAAAACAAATTTTTGCAATTTTTATTTCTTTCTGGCCTTATTTTTGCAGATATAAAAGATGGAAAGTACTTCCTCATTGTTACTTTTTGAGGAGAAAATGATAACGTTTACCAAATTTCACTACGACGTTTCGTGTTTTTAAAAAGCATCATCGAATAGATTTTTTTAAATACAGCCCTGAATTTTTTATTGTTGAGTTACAATGTCTGTTCAATTAGATAAAAGTTGTATAATTTAAACAACTTTAAATTGGTGTTTTCAAAATTAAACTAACTTAAGCTGCTTTCGAGAGTTTTTGAAAAAACAAATTTTTGCAATTTTTATTTTTTCTGGCATTATTTTTGCAGATATAAAAGATGGAAAGCACTTCCTCATTGTTACTTTTTGAGGAGAAAAAGATAACGTTTACCAATTTTCACTACGACGTTTCGTGTTTTTAAAAAGCATCATCGAATAGATTTTTTTAAATACAGCCCTGAATTTTTTATTGTTAAGTTACAATGTCGGTTCAATTAGAGAAAAGTTGTATAATTTAAACAACTTTAAATTGGTGTTTTCAAAATTAAACTAACTTAAGCTGCTTTCGAGAGTTTTTGAAAAAACAAATTTTTGCAATTTTTATTTCTTTCTGGCATTATTTTTGCAGATATAAAAGATGGAAAGTACTTCCTCATTGTTACTTTTTGAGGAGAAAAAGATAACGTTTACCAATTTTCACTACGACGTTTCGTGTTTTTAAAAAGCATCATCGAATAGATTTTTTTAAATACAGCCCTGAATTTTTTATTGTTAAGTTACAATGTCGGTTCAATTAGAGAAAAGTTGTATAATTTAAACAACTTTAAATTGGTGTTTTCAAAATTAAACTAACTTAAGCTGCTTTCGAGAGTTTTTGAAAAAACAAATTTTTGCAATTTTTATTTCTTTCTGGCATTATTTTTGCAGATATAAAAGATGGAAAGTACTTCCTCATTGTTACTTTTTGAGGAGAAAAAGATAACGTTTACCAATTTTCACTACGACGTTTCGTGTTTTTAAAAAGCATCATCGAATAGATTTTTTTAAATACAGCCCTGAATTTTTTATTGTTGAGTTACAATGTCTGTTCAATTAGATAAAAGTTGTATAATTTAAACAACTTTAAATTGGTGTTTTCAAAATTAAACTAACTTAAGCTGCTTTCGAGAGTTTTTGAAAAAACAAATTTTTGCAATTTTTATTTTTTCTGGCATTATTTTTGCAGATATAAAAGATGGAAAGCACTTCCTCATTGTTACTTTTTGAGGAGAAAAAGATAACGTTTACCAATTTTCACTACGACGTTTCGTGTTTTTAAAAAGCATCATCGAATAGATTTTTTTAAATACAGCCCTGAATTTTTTATTGTTGAGTTACAATGTCGGTTCAATTAGAGAAAAGTTGTATAATTTAAACAACTTTAAATTGGTGTTTTCAAAATTAAACTAACTTAAGCTGCTTTCGAGAGTTTTTGAAAAAACAAATTTTTGCAATTTTTATTTCTTTCTGGCCTTATTTTTGCAGATATAAAAGATGGAAAGTACTTCCTCATTGTTACTTTTTGAGGAGAAAATGATAACGTTTACCAAATTTCACTACGACGTTTCGTGTTTTTAAAAAGCATCATCGAATAGATTTTTTTAAATACAGCCCTGAATTTTTTATTGTTGAGTTACAACGTCGGTTCAATTAGAGAAAAGTTGTATAATTTAAACACCTTTAAATTGGTGTTTTCAAAATTAAACTAACTTAAGCTGCTTTCGAGAGTTTTTGAAAAAACAAATTTTTGCAATTTTTATTTTTTCTGGCATTATTTTTGCAGATATAAAAGATGTTAAGCACTTCCTCATTGTTACTTTTTGAGGAGAAAAAGATAACGTTTACCAATTTTCACTACGACGTTTCGTGTTTTTAAAAAGCATCATCGAATAGATTTTTTTAAATACAGCCCTGAATTTTTTATTGTTGAGTTACAATGTCGGTTCAATTAGAAAAAAGTTGTATAATTTAAACACCTTTAAATTGGTGTTTTCAAAATTAAACTAACTTAAGCTGCTTTCGAGAGTTTTTGAAAAAACAAATTTTTGCAATTTTTATTTTTTCTGGCATTATTTTTGCAGATATAAAAGATGGAAAGCACTTCCTCATTGGAATGTGAAATTAACCACCTTTTAAATGGTGTTTTTAGAATTAAACTAATTTAAGCATGTTCGGGAATTTTTTAAAAAACGATTTTTTGGGATTTTAGTTTTTATTTATTTCTGACATTATTTTTACATGTATAAAAACATTAATAACACTTTCTTATTCTCTTTGAAGATATAAATAGCGTTTACAATTTTTTGCTGGGACGTTTCGTAAACCATTACGTGTGATATACCACCTACTTTTGGATTGAAAATAGCTTTAAATTTAACAATAAAAATCAAAAGCCATTTTTATTGTACAACTTTTCTCTAATTTAATCGACATTGTGACTTTTACCATTTCCAAGATTCCAATGCTATTCCATTCTTATCTTAAACACAATGTATATTACGAAAAACAATAATAATAATTTATTTTTTATTTCTTTTATAGCTACTTCCACTTTAAATGGAAATCAACGGCACAATAGAAATGGTGAACATTTTAGCCAAAACCCAGGTCCGAGTAGATTAACAACTGATGATTTTACCAATAATACAAATGGTAAATAAAATTACTAATATATTTAACTTTGATGTTATGCATTTTTTTTTTTTTTTAAATTTCAATAAATATTTTTCCGATTAACATTACTACTTTACTTATTCTACAGTTGATTTGTAAATATAATTTTTAAAAACAAATTGAAAAAACCATTTGTGAAAATACTGGATGATCATTTATAAACGCACACCCACTTTTATTTTGTTGTTTAACCCTGTAGAAGAAAATGTTCCTGAACAGAAACCAAAAACAAGTTCAATTTTGCTACCAAATGCTGCAAAGAATGAACGAAAATCAACAGTTTTCTGATGAAATTTTATGATCAGATAGATCCTGATTTTGTCAGTAGAGTACCAAATAAGCAAAACTTTGTTAGAAAAACGCAAAACACTATTAACAATTTATGGAATACACTCGAAAAAGCTATTAAAAATCAAACATTATTTGTAAATATTTTAGATTTATTTCTTAGATTTGTGTAAATTACTTTTGTTTACTTCAAACTATATTTAATAATTGATGCTGTAAATAGTTTACTTTAAACCCCAAAACTTTCTTATTTAACATTTTCTTCTCCAGGGTGAAACAACACAGTTAAAAGGGGGTGTGCGTTTATAAATAAACACCCAGTACATAAAATGATTTTCGACGTACTTATCTTACATGTAAATGATACAATATAGTTGTTTTAATAAGAAATAAGTATTAAATTGACATATGCATAGGCCATATTGGCATATGGATAGAAAAGATATACATGAAATTGCAACCCTCAAAAAAAAAAACACAATCCAAATAATTTCTACAATTTTTTTAAAATAAATTACCTTTTCGATATACCTTTTTAATTTATTATTTTAGGTATATACAAATATGTTATGCTTGAGAATAATTTTTACTTAATTTTTAGCTAATCCTCTACCTGGGAATAAACGGCTCCGACGAATCTCTACTTCGCAAAATATTGTTTTGGAACAGCAAACCGCTGAACATGTTGAAGAAGATGATGCTGTAATTAATTTACCATCAACTAACATAGCATCATCCCAACCAGGTAATAACTATTCAATTAAAAAATAGTCACTGCGTTTATTCACTGTTCATTTTGCTTAAAAAAGTCATAACTTTTTATGACTCTAAAGTGAACAGTTTTGCAAAAATTTGCCTCTAAACAAATGTCTACTATTAAAGGGTGCATATTAATAAGGTACACACAGTTGAAACCTTTACTTGCAGATTTTTGTTTACAGGCAAATTCCGACGAAACTGTTCACTTTAGACCCATAATTTCAAGCAAACTTAAACAGAGAATTTATAATAAAAAAGTATATTTATTCCACTGGCTTAAAAAATAAGAAGATAAATATTATCACTATTCAACCTCCTTTTTGAATTATGACAAATTTTGTATTTTAAATTTGAACCTTTGACACCCTGCGTCTAGACAAGTAATCCCTTTACGGGTGTTTCTAAATTTCACCGACAACGCTCTACCACACAACACTCGCTAATTAATGTATTTTGATATAGAGACATATTTATTCAAATCATACTATTCACTCCTCGATAGATGGATTACTTCAGTAAAAACATATTTATACTCTTAAACAGCTTAGTTGTCTAGATACAGGGTATCAAAGATTTTAATTTAAAATCGAAAATTTGCCATAATTCAAAAATTATTTTAAATATTTTTTACTTTCCCGTACAGGGAAAGTATTGTGAACGCACTAAAAAAATTGAGATAAAAACAAATATAAACATTTTGAAGTTCCCTGAGCCGATTAAAACCATTTCCAGATGGAAGTCTGTCTGTGTGTGTGTGTGTTTTTATGTATGTGTGTCTGTATGTATTCTACCACGATAGTGCTCACACGCTTTAACCAATTGAGCTAAATTTTGGTATATGAGTTTTAAGCAGTCCTAGGATGTAGCCACACTGATTGAAAACGCTTAAACCCTCTTATAAAGGTGGACACAACCACTAAATTTTCATATATCAGTAGGGTTCCACTGATACATCATTTCAAAGTATTTTTTATCTGATTTACAGCGATAGGTCACTTTTGATATTTGCCCTCATTATTCTCGAGAAAATAACGTTTAAAATGTCACCACAGTTACCTAATTGAAAGGTATATATATATTTGATATCGTGTTTCTAAACAACTAATCACTTTAAGAGTGTTTCTAAATTCGACCGACAACGCTCTACCACAGAAAACTCTCGCTAATTCATATATTTTGATATAGAGATATATTTATACCCTTAAAAAGCTTAGTTGTCTAAATACAGGGTGTCAAAAATTTTATTTAAAATCGAAAATTTGGTCATAATTCAAAAAGTCTTTCAAATATTTTTTCAAATTTAGTAACTGCTATGTTCTTTAATGTCATATTTTGACATAAATAATTTTTTTAAAAAATTAACCAATAACATGCTATAAGGGTTCGTGATACTTTAACCTACCTCAAATTTTTTTCCGCCACTGGAATAAATACATATTTTTTAAATTCGCTGTTCATTTTTGCTTAAAAAATAACTAAAGTGAACAGTTTTCTAAAAATTTGCCTGTATTAATAAAGTACACACAGTTGAAAGTAAAAACCTTTACTTGCAGACTTTTGTATACAAGCAAGTTCCTGCAAAACTGTTCACATTAAATACATAAGAAATTATTACTTTTTGCAGCAAAAATTAACAAGGAATTTAAAAAAATTAATTTTTTTTTTTGATAATTCCAATGTTGTGTTGTTTTACGTATATATAACACCGCTGCATTAGCGAAAATATTATTCAAATTAATTTTTTTTCCTATTACATCCCTGTACTTATTAAAAAAAAAACAATTTGTTAATTCTCTATTTTTTTAAATATCAAACATTCAACATGAATTGCATCAGCCACATTTTCATAATATAACAATTTTAATAATATACCTATATGGATATTTTTTGTACATATTTTTAATATTATTTTATTTCAGTTTACGGTAATGACGAAGAAGAGATTCGAAGTCAACAAATAATTCCTATGGAAATTGAGGAATTACACAATGCCCATGACGACAACCTTCAAATTCAAAATGTTCCACTGGAAGCTGTTGTCGACATGGAAATTGAACAATTGGAGATAGTCAACAACGACAATTTACCTAATGCTCCATTAGAAGTTGTCAATAACGACAATCTTCATAACCACAATCAAAATGACTTGGCTGACAGATTGGCCCAATATCAAGAAGAAGTCGATGTTCTTATGGCTGACCTGGGTCGCCTGAGAAATTTAAGACAACTTCATCCAGGTTATTTGCGTGGTTTTGAAAGAAACGCAGAACCTCTACATCTTGGAGCTATGGATAGAGAATGCATCTTTTGTGGTGCTTTGTATTTCTCCATGGAGCGTACCGCTCGATTAGACTATAATAAATGTTGTAAAGGTGGTAAAGTTCATGTTGATAATCTGCCGGCCCTGCAGCCTTTTCCACCAGTATTGCAACAGTTATTTACAGGTCGTCATCCATTATCTAGAGAATTTAAAAGAAATTCCATTCGCTATAACAATGCTTTTCAATTCGCTAGCATGATGGCAAATCTTAGGGAATTTCGAAACCCAGGCCCATTCACATATTCTGTGCAAGGGAAAGTATATTATCATTATTCAAATGTTAATATAGCTAATCCACAGCCCAATCGTGGTCCAATTTATTATTTGGATGCTAATGCCGCAATAAATCAGCGCATAGCCAATCAACCACGTTATAATCTCAATATCAATTTGATTCAAATCTTGGAAAATGTCATGCGTACATTTAATCCATATGCTAATGCATATATGATGCTACGCGAAGTGTTCGAACGAGAACAACAACGCAATAACGAAATTCCAAATGTAGTGTTAGAATTGTTAGCTGTTAGAGGAGACAGACGTTTCGATTTACCTACTGTAAACGAAGTAGCTGCTGTATATCCGTTTAACAATGAACTTCCTCCTACATCAAATCTCAGAATTTTCGTTCGTAATCAAATTGAAGGTCCAGGTAGACGTGAATTATTTCACCATCTATCTCACTTGGATTCAAGGTTAGATCCTTTATCTTTTCCGTTATTATTTCCAAACGGTGAATTTGGTTGGTCCCTTGAACTAACTCATAGGAATGCCAATACAAGAGTGACATTGTGTCAGTATTATGCATTTCGATTAGCATACAGGCGTGAAAATGACGAACATACATTTGACCGATTTAAACACGCTGCTCAGTTGACCCAACAATTCATTGTTTCTGCATATATTCGCATAGAAGCAAATAATATTGAATATATCAAACAAAATCAGGGTCGTCTTCGGGCTGAATATTACCAGGGACTCATGGACTATCTCCATCGAGTAGCTGTTGACAACGAAGCAGAACAAGTAGGCCGAATGGTGATTTTGCCTTCCACATTCGTGGGTAGTCCCAGATATATGCATCAATTGTTTCAGGACAGTCTCTGTCTAAATAGTAAATTTGGAACTCCAACATTATTCATTACAGTCACTTGCAATCCTAATTGGCGAGAGATTGTGGAGAACATTCCTCCAAATGATGATCCTAATAATCATCCTATGTTGGTAGCAAGAGTTTTCAATACCAAATTAAATCAGTTACTAAAAGAAATTTTAGATGACTATATTTTTGGCGTACCAGTATGTCAGTTCTATACTATAGAATTTCAAAAGCGTGGTCTACCACATGCCCATATCGTTTTGACTCTAAGAGCAGAAGACAAACTCTTAGATACAAATCGAATAGACCAAACTGTTTCTGCTGAACTTCCAGATCGTGATTTAGAACCAGAACTATTTAGTTTGGTTGTAAAACACATGATACACTCTCCATGTGGCCCTGAAAATCCTAATGCTTCTTGCATGGAGGACGGCCGCTGCAAACGAAAGTATCCCCATAACTTTTGTGATGAAACTACTATTGATCCTCATGGTAGAGCGACTTACAAAAGACCAAACAATGGTAGGGAAGCATTCATTAGAAACACTCATGTTGTTGATAACAAATGGGTTGTTCCGTATAATCGATATCTTCTACTTAGGTATCAAACACACATTAATATTGATGTTTGTGCTAATACTAGGGTCGTGAAATATCTCCACAAATATGTTTTCAAAGGCGTTGACCGTGCTCTCCTTCATTTGGAAGTACGCAACGTACTAAATTATGACGAGACTGAAACATATTTAGCTGGCAGATACCTAACTGCACCTGAGGCTGCATATCATATTAATCAATTTAAAATTCATGATATAACACATACTGTTTATCGTCTTCCAGTGCATTTACCACACAGGAATATTGTTCATTTTGAAAGGGGCAATGAACGTCAAGCTGTTGAAAGAAATCAAACAACACAGCTTACAGATTGGTTTAGACTGAATCGAGAAGATGTTGGCGCTCGCCAACACCGTTACCCAGACATTCCCCAACATTATGTCTGGAAAACGCCTCAAAAACGTTGGCAACAACGTCAACGAGGCGTTGAAAAAATGATTGCTAGAATGTACAATGTGTCCATTCGCAACACAGAACAATACTATCTCCGAGTATTGTTATTACATGTTAGAGGAGCCACATCATACGAAGATCTTCGCACTGTTGATGGTAAGGAATTCTTTCGTTCAAGTATTTCATTCTGCTAAACTTTTTTTATACATACTTGCAGAAACTTTGTACGATACTTTCCTGGATGCGTGCCGTGCACGTTTACTTCTTGACGATGATCAAGAATGGAACCGAGCATTACAAGAAGCTCGAGAGCACCAAGTACCTAAAGTTATTAGAAGACTTTTTGCTCACATCTTGATCTTCGGAGAAGTAACTAATCCATTGGAATTGTGGGAAGTTTTTCGTGACTGTATGATGGAAGATTACATTCATCGCGGTTACAATAACAACAGAGCGGAACAACAAACGCTTGCATTTATACAGAGCATTATGTTGAGAAACAACAAACGTTTGTCTGATTTCAATCTTCCAGAACCACAGGAAAGATTGGAATTAAATGAGGTGCCTATAAATCCTCAAGATGAACTCCTTGCAGGAATTCAAATGCGAGATCAATTAAATGAAAATCAGCGCAACGTTTTCGACAGGTAAATTTCTTTAATTTACGTTTTTTTGATTATTATAAATAATTGAATGCTACCGAATACAGTTTCAACAAATTACATTACTTTTTCATTTATTTTCAATTTTTTATTATTGCTTCATACTGTGTTGTAAATGCCATGCATTAACATATCCATAACAACAGTGGATATTCTTTGCGAACATTATATACTGTGTCCAAAATAAGAATGGGATAGTATTGGAATCTTGGAAACGATGAAATTTACAATGTCAGTTAAATTAAAAAAAAAGTTGTACAATTTAAATACCTTTCAAATTAAATTTTCAAAAGTAAAGTAACTTTAGCCGTTTTCGGAAATTTTTTAAAATACAATTTTTGGCGATTTTTGTTTTTATTTATTTCTGACTCTGACATTATTTTTTCAAATATAAAAAAATTACAAACACGGTATACACCACAGGCAATACTAGATGGTAAATAAATAGCTACTCTGTACATTTGCAATTACACTTTAAATTCAGTCAACTAACAGTTATGTAACAACAACCTTTTACATTTTTACATATACTTTTTTTTCCGTTTCAGAGTTATAAATGCTGTTGAAAATGACAATGTGGAACCACGCCTATTCGCTGTCACTGGTTGCGCTGGAGCGGGAAAAACTTTTGTTTTTAACGCTTTAATTACGTATTTGAATGGTAGAGAACTTCCCGTAATACCTGTATCTTGGACTGGCATTAGTGCCAGCTTAATGAAACAAGGTAGGACTTTACACTCTCGCTTTAAACTTCCAGTTCCCCTTACAGATACGTCTGTCTCAGAACTGCGAGCTAATAGTCAAGACGGTCGTTCTATCAGAAATGCAAAGCTCATCATTTTTGATGAAATGTCAATGATACCTCGATTAGCGTTAGAACTCATCAACAGAGTTTTAAAAGATCTGTGCGGCAATGACAAATTATTCGGCGGAAAAGTTATCCTACTTTCTGGTGACTTTCGTCAAACATTACCTGTCATGCCTAACGCATATCGGTCACAGATTGTCGCCGAAACTCTGCAATACAGCTTTCTGTGGCAATCATTTACCAAATTGCAATTAGTTACTAACGTGCGAGCACGTCCAGAAGAACGAGAATTTTCCGAATGGTTGCTACACTTGGGAAACAACACTTTACCTTCTGTCAATATTCCTTCCTTACCAAGTCTATTTGTGGTTCCAGCACAATGTTTGGTGGCTTCCAAAGAGGAACTTTTGACAATTTGTTTTCCAAATTTGCAACCAGGAACTGTTCCTAAGTGTGCCATTCTAGCACCATTAAACGAACATTGCAATGCCATAAATTTTGGAATCGTTCAAAATATGGAAGGTCCTGCAACTACCTATTATAGTGCAGACAAAATTTTATATGAAAACGATGAAGAAATTGAGGCAGCCAACTATCCTGTTGAATCGCTTAACTCACTCCAACCAAATGGCATGCCAGAACATAAATTGATTTTAAAAGTTGGAGTTGTAGTTATGCTTTTACGCAACATGAATTGCGATCTTAGCTTATGCAATGGCACTCGGTTACTAATTACTCGATTGTACCAACATAGCATTGAAGCGAGACGAATCGATATGACAGGAACCTTAACTGATCATACTGTCTTGATTCCGCGTATTGATTTAACTGAGACTGTCGCCTCTCTTCCTTTCAAGTTGCGACGTCGACAATTTCCAGTTAAAGTTGCATACGCTATGACAATTAATAAATCCCAAGGTCAAACATTTGACAAGATAGGTATTTATTTACCTTATCCTGTATTTACCCATGGGATGATGTACACTGCCTTCAGTCGTACGAAAGGTTTCGATTGTGTACATGTTTGTGTAGAGAACACCAGCTCACAAGGTAAATTACGCCCTACTTCTGATGAGATCTACACTAAAAACATTGTTTTTACGGAAATTGTACGTTAAGTATATATTTCCAGTAATATCACATTAATAACATGCAATCTCGCTGTTGATATTTAGAAATACACTTTTTATCAATATTTCAGCTTGAGAATTACATAAATTTAGCTAATAATTGAGATTTTTTAGTCTCTTATTGGCAACATTAATATGTTTGCACGTCTATTGATATGTTTACATTTGGTTGTCAATACTGACTTAACCATTTGAATAAATGAAACAGTAAAAATTTGAGTTGAGGATACTTTTTCCATGAAAGAGTTGAGGATACCTTAAACTTAATAATAATTGAGATTTTTCTACAATCTCTTATTAAAAAAAAATAATAAGCACCTCTTTTGGCATATTGACATTTTGATATCAATATTGAGTTGAGCATTAAGTTGGGCCTCTATTGATTAAGTTACATTATGTTGCCATTATTGAGTGAGCTCTTACATTAATCCTCCTCAGATAATTTTCTGCTAATAATTGAAATTTTTTACAGTCTCTTATTAACAGAAAAAAATACTTAGCGCCTCTTCTGACATTTGACATTTTGATATCAATATTGAGTTGAGCATTAAGTTGGGCCTCTATTGATTAATATACATTATGTTGTCATTATTGAGTTGTGCTTTTGTGTCCTCCTCAAATAATTGTTTCATATTATTATTGTAAACTTCAAAATTATAATTCTATGGTTGAATGACAATCCTAATTAAAAATATTTGTTTTGAAAAATAAAATCTACAAAATGACAAAACCAAATGGATGTATTTTTCTGTTTCAATATTATGTTCCAAGCATAATTATTTCAAATTTGTATTTGTTTTTTATAATTGTTTTGGCGCTTCAAAGTACCAAAAAATTAACATTGATAATGTTGCCATCCAACCATAGAATTATAATTTTAATTTTTTTCTTCTATTTCAATAATAAATTAATTGAAATGCAAAAAAGTTAATAAAAAAATTCTTATATCTTTGTAAAACTATTTTTAACTTTCACATGATTCTTAAATTTTCAATATTTGTTAATTAAATTATTCTATAACATTAGAATTAGTTTTAAATTTTATTATATTGTAAAAAACCATCTAAATACAATTATATTCAACAAACGAAATTTACATTTACATACGAATAATATAGTATGGTTCTTTCAAAATATATTCATTAATTTCACTCAACTTATTCAATCACATATTTGTAAAATGGACTTCAAAGGATAGTACATAATAATATATGGTAATAATATTTTACTAAATATACACAATTTTTCCAACATACATATAATATAGCTTTTTAACAGTATTCGGCAATATTTCAAAAACTTGATCAATACCTTTACAAAGCAAATTCAATGAAGAAGGTATCCTCGACATCATAGAAATAATGCAATAAGTTATTCCATGTAGATAATACATCCTTCCAAAATGTATGAACAGTTGAAATTCCAAGGTAATAAATTTCTTAATTTTTTTTTCAACATATTCATAATATATATTGTTTTTTAGTAGTATTCAACAATTTTTCCCAAAATTAACCATACCACACAAAGCAAATTCAATGAAGAAAATATCGACTACAAATACATGTCGTCATAGAAATAATACAATATGTTATTCTGTATAAATATTATACTATGGCATAATTTATCAACAGTTAAAATTCCAAGGTAAATAGATTTGTTGATTTTTCACAACATACTCACAATATTTGTTTTTAGTTAACTCGTAGTACAGAAAGCATATTCAATGAAAAAGATATCCACAACAAAATACAATATATCATCACAGATATAATACAAAAATTCTTCTCTGTGCATGCTACACAATTCAAAAATGTATGTACAGTTAAAATTCCAGAGTTCCTCGAATAATTCTGTATAACTTAAAATTAATTCATTTATGTATTTTCAGCTACCAAACAAACATTAATGAAACAACATTTAATAAGGTACAACACATTATACATGTTGATCAATACTACATTCAAAATTTTTGGCAACACTACACACACATACAATTGTTTTGAAAATTTAAATACTTACTCAAAGCAATCCAATTTTTATCAATCTATGATATTATGATACTTCAGCCACCTCCAGTCATACCAGAAATTAATACCTACTTTCTCATTTCAATTATACCCCGTTACATAAAATTATATTTTATGATTTAAAAATCACATATAAATATACAGATATAAACCAATTTTTCTAAACACTTGCTATTATTTAAGAATTTGCCTTATGCCTATTTTAGTAGTAGTAGTAGTAATCATTTAAATTTTCAAAACAATCACTACGTTCTGTACAATATTAAATTTTACCAATTGACATACTTCTAAATTTTAGGATGCCAAACATTGAATGACTATGACAATAATAGCACAACAATTCTATGATTATTCTGTTATTTATATATTTTGCATTTAAATAACAAAAAAATTGAACCCAATTCCAACAACAAATTATAAGGTATACCATTAATTTTATTGCTTTACATATACTGCAAACCTTCAAAATTTAATATAATTACAAAAAAAAAACACAACTTCAATGATCTCATTATTATTTTAAAAATTGTTTGCATTGATTTTCACTAATTTTATATTTACATATACACTGTGTCCAAAATAAACATAACATTGAAATATTGGAAACTGTAGGAGTTACAAACTAACAAAAAGTTTTACAATTTAAACACCTTTTAAATGGTGTTTGCAAAAATGAAATAAAAAATTGACAATTTTAGTTATTTCTGACATTATTTTTACAGATATAAAAAAATTAATTTTTGAAGAGAATAATATAGTGTTTACAAAATTTTACTATGACGTTTCGTTTTTGAAAAACCATCATCAAATTTGTTTTTTTTTTAAATACGGCCATAAATTTTTTATTCTTAAATTTAAAGTTATTTTCATTTCGAAAATAGGTAGTATATCACATGTGATAATTTAAACAAGTTTTCAGTATTTTTAGCTGTTATTTTAAATTATTCAAGAAAAATCGCCATAGTTCGTCACTTATTTTGTCTAAAAATAAAAATGAGAAGTTGCTTCTCAATTTTTGTATCTGTAATGTCACAAATAAATGAAAGTTATAATCGCAAAAAAATCGTTTTCCCAAAATTTATCAAAAACAGCTAAAATTAGTTTACTTTTGAAAACATCATTTAATAGGTGATTCAATTGTACAACTTTTCTTTAATTAATTCGACATTTAATTTCTACCGTTTCCAAGACTCCAATACTATAATATTCAAACACACTGTAAATGTTTAATAAATTCTTTCAGAAATGTATGGATCAACAATATTTCCTGAAATTACTACTGTCCAGAAATTCCATTGAGTGAAATATTTTGTTTTAATTATATACACTATTATTATTATTTGGTTTTGTTTGTATTAAATATTACATTTTAATTAATAACAACCATTTCAGTTTAGTATAATCTAAGTTCCAATTTTTTTCTTAATTACGTTATTAATTTTAAAATGTTCAATATAAATTATTTTAATGTATTAATTATTTCAGAAATCAAATCATTTTTTTTTTAATATGTATATCTTAACACTTTTTTGCATTAATCAACTAAGATAGTATATATATTTCATTTCATATTCATTTATTATTGTTTCGTAAAAATTCATTTCAATAATACATATATTTTATAATTAAAATTTTTTAAAAAATCTATATTTGATTTATTCCCACCTACATATACCTAAAAATTGAAGTAATTTAAATAAAATACATACTTAAATTATAAAAAAATTTCAAACATCTCTATTTATTAGCTAAGAATTTTAAATATTTTTTCCAAAACGCAATTTAAATTTCTCTTTTAAAACATTAAAATTTTTATATATTTTTAGAATAACTAAAATTCATATACCATATTTTGGCCAATATATATTTAAAACAAATCAAACGTTCAATTTTAATTTGAGATGTTTTGTATATTTTTTAAATTTCACAGTATGTTTAGGTAGAATGAGCGCATAAAATTTTTAATTGATTTTTATACAAGGTGTATATATAAATAAAATAGAAAAATAAAAATAAAATGACAAAAAAATCAAAAAATTAAATTAAAAAAAACTAATCAAAAAAAATCACAATTTTTTTTTATAACCCTCAATGACTTTTTCATAGATAAAACTACCACACAACAACTGGGAAATCCCGAAGGGATTTCTTGTTAATATATAATAACGAGTGATCTTCGCGTTTCTTTCTAAAATGAGGAAAAAAAGCACAAAGTTGTGTGCGAATAAACGCAAAGGAACGCCGGAGGCGTTCCAACAGTGATTCCTATATGGCAACTTTATTTTTTGCATCACCCGATAGGCTATATATCAAAGCTGATTCAATGCATTAAAATTATGTATTTTATTAATATATTTAGATCTACAAAACCGAAATTAAAGTGTGAGAAGGAGGTGAATAACTTTTTCTACGAGGAAATTCAAGAAAACAACAGTACAAAACTGCAAAAAATGCTACTACTAAATCAATAAATTTACCTTTTTTCAACATCCACACATACAATGAAAGCATTTTGATTTATACTAGGCACTGTTCTAAACACGGGAGTGCACTTTTACGGTATGATACGGCCCTTTATTACATTTTTAATTGTAAACTAAAAATGTTGGAAATTCTTCGACACTTTGTACATCAATAACCTAGAAAAATTGCGAAAATCGCGGTTGCCACACTTTATTTGAACACTTTCATCATACACATATTCCTCATAGTTTCACGCAATATATTTACACATGGAATATGATTAGATACTTAATTTTCCAACAAATTTAATTTACGCAACTCCCACAATAATATAACAAATATTAAAACATTATTTTATGTAAAAAAACTAATAATTTATACTTATTTTTATTTTACTGCTATTCACATGAACTAAATCTGGCAGAGTAGTAAAATTTATTCCCACCAGAAAGGTTACAATTTCAATTAATAATGCAAAAAAGTTCAATGACCCGTGAAGTGGGAGGAGTTGAGTATGTGCAGACGGGCTACAATTTCAATAATTACAACCAATCAATGACCTTTATTTAATATCTTATGCTTATGCAACCTCCAACACATCATTATGGTATTTACGGTTGCATAACCTCTTCTATGGAATAAGACACTTTTCGATGCTCTTCAATTTTGTCTAAAGTAGATTGCAATCGAAAAACTTTTAAATCTTTAGAAATTTTTAACGTACACTTTAAATTTATATACAGGGTGAATCAAAAATGTATTTCTTTATTTTGTTAAGGTGAAATAGTATTGTTTTGAATAACTTTTTGATTTCTTTAGATTTCAAATCAAGATTTTTTGAAAGTTAAACTATAAGCTCAAATTTATATACAGGGTGAATCAAAAATGTATTTCTTTATTTTGTTAAGGTGAAATAGTATTGTTTTGAATAACTTTTTGATTTCTTTAGATTTCAAATCAAGATTTTTTGAAAGTTAAACTATAAGCTCAAATTTATATACAGGGTGAATCAAAAATGTATTTCTTTATTTTGTTAAGGTGAAATATTTTGAATAACTTTTTGATTTCTTTAGATTTCAAATCAAGATTTTTTGAAAGTTAAACTATAAGCTCAAATTTATATACAGGGTGAATCAAAAATGTATTTCTTTATTTTGTTAAGGTGAAATATTTTGAATAACTTTTTGATTTCTTTAGATTTCAAATCAAGATTTTTTGAAAGTTAAACTATAAGCTCAAATTTATATACAGGGTGAATCAAAAATGTATTTCTTTATTTTGTTAAGCTGAAATAGTATTGTTTTGAATAACTTTTTGATTTCTTTAGATTTCAAATCAAGATTTTTTGAAAGTTAAACTATAAGCTCAAATTTATATACAGGGTGAATCAAAAATGTATTTCTTTATTTTGTTAAGGTGAAATATTTTGAATAACTTTTTGATTTCTTTAGATTTCAAATCAAGATTTTTTGAAAGTTAAACTATAAGCTCAAATTTATATACAGGGTGAATCAAAAATGTATTTCTTTATTTTGTTATGGTGAAATATTTTGAATAACTTTTTGATTTCTTTAGATTTCAAATCAAGATTTTTTGAAAGTTAAACTATAAGCTCAAATTTATATACAGAGTGAATCAAAAATGTATTTCTTTATTTTGTTAAGGTGAAATAGTATTGTTTTGAATAACTTTTTGATTTCTTTAGATTTCAAATCAAGATTTTTTTAAAAGTTAAACTATAAGCTCAAATTTATATACAGGGTGAATCAAAAATGTATTTCTTTATTTTGTTAAGGTTAAATATTTTGAATAACTTTTTGATTTCTTTAGATTTCAAATCAAGATTTTTTGAAAGTTAAACTATAAGCTCAAATTTATATACAGGGTGAATCAAAAATGTATTTCTTTATTTTGTTAAGGTGAAATAGTATTGTTTTGAATAACTTTTTGATTTCTTTAGATTTCAAATCAAGATTTTTTGAAAGTTAAACTATAAGCTCAAATTTATATACAGGGTGAATCAAAAATGTATTTCTTTATTTTGTTAAGGTGAAATATTTTGAATAACTTTTTGATTTCTTTAGATTTCAAATCAAGATTTTTTGAAAGTTAAACTATAAGCTCAAATTTATATACAGGGTGAATCAAAAATGTATTTCTTTATTTTGTTAAGGTGAAATATTTTGAATAATTTTTTGATTTCTTTAGATTTCAAATCAAGATTTTTTGAAAGTTAAACTATAAGCTCAAATTTATATACAGGGTGAATCAAAAATGTATTTCTTTATTTTGTTAAGGTGAAATATTTTGAATAACTTTTTGATTTCTTTAGATTTCAAATCAAGATTTTTTGAAAGTTAAACTATAAGCTCAAATTTATATACAGGGTGAATCAAAAATGTATTTCTTTATTTTGTTAAGGTGAAATATTTTGAATAACTTTTTGATTTCTTTAGATTTCAAATCAAGATTTTTTGAAAGTTAAACTATAAGCTCAAATTTATATACAGGGTGAATCAAAAATGTATTTCTTTATTTTGTTAAGGTGAAATATTTTGAATAACTTTTTGATTTCTTTAGATTTCAAATCAAGATTTTTTGAAAGTTAAACTATAAACTCAAATTTATATACAGGGTGAATCAAAAATGTATTTCTTTATTTTGTTAAGGTGAAATAGTATTGTTTTGAATAACTTTTTGATTTCTTTGGGTTTCAATTCAAGATTTCTTTGAAAGTTAAACTATATGCTCCTAGAGGTTTTCTACGGGGTAACTCAAAAATGTTTCTATTTATTTTCAATAATAGATAGAAACATTTTCAGATTTTCAGCTCTGGCAATACTTTTTTTTAATTAATTTTTGAATTATTTTTTTTTGAAATTTTTTTTTTTTAATTTTTTTTTTTTTTAATTTTTTTTTTGAAATTTTTTTTTTTAAATTTTTTTTTTTTAATTTTTTTTTAATAATAGAAACATTTTTTTCCTTGAAATTTTTTTTTTTTGATTTTTTTTGCCACCCTCAATGACTTTTTTTATAGATAAAACTACCACACAACGACTGGGAAATCCCGAAGGGATTTCTTGTTAATATATAATAACGAGTGATCTTCGCGTTTCTTTCTAAAATGAGGAAAAAAAGCACAAAGTTGTGTGCGAATAAACGCAAAGGAACGCCGGAGGCGTTCCAACAGTGTTTCCTATATGGCAACTTTATTTTTTGCATCACCCGATAGGCTATATATCAAAGCTGATTGAATGCATTAAAATTATGTATTCTATTAATATATTTAGATCTACAAAACCGAAATTAAAGTGCGAGAAGGAGGTGAATAACTTTTTCTACGAGGAAATTCAGTACAAAACTGCAAAAAATGCTACTACTAAATCAATAAATTTACCTTTTTTCAACATCCACACATACAATGAAAGCATTTTGATTTATACTAGGCACTGTTCTAAACACGGGAGTGCACTTTTACGGTATGATACGGCCCTTTATTACATTTTTAATTGTAAACTAAAAATGTTGGAAATTCTTCGACACTTTGTACATCAATAACCTAGAAAAATTGCGAAAATCGCGGTTGCCACACTTTATTTGAACACTTTCATCATAAACATATTCCTCATAGTTTCACGCAATATATTTACACATGGAATATGATTAGATACTTAATTTTCCAACAAATTTAATTTACGCAACTCCCACAATAATATAACAAATATTAAAACATTATTTTATGTAAAAAAACTAATAATTTATACTTATTTTTATTTTACTGCTATTCACATGAACTAAATCTGGCAGAGTAGTAAAATTTATTCCCACCAGAAAGGTTACAATTTCAATTAATAATGCAAAAAAGTTCAATGACCCGTGAAGTGGGAGGAGTTGAGTATGTGCAGACAGGCTACAACCCAAACCAATCAATGACCTTTATTTAATATCTTATGCTTATGCAACCTCCAACACATCATTATGGTATTTACGGTTGCATAACCTCAGCGATAGGTGACTTTATTTTCTTTAAAAGAGAAATTTTTAGCATAGGCTTTAAATTTATATACAGGGTGAATCAAAAATGTATTTCTTTATTTTGTTATGGTCAAAAAAGTTATATTTTGAATAATTTTTTGATTTCTTTAGATTTCAAATTAAGTTTTCTGTGAAAGTTAAACTATAGGGTCAAATATATATACAGGGTGAATCACAAATGTATTTCTTTATTTTGTTATGGTCAAAAAAGTTATATTTTGAATAATTTTTTGATTTCTTTAGATTTCAAATTAAGTTTTCTGTGAAAGTTAAACTATAGGGTCAAATATATATACAGGGTGAATCAAAAATGTATTTCTTTATTTTGTTATGGTCGAAAAAGTTATATTTTGAATAATTTTTTGATTTCTTTAGATTTCAAATTAAGTTTTCTGTGAAAGTTAAACTATAGGGTCAAATATATATACAGGGTGAATCAAAAATGTATTTCTTTATTTTGTTATGGTCGAAAAAGTTATATTTTGAATAATTTTTTGATTTCTTTAGATTTCAAATTAAGTTTTCTGTGAAAGTTAAACTATAGGGTCAAATATATATACAGGGTGAATCACAAATGTATTTCTTTATTTTGTTATGGTCAAAAAAGTTATATTTTGAATAATTTTTTGATTTCTTTAGATTTCAAATTAAGTTTTCTGTGAAAGTTAAACTATAGGGTCAAATATATATACAGGGTGAATCACAAATGTATTTCTTTATTTTGTTATGGTCGAAAAAGTTATATTTTGAATAATTTTTTGATTTCTTTAGATTTCAAATTAAGTTTTCTGTGAAAGTTAAACTATAGGGTCAAATATATATACAGGGTGAATCACAAATGTATTGGTTTATTTTGTTATGGTCAAAAAAGTTATATTTTGAATAATTTTTTGATTTCTTTAGATTTCAAATTAAGTTTTCTGTGAAAGTTAAACTATAGGGTCAAATATATATACAGGGTGAATCAAAAATGTATTTCTTTATTTTGTTATGGTCGAAAAAGTTATATTTTGAATAATTTTTTGGTTTCTTTAGATTTCAAATTAAGTTTTCTGTGAAAGTTAAACTATAGGGTCAAATATATATACAGGGTGAATCACAAATGTATTTCTTTATTTTGTTATGGTCAAAAAAGTTATATTTTGAATAATTTTTTGATTTCTTTAGATTTCAAATTAAGTTTTCTGTGAAAGTTAAACTATAGGGTCAAATATATATACAGGGTGAATCACAAATGTATTTCTTTATTTTGTTATGGTCAAAAAAGTTATATTTTGAATAATTTTTTGATTTCTTTAGATTTCAAATTAAGTTTTCTGTGAAAGTTAAACTATAGGGTCAAATATATATACAGGGTGAATCAAAAATGTATTTCTTTATTTTGTTATGGTCGAAAAAGTTATATTTTGAATAATTTTTTGGTTTCTTTAGATTTCAAATTAAGTTTTCTGTGAAAGTTAAACTATAGGGTCAAATATATATACAGGGTGAATCACAAATGTATTTCTTTATTTTGTTATGGTCAAAAAAGTTATATTTTGAATAATTTTTTGATTTCTTTAGATTTCAAATTAAGTTTTCTGTGAAAGTTAAACTATAGGGTCAAATATATATACAGGGTGAATCACAAATGTATTTCTTTATTTTGTTATGGTCAAAAAAGTTATATTTTGAATAATTTTTTGATTTCTTTAGATTTCAAATTAAGTTTTCTGTGAAAGTTAAACTATAGGGTCAAATATATATACAGGGTGAATCACAAATGTATTTCTTTATTTTGTTATGGTCAAAAAAGTTATATTTTGAATAATTTTTTGATTTCTTTAGATTTCAAATTAAGTTTTCTGTGAAAGTTAAACTATAGGGTCAAATATATATACAGGGTGAATCACAAATGTATTTCTTTATTTTGTTATGGTCAAAAAAGTTATATTTTGAATAATTTTTTGATTTCTTTAGATTTCAAATTAAGTTTTCTGTGAAAGTTAAACTATAGGGTCAAATATATATACAGGGTGAATCAAAAATGTATTTCTTTATTTTGTTATGGTCGAAAAAGTTATATTTTGAATAATTTTTTGATTTCTTTAGATTTCAAATCAAGATTTTTTTAAAAGTTAAACTATAAGCTCAAATTTATATACAGGGTGAATCAAAAATGTATTTCTTTATTTTGTTTAGGTGAAATAGTAATATTTTGAATAATTTTTTGATTTCTTTAGATTTCAAATCAAGATTTTTTTAAAAGTTAAACTATAAGCTCAAATTTATATACAGGGTGAATCAAAAATGTATTTCTTTATTTTGTTAAGGTGAAATAGTATTGCTTTGAATAACTTTTTGATTTCTTTAGATTTCAAATCAAGATTTTTTGAAAGTTAAACTATAAGCTCAAATTTATATACAGGGTGAATCAAAAATGTATTTCTTTATTTTGTTAAGGTGAAATAGTATTGTTTTGAATAACTTTTTAATTTCTTTAGATTTCAAATCAAGATTTTTTGAAAGTTAAACTATAAGCTCAAATTTATATACAGGGTGAATCAAAAATGTATTTCTTTATTTTGTTAAGGTGAAATATTTTGAATAACTTTTTGATTTCTTTAGATTTCAAATCAAGATTTTTTGAAAGTTAAACTATAGGCTCAAATTTATATACAGGGTGAATCAAAAATGTATTTCTTTATTTTGTTAAGGTGAAATAGTATTGTTTTGAATAACTTTTTGATTTCTTTAGATTTCAAATCAAGATTTTTTGAAAGTTAAACTATAAGCTCAAATTTATATACAGGGTGAATCAAAAATGTATTTCTTTATTTTGTTAAGGTGAAATATTTTGAATAACTTTTTGATTTCTTTAGATTTCAAATCAAGATTTTTTGAAAGTTAAACTATAGGCTCAAATTTATATACAGGGTGAATCAAAAATGTATTTCTTTATTTTGTTAAGGTGAAATAGTATTGTTTTGAATAACTTTTTGATTTCTTTAGATTTCAAATCAAGATTTCTTTGAAAGTTAAACTATAAGCTCAAATTTATATACAGGGTGAATCAAAAATGTATTTCTTTATTTTGTTAAGGTGAAATAGTAATATTTTGAATAATTTTTTGATTTCTTTGGGTTTCAATTCAAGATTTCTTTGAAAGTTAAACTATATGCTCCTAGAGGTTTTCTACGGGGTAACTCAAAAATGTTTCTATTTATTTTCAATAATAGATAGAAACATTTTCAGATTTTCAGCTCTGGCAATACTTTTTTTTAATTAATTTTTGAATTATTTTTTTTTTATTTTTTTTTTTGAAATTTTTTTTTTTGAAATTTTTTTTTTTTAAATTTTTTTTTTTAATTTTTTTTTAATAATAGAAACATTTTTTTCCTTGAAATTTTTTTTTTTTCCATTTTTTTTTTCATTTTTTTTGCCACCCTCAATGACTTTTTTTATAGATAAAACTACCACACCACGACTGGGAAATCCCGAAGGGATTTCTTGTTAATATATAATAAAGAGTGCTCTTCGCGTCTTTGTCTAAAATCCGGAAAAAAGGCCAAAAGTGTGTGCGAATAAACGAATTAGCAGGCCGGAGGCGTGCCAAGTGTTTTGTTTAAATGGAAACTTTATTTTTTGCATCACCCGGTAGAATACTTATCAAAGCTGATTCAGTGCATTAAAATTATGTATTTTATTAATATATTTAGGTCTACAAAAACGAAATTAGAGAGTGAGTGAGAGGTGAATAACTTTTTCTACGAGGAAAATAAAGAAAACAACAGTACAAAACTGCAAAAAATGCTACAACTAAATCAATAAAATTGATCTTAAACATGAAAATAATGCCAAAAACTGTTAGGCTATTAATGTAAACAAAACTATTTGACACAAGCAATTTGTCTGTCGGTTAGAAAAAAACATCTTACCAAAACCAAATTATGACGTGAAACTAGAAGTGTCAACTAAACTAAAATAAGTGACACCAACGTTAGAAAAAAATATTTTATGAAAAACCAACGAACCCAAAATAGAAGATACGGTAGTTCTAAAAATAACGTTCACCACTATTAAGGTTAACGTTATTTTAACATCTGGCAGTATTTCTCAGATTATAACAACATTAATTAATAAGCAGCATGTACAGGGTGATACAAAAAAACATTAATTAGCCCACATTTAAGAAATTTTAAATGTATAGAATTTATATACGGGGTGAATCAAAAATCTCTTTCTTTGTTTTGTTAAGGCAAAAAAGTAATAATTTGAATAATTTTTTGATTTCTTTAGATTTCAATTTAAGATTTCTTTGAAAGTTAAACTATAACCTCCTAGAGGTTATCTACGGGGTAAGTCAAAAATGTTTATTAATGTTATTTATTATTTAAGACAATTAGCCACGGCAGAACTTTATCAGCGATAGGTGACTTTTTATTTTCTTTAAAAGAGAAATTTTTAGAATAGGCTTTAAATTTATATACGGGGTGAGTCAAAAATGTATTTCATTATTTTGGACAAAAAAGTAATATTTTGAATAATTTTTTCATTTCTTTAGATTTCAATTCAAGATTTCTTTGAAAGTTAAACTATAACCTCCTGGAGGTTATCTACGGGGTAACCCAAAAATGTATTTCTTTATTTTGTTAAGGAAAGGACAAAAAAGTAATATTTTGAATAATTTTTTGATTTCTTTGGATTTCAATTCAAGATTTCTTTGAACGTTAAACTATAAGCTCCTAGAGGTTATCTACGGGGTATCTCAAAAATGTTTCTATTTATTTTCAATAATTTTAAGTATGGTAGATCCTAATATATAGAAACATTTTCAGATTTTTTTAGTTTTTTAGATTGGTTATGAAATTATTGCACAAGGTGGTTAAACATTTGATGTACGGGGTACACAAAAATGTTTCTATTTATTTTCAATATTTTTAGGTACAGTAGTAGAATTTTTTTTTTGTTTTTTAGATTGGTTATGAAATTATTGCACAGGGTGGTTAAACATGTGATCTACAGGGTAACTCAAAAATGTTTTTGTATTTCTAGGTAGAATGGGCTCATACAATTTTTATACAGGGTGTGTGTTATACACACGATTTAATTTACCTTTTATAACATGGAAAAAAAATTATAATTTATAGTAGTGGTAGAGATTTAAAATGGACCTGGGCAGTTTATCCTAACAAAACGGTCGCCTTAAGAACTTACCTACTTATTAAGTTACCCTCGCACACCACCCGTGCTGCTTCAGGGTTCTTCTTTTGCTGGCCAGCCACAATACCCTACTTTACTTATTACGACACACGTTAAACTCTCCATTCACAATATACACAAAATAATTCTTGCGGGTGTAAGAAAAATATACGAATTAAATTTTAGAATTCATAGGACAACGACCATTGTCTATGGCGGTTGTAAGTCGAATCGTCCCGAGAGAAAAATATCCTTTCGCGGCGCGCAGCAGTACAGTACTTAAAGCGAACAATACACGCGCAAACTAAACATATTAATTATAATAATTAAACTTAATGAAAAATACCCAAAACCACTACAGATTTAAACTTGCCGAATACAAACTAAAATATGTAAGTGATTTAAATGGAAAACAAAGAAAAGAAAAAGTGCTCTATAATGTAAAATTAACAGATTAACGAGTGGACGCAACATACCGCCCACCAAAATGCACCGTATTTTAACTGAGAGGAAGCGGACACAGTTTGCTTACAGGGCGCCGCACAATGCCGGTTGGAGTACGAATGGAGGCAACCCGTACTTTATCGTCCGAACCGGGATATAATTCAACCACACGACCAATGGACCACTTAAGTGGAGGAAGATTGTCTTCTTTAAGGAGGACAAGGGTGTCCACTGAAAGTGGGGAACCACTGGAGAACCATTTTGGGCGTTGGTTGAGGGTATGCAAATACTCCTTGGACCACCGACTCCAGAAATGTTGAGTGAGACGAGACATTAGTTGCCATCTTGTTAACCGGTTCATTGGAACGCGAGAAAAATCTGGTTCTGGAGGGGCACCCAAGGAGTCTTGCGTTAAGAAATGACCAGGAGTCAAAACCGTTAGGTCATTAGGATCACTGCTAATGGGTGTCAGTGGCCGTGAGTTGACGATATCTGAACTAAAAACGTCAAGAACTCCTCATAGCAGAATCTCTGCTCACCAATGATCCGCACTAGGTGAGTTTTAACGTTTTTGACGGCAGCCTCCCAAAGTCCGCCAAAGTTGGGTGCTAAAGGAGGGTCAAAGTGCCAAGTGATACTTTCTTGACCTGCAGCAGAGGCCATAGTTTGGTTAAGCACTCGACTTGCGCCCACAAAATTCGTGCCACGGTCGCTATACATATCTGTACATCGACCGCGACGTGCTATAAAACGCTTGAGGGCGGCCAGAAAAGCCTCAGTTGAAAGGTCTGAGACTAATTCTAAATGGATGGCTTTAGTCGCCATACATATGAATACACAAATATAGGCTTTGTAAAATTTTACACCACGGTGCTTTGACATATTAAGGAAAACGGGTCCAGCAAAATCGACGCCGGTATGCAAGAAACATTTGCATCCCGATACACGTGCGGCAGGCAGATTACCCATTAGTGGTGGACAAATAGATTTGGGGCGCGCTTTCCAGCAATGTAAGCATTTACCGAGAATGCGCCTAATACAACGTTTAGCCGACATTATCCAAAAGGTTTGAGCTAAAATGCATTGCGTGGTCTGAATACCAGCATGAAGATATTTTCGATGAGTGAATTCAATCAGACGTTGTGTGAATAAGGATTGCGATGGAAGAAGGACTGGAAATTTTCGATCAAAAGATATCGAAGAATGTCGCAATCGACCACCTGAATTACCTGATCTTCATCAAGAAAAGGAGCAAGCTTTTGAAATTGTTTAGCAAGCAGCTTGTTCTGTTTAAGCCTTACGATTTCGTTTGCAAAAAATACTGTTTGAGCTCGTTTAGAGAATATCATAAGAGCCCCATGGAGTTCACGTGAAGTGAGATAACCTCCTAACTTTTGTTTTGGGTTTTTACAATTGAAAATAAAGCGTTTTGCATAAGCAATAATACGCTGCGCAGTTCTGAACGAAGAAATTCTTGCCAAGAGAGTGTCAAGAAAGCTTGGCTCAACAGTAGCCAATGAAATAATTTCCTTTCGTTCTTCACAAAGCACGTCTGAAGAGGAAAATGTGGAATTAGACGAAAAATTATCAAGGTACGGTAAACGAAGAAATCTCGGCCCCGCCCACCATAGCGAAGAGTTCACTAACGCACTAGGTAGAAGTCCCCGAGAACCTATTTCAGCAGGGTTATGTTCGGTTGGAACGTAATGCCATTTATCTGAAGAGACTTGTTCGTGAATATATGAAACTCTGTTGGCAACAAAAGTCCTCCACCGATGAGGCTCAGACTGAATCCACGCTAGGACCACTTGCGAATCAGTCCAGCATGAAATCTTCGAAAAATATAACTTTTTATCAAATACTCTAAGAACATAAGCAACAAGACGGGCAGCCAGAACAGCCGCGCAAAGTTCCAACCTAGGGACTGAAATTTTCTTCAAAGGTGCGACCTTTGACTTAACACAAACGAAATAAGGTTTAGTGGTACCGTTAGAATCTAGAAAAATAAAGTAAATGACCGCACAATAACCTCTCTCACTAGCATCACCAAAACAATGAAGCTCACCATGGCTAATTGAGGAGGGGGTTAGTTGTCTTGGTGGTGGTGATATTGATATTGATGGGAGAAATGGAGAAGATGAGACTCCGTACGTCACAGTATGAAGTTGAGAGTCTTGTAGCGGTTCATCAGGAGAAAACCGCCAAATGATTCGTTGAACCTCCCTGTGATGCGGTGCAATGAAAATTTGACGATACATCATCTTAATGTCACAGGTTAAAACGAAGGAATAGACGAAAATTAAGCAACAGTGTTGAAATATCCTGTTGAAGTTTAGGACCAGTAAACAAATGATCGTTAAGCGAAGTGTGTGTGGATGACTTAGCCGAAGCATCAAACACAACCCGCAGCTTCGTACTCAAGCTCTCCGGTCTTAAAATAAAATGATGCGGAATATAATAGGAATGTAATGACTCAGAAGGACTCACGCGACTCATATGAATCAAGTCAAGATATTCCTGTATAAAATGTTCATATTGAAGATAAACCTCTGGAAATTTTAGTAACCGTTTTTCCAATGATATGAATCTACGAATAGCCAAGTCGCGCATGTTAGGAAATTGCGGATTGCACGTTTTGAATGGAAGGTGTACCGTGAAACGGCCAGACTTCAATCGAGTCGTTTCAGTGAATATCTGTTCACATTGAACCTCCTCGGGAGACATAACCGTGCATTCAGGGACATTTTCAAGCTCCCAAAATCTTTGAACTTGGTGGTCCAACGTGCTAGAGGCTGTACAGAAAACCGAAACTTTCGAGCTAGCGGAATTTATAACAGATTCACATTTGCCCATTAGAATATAGCCGAAAATTGTCTTGAAGGCCGTAGGCTCTCAGACACCACCATCTACCCGTCCGTCCAACATAATGCGAGAAAACATATCTGCTCCCAGCAAAATATCGATGGGGTCTCGATTGTAAAATAATGGATCTGCCAGTTGCAAATTGTGAATATGCTTCCAGAGGTCTGAGGATATCGTGTGATATGGAAGATTTTCACACACCCTATTGATAATAAGTGCATCAAAATTCATTACTGGATGTTGATGATTGTTTGTACGAACAGATAGAACGACACTACCCTTCTGAGCCAAAGTAAACGTTGAGTCAATACCCTGTATTTGAACAGAACATTTATTAGGCTTGACGCCTAATTGTTGAGCCGTCTTGCACGAAACCAAAGATACCGTACTACCGCTGTCAAGCAAGCAGCGGAGTGTGTGATAATTGCCCCAAACATCCTGAACCTCAACTCAGGCGGCACCAAGCAGAACACTGGATTGAATATTAGATAGTGCTGTATTAACTATCGCAACACTATCTGCAGAAGTCGAGGGTATGGAATTTGGTGTTGCATGAACATTGGGAGAAATAACATTGCCCTGGGTAGTCGGTGATTGTGAAAAATGTAAGAGAGTGTGATGCTTTTGCTTACATCTATGACACCTTTGCTGGCTTTGACACCTTTTTGTAGAATGTGAGGAGCTTAAACAGTTAATGCATGCGGATTTTTGTTTGATAAACTGATATCTATCGTGTGGTCCCAAGCGTAAAAAATTGGGACACTTATAGATTGCATGATTTCCCGAACAACCAAAACAACTAAATGAATTAGAGCCCGAGGACTGCAATGAAAACGAAGATTCATGATTGACATTCCTATACGGCTTATTTTGCTTAGTAGGAACTTCATCTTCTAAAGCTCGGCATCTGCGTGAAAGAAAATCCATAAGTTCTCGAAACACCGGAACCTCACCTGAATTATGGTGTATTTTAAAATGATGACGAGTTTTATCGTCCAATTTATTCATCAAATAATAAACCAAAATAAGATTCCATTCGTTGACAGGATAATTTAAGTTTTTTAAAGACTCTAAGTTATTTTTAAAAACACTCAAAAGTGAAGATAATTCATCAGGACTGTCAGATTTGAGCCTAGGCGCCTTATCAATGGCGGACCAATGAGCCATTGCAATCGCACGCGGTCTATTGAACGCCTCACCCAATGCAGCATAAGCTGTTTTATAATTACAACCCTTAATAGGAATATGCTGGATAGCTTGCAAGGCTGGACCTCGCAATGACGAAGTAAGAAAAGTAAACTTATCCACATCTGGAATTGTTGGATTATTCCCGATAACTGAATTAAATAGCTCAATAAAGGTCGCAAATTTTAGTGGATCGCCACTAAATTCTGGAATTTGAATAGTAGGCAAAGGTATCTTGGATTGAGATGGCTGTGTATTGGTATCATTATTCGCTGAAGAAACGGTAGGCTTAAGTAATTTAGAAAACTTGCATTTAACGGTAAAAAAGGTTGCATCAAATTGTTTTCGAATAACATCCTCTTCTTCGAAAGGCCCGCAAGTACACCGATGACAGAGTTATGTGTGTCAAAAAATGATTGTTTAATGCTATCTAACTCACCAGCGTACTCTGACTATAAAGGAATTACATCTGGTTGAGTTTCTGCTCGTTTTGCAATGTCAAAAATATCATTCAACCGATTAATTTGCGTTTGTCGATACGACCTGTACCTTTGACGCTTTTCTGCAGCGGCCATGATTAAAAGAATACAGAAAAGTTGATCAAAGAGCGACGAAAAAATTAATCAACCGGTACAATTATGAATAACTAACCGAACTACTGAATCAATGATAAACGTAGCAGAAATGCAGCAATAATAGAACAATAAATTTCGTAGTGTGTGGACAGCTTTTATATATGCACAATATTAGCGAAATTGTACTATACAGGTACATAAGCAAACTGTGTGGCTATAAACAAATGTGTTAAACAAAGATAGTCTATAAAATAAAATGACTATCCTAAATCAAATAGGTAGCTTAAATGTTGAAAAAGATAACGTTTTTTCCTTTCTCTGCGCTACACAAAATCACACATATTTCATATAGCAATTATGATGAATCTATGATTTAAAAATGTAAACTGGTAAAATTGGTTTATATATTGAAACTAACTGTATGAAAAAAAAACTCTTTGTCCAGTTAGGAATGTGTATATTAAAAAATTAAACTAAAAAACTGCCAAATACGGCTCGAAACGGACCAAAAAAGATAAGGTGTTATACACACGATTTAATTTACCTTTTATAACATGAAAAAAAAAATTATAATTTATAGTAGTGGTAGAGATTTAAAATGGACCTGGGCAGTTTATCCTAACAAAACGGTCGCCTTAAGAACTTACCTACTTATTAAGTTACCCTCGCACACCACCTGTGCTGCTTCAGGGTTCTTCTTTTGCTGGCCAGCCACACTACCCTACTTTACTTATTACGACACACGCGTTATATCACCCTATACTGCTGAGTCCATAATAATAGTAAACTCATTCCAAGAAGCTGTACACATGGAAGGGGCTGCCTGAGTACCCAATGTTACATTTTTTATTCAGTCTGTATAAAGCTCTCTAGTAATTAAGTTGTAATAATAATAATTGTATTTCTAATGTTCTTTCGTAAATGTTCTAATAAATGAAAGTTTGTATTTTTAAAAAGGTGTTTAACTTATTAAGAAAGTTAACTGGCGCAGTCGGTAGGATAATTCGGGATCAAAACGTATCGAACGGATTGATTTTTGCTCTGCAATTAACCGAATTTTCGAACAGTTGTTTCGTTTGGACAAAGTCTTGTGAAAGTGGACTTTCATATCTTTGAAGTCGCATCTATCGTAGACACACTACAAAATTTGTACTAACGGGCATCGAAATTTGGAACTGCATCGTCCAAATTTGCGTGGCAACGATTTTCTGCGTAAGACAAAAATCGCTGAAACAGAAACGTTACACATAGGATACAGGAATGTTTATAGCTGTCGCTATACTAGTAATGTAAGTGCAATTTAGCGTTAATGTTTAGTGATAGTGAAAATTCAGATTCGCCTTCAACAGACTCACCACCTCTCCTTAATCAAAACACTCCTTTAAACCTTAGTAGACCATTAGTAAGACCTCATATTTTAAATCTAGAAATAAGAACTCCTAACTTAAGTTTAGGTAATAATCAAACAATTGCTTTTAAACCTGAATATCTTAATTGCATCCCAGATTTTGACGGAAATCCTAACGATTTAAATAGATTTATTTCTGTAAGTGAATCAATTATCGCACAATTTTATGACATAACTAATGTTAATAATTTTCAGAATGTTTATCTGTTAAATTCAATAATAAATAAATTAAAAGGCTCAGCAAGAGTTGTAGCTAACATTCAAAACGTTAGTAGCTGGAACGATCTAAAAAATATTATTAACGAATCATTTCTCAGACCAAAGAGACGAATCATGTTTAAACAGAGATTTAGTTATGCTTAAACAACAAAATAACGAATCTTCTCAAAATTTTTATGATAGATGTTTACACATTTTGAATTTACTTTGTAGTTATATAAATATTCATGAAACTACAGAACACGCCAAATTATTAAAATTAAAATTATATCAAGATTTAACTTTAAGAACCTTTCTATCTGGTTTAAAAGAACCATTAGGGACCACTATTCGCTGTATGAAACCTATTAATTTAGCTCAAGCTTTACAATTTGTGAATCAGGAAGATAACATTCATTATTTTCAAAATTTTAATAAACCAATATTTAAAACACAAGGACCACCTATAAACCAAACTTTTCGACCAACCCCAATTGATGCACATTATAATAATTTTAGACCACAAAATCAACTTTCTCTAAGGCCTAATACACAGTTTATACAATCAGGACCTAATTTTCAATATACACAACCAAGACCGAATTTTCAACCTATACAACCAAGACCTTATTTCCAAAATAACCAATCTCATAGATTTAATTATAACCAACAACCCTTCGGAGAAAATAATACAAATACCAATGCATTTAAACAAAACGCTAACGAACAATTTCCTAAACCCACACCGATGAGTATATTGTCACGTTTAGGTTTAACGTGAACTACGAGGGCATTGAAACATAAGGACCTTATCTAAAAGATGAAACACCGAATACCAAGTTTAAATAGATTGAGTTTATTAACAGTTAAAGTTGAGAAAGTTGAGAAGAGTTTACAAAATGATGAAACTTAAATTAGAGACTATAGAGTTATAATAATAGAATACAAATAATATTACTTACATTAAAATATAAGACCACATACGGTCAAGATGCACTATGCTTCACATTGTTACTGCCTTCAGGTTTTCTTACTATGAGTTTAAAATCAGGACACAACTAAACTTATTTCTATGGAGAGGAGAATTTATAATAAAAGAGTTATCCCTCTCTTAAACAATCTTGCGCCTAAATCCTCCCTGTGTGACCAATGATAATGAGGGAGGTTGGATTGAATCAAAGATGGTTTTCTGATTTCTCTTTGCTAATTGGTTATTAATATAATAATTATATTGCGCCACCACCCCTACGTCGCGTTTATTTAGATGGTGGTGGTCAGAATAGCTGATGCTGCATTTTTCAGTATAACTACCCTTGAAAGCGGAGGGTAAGAGGCAGGGCTCCTGATTCGCGAGAAATAGTGACTCATCTAGATAAACTAGAATAAACAGGAAAATAATATGTTTGTATTTTTCCATCGAATATCTGGGGTTTGTTATTGATTTATAATTTATATTTATTTATTAATAATTTTGGAATCTGTACTCGTTACATTTCTCCCCCACCAAGATCATGTCAGGCCCATGACATGTTGAACTTCGGCTCCCATGTTTCAGCTTCGTTACGAGTACACACCATTGTTCCACCCAAAGCTCTTTATCGTTATATGACTGCTATGGGAATGAACGCCAATTGCGTTTTCTTCTTTGTTGGTTGTACATATTTTCTTATTCTATCATTCAGAAACTGACAGTACATTTACTGAACGGTTTGGCATTGCTGACTTGTATGTTTGCACAGTGCGGATGCCGTATTCATTTTCTATATCAACTTTTCACTCATGTCTATGGTAGAGCCAATATATGACATTTATAGTAATGTTGGGTTTTAGGAGAATTTTTGACCCCAAGTACAGAGTTTAGTCGAAAAATACATTTAAAGATATATTTATATACAGATGTTCGAGGATTCTATAAAAGTTCCTAAATAACGTACTTTTAGTACTAATTCCTAGTTAAACAAATTAAGTTATATAATGTAATAGAGCTTCATATTTAGTGCTTATTAAGTAATACATTTACAATTAGTTGAATATTAATAGTTTTATATGGAATTCCTCTTAAATATTAATCTTATAACTATGTTACATAATGACTAGTTCAATTCCATCAGTTACAATAATACAATACATTCCTTATTCTGTTATTGTTTATATTATTATGGTCGACTTGAAACTTTATAATGCAAACCAAAGCATTTGGTGTTGATAGTAATTTTCAATTACAATGGAAATAATCATTTTTGAGAGACACATATGCCTTGGTTTTAACGTGCGACCGTTTTTTTTCTTTTAATTATTGTATTACTTTTTATTTTTTTTAATCTAAACCTTAAAATACTTTACTTATTATAATTACATTTTCCCCTCAAACTACTTGAATGAGAAAATAGTAATTCCAAAATCATGATTTTGTTTTTGAATCTTAATAACAATTATAATAATATTAATAGTAATAATAATAATAGGTACCTTTACAATAGATATTTTGTCATCTTGACATACGTATACGTATCGTGTTTTTAATCAACACTCCCGGGTTTAATTATTAAAGGTATACTTTACCATCTGTAAAGAATAAACGTTCCCTGTCGGGCGTTGGTAATTGTTCTTCGTTGAACACGGAATTCTCAAGGTCCCTCAATGCTAGATCGGTCGGAGCAACATTATTCTTTTTGTCAAACAATCTATGAACAAATATTATTAGTAACCCAATTAAAAAATAAAGACAATAGTATTATCCCAACCGTTACCAATAATACTTCATTTTCCGTGTCAGTATTTGCTTGTACTGAGGAGGTTTTTTGCTATCGTTAGATAGGAATGAACTATGTTTACAAAATAGATATAGAATCATCAATGACGGAATTATATTCCATACTATCAAAAATTGAGATTAAATAGTTGATTCGAGTTCCAATTGCAACACCCGGAAAACATTCTCGGTCGATATATTTAAATCTGATACTTTCAGTAACCTATTTACGAAATTTTGGTTGTTTTGGAACCGAAAGTAATTGTGTTACTAAAAAGATTTTCATATTAGGTCAAGTAGCTGGTATAACTTGAACCGTTTGCAGAGGCACTCTCATGTTTGAATTACATGGAAAACTATATGTGATCAACGTTTCATTATTTACAAGCACTAAAAAGGCAATAGTATTTCCATTGCACCTGGATAATTATATTCGGCAGAAGCTACGCCTATAGAATATCTATCATTACACAGGATAGTTGTAAATAGAACAGTAGGGGTGATAACATGAATTGTTATTGTTATTTCTGGTCCAATTGTTGAAAATGTTTTTATTGGTCGAATTAGTTATGAAAGTTTTGAATTTATGCCAGTGCTTGCTGCTACGTAATGGCTTTCTTGTAGAAAAACACATGTTTCGTTTTTCCAATCGAATGGTGTAGTAATTAATTCAAATAATTGCCATTTAACATGTTTCTTAATAATAGCTATCTTGATGCGTAGCTAGGTGCAACTCAGTGTGGGATAATGTATAGATAATTCATAGCTCTCTTTTTAAGAGTTGTTCATTTAGATTTATAAATTTATCAAGCTGGTAGGTATTTAACACTTTTGGAAATACGCTAGCTACTTATTGGTATATAGTTTGAAAGGCGAGACGAATTTTATTTCTATATCATGAGCAATCAGCAGCATTTCAATCAATTTTAATTTAATTTTTGTAACTTTGCTGAACTGCTACTAGGATATCTGTTCAAGAAAAATATCGTGTTTAAAATTTTCAAATTTTCTTATTTTGCTTTCCAGTAATTGAAAATTTTCTGTTACGCCTTTACTAAACCTCCGAAAATGTTCAGTTTTTCGAAAAAATTTTATAATTAGCATTTAATTGATCTTTATTTTATAAGTATTTTCATTTTGATATTATCATCACTATAAATAAGAATTAATAAAGTTGCTTCTGATTTGCCACGCACCACAGCATCAAGATAGTACGTCTCCTATAAAATCTAAGCTTCTTTTAAAAATTTTGTTGCTAGTTTCATTTTTACCTTCGTTTGCTACTAGAAAAGTAGAATACACATCATTTATTACATTTTCTTACTCCTCTCGAAAATCGAATCGAAATGTCCAACAAGAAGACATATTTCAACACGGTAGGTACTGATCTTTACAGTATGCATTCAGCAGGTGAGGTTCGTATTTCTTTATTACAGGTTTCTCCGTTTTAAACACTAATGGAATCGTTCCTTCATAACCTATAACTTCAGGTAGTTGCCTCCAATAGGCTCCCAAACTTGTTAGAATAAAAAGTCTGAAACAAAACTATATTATTTTTTGTTCCACACTAAGAGTACGAGAAAAACATTGTATATATATTATATCAAGTTTGTACACTAATTATTTCAAAAAATACTATTTCTTTCTTTTATTATTTAATTAGTTATTAGTCTTTTATTAGCCGCGGACCACTCTATGTCGCGCACCATCTACTCGTATTGTCAAGGGGGGTACCCTAGGCTGGCGACGCCTGGTCGGAGCCACTCTATGGACGGGACGTCTCCCTATTCTCCCAGAGCGGGAACTCGGACGTGGCACGCCATTTGCAACCGAAGGGTTCGTCCAGACCAGCAGGTTTACCGGCCCGTTCTTCGCCTGACCTGTTCTCTCTCCTGCTCCTGCCCGTGTCGGTGGTGGCTCAGGAATCACCCATGAAGGACCCTCATGCACTATAATACATGAACATTCAGATTTTTTACAGATAACTAGTTATCATTCTCCCCCGGTGGCTAAGCGGGTGAAAATGAAATTCCGCGTGTTAACTTTTTACTTGAAAGTTTTTTATTTAATACAAATGTTTAAAAGTTATTTGATATTAGATCTTCTAATATACCATGGTATCAATATTTTCTGTCGACAAAGAAATAATAAATAATATTTTGCACTTATATGTGCCTAGGCCCAAACTTTTGTGGTATCTTTTACCATTTACCGGCTACATTATTAACATATTTCAGTTTTTACGAGTTACGGTCAACACCAAAACACTTCGACCGATCAATATTCAGTCATTCATAATTCTTTAGTCCACCTTTAAAATAATATGAGCCATCCTCGAAGGATAGAATCTTAAGGACTAATAATATTTCCATGTCAGTTTCCCTTAAAAATTTTCAAAATTCAATATATTATTTTTTCCTAGTTCTTAATTGATTATGAATACTTATTCAATTATTTTATAATATTAATATTCTTTAGTTGCACTTAAGTATACATATATGTATTTTTGTACATACCTCTATCTTTATTAACGCATATACGTACCTTATTTAGTAATTAGTGTAAAACTAAAATTCATACCTACATCAAACAACTTTGAACACCTTCCTGACCAAAATCAAATCCACCATTTAAAGAACTGGGATTTTCCCCTTTAAAAATTATTAAATGTTTGATATATCATGTATACAGATCCATTTATACAAGTTTGAATTCCTAGAATATTTATTTTGGTAGAGCTTATTTATTTTATTTATTGAGATGGCAAGATCTGAAACAAACGAGTATTAGTATACATTCAAAAACATTTTTAACAAATTTAACTAAAGTATGAAAATTATCATATACAACAATAGTTGAATTTTTTAGATAATTCGTCCCTCTATACAAACCTATTCACGGTGATTGATTTATTACTTTTATAGTGATTTGCTAAGAGTTCAAATCGCTAAAAAGTTTCAGAAAAAGTGTCACAGCAGTTACCGCATCAGAAACAGACTCATAATTTTGGGAAAAATTAGTCTTTTACCACTCGCTGCATACTTAAATTAAGATGCATTCCAAATTGAAAAACTCAATTTATCTTGAGACTTTTCTGTCTTTCAACTTTGCTTAAATTTATTAAGAGCATATCCATTTATTCTTTTTTCGGTCAGGCATTAGTTTTACCTAGAAATATTCATCTTCAGTCATCTGAGTCTAATATTTCTTTGTATATGTCTCACTGATCTACTTTATTATTGTTTATTGAGATATATGCAACTAAAGGTCATTGTCCCATTATAAAAACTGACATGTACCATATCAATTCATAATTGTATTAGAATTTTTTTTTATGCAATACAATCGTTGACCAAAACATATTTTGTTTATATGCACTAATCTATCGGGGTAAGAACTCGCACTTGGTCCCCAAAATACACAGACTTACTATTTAAATAAAATAGCAACTGCAATACCACATGTGGATTTTTTTTTTTTTGAGCTTTCCTTCTTTTAGTTTAGGATCTCGAAGCATGCTTTAATATATTATTGAAAAATTTTGTTTTCTCTTATCACTATCGTATATTTCTAAGTACTATCATTATTTTCAACGGCGATAGTTTTTGATATTAATTGAAAATTATGGGGATGAATGATAGCTCGTCAACAAGTCATTTGTTGTTGTTTAGTGATCCTTAAAAATGATTTTAAATTTCAACATATTCAATTCCTTAATCTTTTTAGCTTTTTCATTTATACGACTAAAATTATTGTTAAAATCGTGCGTATCAATACTTTTTGAACTAATTTGCTTTTTATTTGAATACATACATTACTTTTTAATAAATTGGGTTAATAAGGACTTGGCTTAAAAATTTTACCAAAAACTTGGATTGGATGAAGTTACATATTTTTTGGAAAAAGATTGTGGAAACTTAGATATTCATCCATAATTAAAATTATTTTTAAAATCATATTTTATACTTATTCAACTAGGTATATAATTAGCAAATATATGGTTTTTGTTTTATAAAATTTATTTTTGATATAAAATAATATTTGTAGGTAAGTGATTGAAAAAAAATATATTTGTCAAATTCAATCTTATACTTGCAGCATCAATCGCGATTGAAGGTATTCGTAAAAGAAAAATGTCTTTGGTATCGAAAGTTAAGAAAAACAATAATGTTAAGTTATTATATCCCTGAGGCTATAAAAACATTGAACTTTGATTTATTATCAAGATCTTCAAATTTCATAAAATGCATTTTGTATCAAACAAATGTGTATTTTTACTAAAAAGAAGTTGTAATTATCAACACATCATCTTAATGATGAAAATTTTCATTAGTAATTAAGTTTTTGCTATGTATTTTGGTTTAATATTATTAATGTTAAGTTAGAGTTTTATCCCACAAAAGGGTAAGAATAACACACGTCACTGATGATGAGACTTATAAGTCTCGAAACATGTATGACTGATAAATTTTTCTGATTTGAACATATATATATATGATTTTGTGGAGTAGTCGACGTTAAATTTAAATTGTCACGTTTCATTTCCTAAATGTGTATTTGTTGCACTAATTTTTTTTTTTAAGTAATCATTTATTTCGAGTTTGTTGCCAAGATTCCTATTTATTACATTTAGTTTTTTCCTAGTCCAACCCATGTTTTATTTACTTGCTATGATGTGAAGATACTGTATGTTTTTTCTTATAAGTTTTGCACGACCCATTCATATTATTTACTAAATTGATGATTGTCCCTTTTTCAATATTTCTCCATACTGGAATTTTTGGGATTCTTAAATGTTATATAGTTCATTTTCGTTCAACAATTAAGTGTTGTAATATATAAACGAGGCTATCATTCTCCTTTCAGTTATAATTGTTTAACAATAAGTAAAATATAGTTTTCCATAAAGTGCTAATTTTGCCGTTAAAAACCTTTTATTCCAATTTTTATTTCAGAGAGTTTTTTTTTAAGACATCCTTTTATGTATTTCTGTTCTTGCTGTATTTTGTCCTAAGTAGGTATTAATAATAATTTAATTCTGTCCTACAAATCCGTATCTCTATATTATGCTGTGGATGCGAAAATGGATAAATTAAGATAAATTCATTACTCGTTTCATTATCAAGGCCATTTAAAGATTTTATATCATAATTTAAAAAATTTGCTTGCTCATTTTGTTGATGCACTTTTATTAAAGCCACTATTGTAATATGCACATACAATTTTTTCTAAGATAATTCACAATAAAGTTTTCATTTTCAATTTTACAACCAGTATTTAATTATCTGTATATTTTTTAATACTAAATAAATAAGTGCGTCGTGGAATTATTTTCTTGTATCGAGGTGTTAAACTAGATTCTTGTAAATATGGATATGTTACCCCCGTAATTATAGATTTGATTATATTTTATGAAAAAGAGTTTTTGCCAGTGATAATTATGATGGTTTTAATTTTGAGTTACTGTAAATTTAGTGGGTGTTAAAAAATATATAAAAATTAGTTGACAACACTCCAATAAATAGGATATTAATGATTTCTGGCTCACGATTGCTTGAGAAGGTAAAAAATTAATAATTAGATTCAATCTTTAACTTTTTTATGATCTATAACTTTTTGATGTACTTATTATGACGCAAGATCTTACTGAGATATAATTTATATATGTATTATAGTTATTTCCTAAAAACTTTTAATTACTTTTTACCATTAATTTAGTAGACTTTTTCTTAGTTCAAATCAAACCCTATTTTTTATAGATACTTTCATGATTACAATAGTGCTTTCGGCTATAATAAGTAAATCTTATGAGTTCTTATAGGTTTTAATTTTCAAAATTTAAAAATTGCAATGTTTATAGTTTCATAGCTTTTTTTTTTGTGGTCTAGATAAATTTTAAATTTAATTTAGGTACTTCGAGTTAATTCTTTAGTTTGATGGCCGAACTTACATGTATGTTTTCCATTCAAAAACATGTTAAAATTTAGCAATTAGAGCAGCCTTCTGCTGTAACATTAATGTTTTATTTTTGTTTTTTAATTAAAAATAAATTACATACTCTCTTGTAGTCTTATGAATTCATTGGAACCATGTTCAAATTTCAACTTATTTTCCTTTTTATTTTATTTTTTAATCTCATGAGTTAACCAGCTAGTGTTATTTTAATACAATTTGGTCTACTATTCTTTAAACAAATCTATTTAATTTATTTGACCAACTTAGCTAGTAAATATACGATAGGATACTTAATTATTATTATTTTTTTTTAATCTTTTAAACAAACATTTACTTTCCGGAAACTTTTATTTTAGGTATAACCAGAATTATTAGATATTGATATATAGTTACACCGAGTTGTGCCCATTTTAGACAAGACTGCTGCAGTTCAGTCCTATCAACAAGGTTGGAAGGAGTAAAATATTTCTTTATAGAGAATTCATTTATTTTGCTTTTAATGAAACAATTGATATCGGTGCTCGAACTTTCAGTTTACCCGGCGCCTCCATCAATTGTCACGTTTAGGTTTAACGTGAACTACGAGGGCATTGAAACATAAGGACCTTATCTAAAAGATGAAACACCGAATACCAAGTTTAAATAGATTGAGTTTATTAACAGTTAAAGTTGAGAAAGTTGAGAAGAGTTTACAAAATGATGAAACTTAAATTAGAGACTATAGAGTTATAATAATAGAATACAAATAATATTACTTACATTAAAATATAAGACCACATACGGTCAAGATGCACTATGCTTCACATTGTTACTGCCTTCAGGTTTTCTTACTATGAGTTTAAAATAAGGACACAACTAAACTTATTTCTATGGAGAGGAGAATTTATAATAAAAGAGTTATCCCTCTCTTAAACAATCTTGCGCCTAAATCCTCCCTGTGTGACCAATGATAATGAGGGAGGTTGGATTGAATCAAAGATGGTTTTCTGATTTCTCTTTGCTAATTGGTTATTAATATAATAATTATATTGCGCCACCACCCCTACGTCGCGTTTATTTAGATGGTGGTGGTCAGAATAGCTGATGCTGCATTTTCAGTATAACTACCCTTGAAAGCGGAGGGTAAGAGGCAGGGCTCCTGATTCGCGAGAAATAGTGACTCATCTAGATAAACTAGAATAAACAGGAAAATAATATGTTTGTATTTTTCCATCGAATATCTGGGGTTTGTTATTGATTTATAATTTATATTTATTTATTAATAATTTTGGAATCTGTACTCGTGACAATATCAACATCTCATACAAACCAAAAATCTTCTACTTCATTTCAAACAAAAGACTTCTTTAAATCCAACCAACCCCCACCAAAACATTATACTGTAGAAGAACTGTACAATATCGAAACTAACTCAGATTTTTATAACGACAATCAATTACAAGAACAGGAAGCACATCAATATCAAAACGAAGATTTTATTTCAAATACTGACAATAATTATTTTGAGACCTATTACGATTATTTACATAACAGCGATCCTGAAACTGTCGAAAACACTGAACGAGATTCAATAACTAACCCTGAAGAATATACACAGGATTTTCAGGAATAGTCATCTGAAACTAAACCAGATATAGCAATAGACAAAATTTGTTTTAACATGACAAATCTAAGTGAACTCCCATACATTATTTTTCCCGAACAAAATATCAAAATTTTAATAGATTCCGGATCAACCAAATCTTTTATTAATCCTAACATTGCTGAAAAATATTTCCAGAATTCAATTAAATATGATCCATTCTTAGTGTCAACCGTTTTCCAAGAATCAGCACACAAGTACAGTGCATCCATGCCAGTACCAAATATTTTTAAAATACCGCACAAATTAGATTTAAAATTTTATTTATTTAAATGTCACAGTTATTTTGATGGCTTATTGGGCTTAGACAATTTGAAGTTGTTACAAGTTCAGCTAGATTTTAAAAACGATTTTATTATAACACCTTTTACGAAAATTAAACTAAATTATCATTCTACTAAAAATCAAATTAATTTAATCACAATATCATCTAGATGTGAACAAGTTATTCAAGTTAAAACATCAATTAAAAATGGTGACATAATACCATATCAACCGTTTCAAAATTGTGAAATCCCAGAAACATTAACTACAGCTAAAAACGGATTAGCTCTCACTACTATAGTTAACAATACGGCAAAACGAATAATATTTGACTTTTCTGATCCAATATACGTTGAGAAGCCTGACATAACTAACCTTACAAACATTGAATTACATAACCTTGAAACAGACTTACAGCACGAATTAGACTTTTCCGAAATACATACAAAGGACTTTTGGAACCAAATTGACGAAAGTATAAGAGAATCATCAGATAATGGATTCCAATCAGAAAGTTTTGATAAACCAGGAAATTCCAGCCTGAATAAACCCCCAAATTCAACCATATATAGAGATGATAAAATGTCGCTACAAGTAAATGTAGACGAAGACATAAACCTTGACGTACCCCAATTCCTAGACGCAAATATACAACCAAATAAAAACGAAAATTTTCATAAAAGTGACGATGGACATACTGTACATTCTAATTCCAATCAAAAACCTTTATTTGAAATTCCTATAGTAGACTATCCGATAAACCATGCTAAAAACCAAATATTCATAGATACTGTTTTGCATTCTCCATCTCCACCTAAAAGACTACTCTTATATGAAACTAAGCAACGAATTAAAGTTCAACTCTCTGAAAATAATTTCGAACAAGACACTATTAATTTTGTGAAAAATTATATTTCTCCTGATGTTACTTATCATGTATATTTCGAAAAACCTCTGAAATTCTCTGTTATCTTGCAACGTGTGTTTTCCTCTAATTCATTGAAATTAAGAAAATGTAATGCGAAGCTCATTGACATAACAAATAAACATAATATACAAGATATTAAGAGGATTTCATGTCCGTAAATATAATAAATGAAAATAATTTTGTGGCAAAGCGGACTAAAATGTTGGCTTTACCTACACAAGGAATTTTGTTTAATTTAGCAGGGCCCCAGTCTAATTCGATAGAAACCAGACCGAGGCATGGGTCGACAGGTACTGACGAATTCGTTTCGCTCTTGTTATGAGCTCGTCAGAGCACCATAGTCGCTGCCCATCACAAATATCGGCCTGCATTTAAGCACAATAGGATACACAACAGTAGACACATGTAAACATATATCATCTACATGTACATAGTAATGCATATCCCATACCATGCAGAGGCCGAACAAACTCAATGTATAGGTAAAACCAGTCGTATAAATAGAAATAAATATAAATAAAAATAGTATGAACACAAAACGCTAGCAGGAGACCATTTTATCCTTCTGCCAGCATCTCCCAAATATTTGGGTTTCAGCAATGCTCGGACGGTGGTCTCCAAGCGTTCTGCCGTCGATGTTTAATGCCAAATAATGAAAAATTAAGAGGATTTCATGTCCGTAAATATAATAAATGAAAATAATTTTGTGGCAAAGCGGACTAAAATGTTGGCTTTACCTACACAAGGAATTTTGTTTAATTTAGCAGGGCCCCAGTCTAATTCGATAGAAACCAGACCGAGGCATGGGTCGACAGGTACTGACGAATTCGTTTCGCTCTTGTTATGAGCTCGTCAGAGCACCATAGTCGCTGCCCATCAGAAATATCGGCCTGCATTTAAGCACAATAGGATACACAACAGTAGACACATGTAAACATATATCATCTACATGTACATAGTAATGCATATCCCATACCATGCAGAGGCCGAACAAACTCAATGTATAGGTAAAACCAGTCGTATAAATAGAAATAAATATAAATAAAAATAGTATGAACACAAAACGCTAGCAGGAGACCATTTTATCCTTCTGCCAGCATCTCCCAAATATTTGGGTTTCAGCAATGCTCGGACGGTGGTCTCCAAGCGTTCTGCCGTCGATGTTTAATGCCAAATAATGAAAAATTAAGAGGATTTCATGTCCGTAAATATAATAAATGAAAATAATTTTGTGGCAAAGCGGACTAAAATGTTGGCTTTACCTACACAAGGAATTTTGTTTAATTTAGCAGGGCCCCAGTCTAATTCGATAGAAACCAGACCGAGGCATGGGTCGACAGGTACTGACGAATTCGTTTCGCTCTTGTTATGAGCTCGTCAGAGCACCATAGTCGCTGCCCATCACAAATATCGGCCTGCATTTAAGCACAATAGGATACACAACAGTAGACACATGTAAACACATATCATCTACATGTACATAGTAATGCATATCCCATACCATGCAGAGGCCGAACAAACTCAATGTATAGGTAAAACCAGTCGTATAAATAGAAATAAATATAAATAAAAATAGTATGAACACAAAACGCTAGCAGGAGACCATTTTATCCTTCTGCCAGCATCTCCCAAATATTTGGGTTTCAGCAATGCTCGGACGGTGGTCTCCAAGCGTTCTGCCGTCGATGTTTAATGCCAAATAATGAAAAATTAAGAGGATTTCATGTCCGTAAATATAATAAATGAAAATAATTTTGTGGCAAAGCGGACTAAAATGTTGGCTTTACCTACACAAGGAATTTTGTTTAATTTAGCAGGGCCCCAGTCTAATTCGATAGAAACCAGACCGAGGCATGGGTCGACAGGTACTGACGAATTCGTTTCGCTCTTGTTATGAGCTCGTCAGAGCACCATAGTCGCTGCCCATCACAAATATCGGCCTGCATTTAAGCACAATAGGATACACAACAGTAGACACATGTAAACATATATCATCTACATGTACATAGTAATGCATATCCCATACCATGCAGAGGCCGAACAAACTCAATGTATAGGTAAAACCAGTCGTATAAATAGAAATAAATATAAATAAAAATAGTATGAACACAAAACGCTAGCAGGAGACCATTTTATCCTTCTGCCAGCATCTCCCAAATAGTTGGGTTTCAGCAATGCTCGGACGGTGGTCTCCAAGCGTTCTGCCGTCGATGTTTAATGCCAAATAATGAAAAATTAAGAGGATTTCATGTCCGTAAATATAATAAATGAAAATAATTTTGTGGCAAAGCGGACTAAAATGTTGGCTTTACCTACACAAGGAATTTTGTTTAATTTAGCAGGGCCCCAGTCTAATTCGATAGAAACCAGACCGAGGCATGGGTCGACAGGTACTGACGAATTCGTTTCGCTCTTGTTATGAGCTCGTCAGAGCACCATAGTCGCTGCCCATCACAAATATCGGCCTGCATTTAAGCACAATAGGATACACAACAGTAGACACATGTAAACATATATCATCTACATGTACATAGTAATGCATATCCCATACCATGCAGAGGCCGAACAAACTCAATGTATAGGTAAAACCAGTCGTATAAATAGAAATAAATATAAATAAAAATAGTATGAACACAAAACGCTAGCAGGAGACCATTTTATTATTATATATATATATTATATTATTTGGCATTAAACATCGACGGCAGAACGCTTGGAGACCACCGTCCGAGCATTGCTGAAACCCAAATATTTGGGAGATGCTGGCAGAAGGATAAAATGGTCTCCTGCTAGCGTTTTGTGTTCATACTATTTTTATTTATATTTATTTCTATTTATACCACTGGTTTTACCTATACATTGAGTTTGTTCGGCCTCTGCATGGTATGGGATATGCATTACTATGTACATGTAGATGATATATGTTTACATGTGTCTACTGTTGTGTATCCTATTGTGCTTAAATGCAGGCCGATATTTGTGATGGGCAGCGACTATGGTGCTCTGACGAGCTCATAACAAGAGCGAAACGAATTCGTCAGTACCTGTCGACCCATGCCTCGGTCTGGTTTCTATCGAATTAGACTGGGGCCCTGCTAAATTAAACAAAATTCCTTGTGTAGGTAAAGCCAACATTTTAGTCCGCTTTGCCACAAAATTATTTTCATTTATTATATTTACGGACATGAAATCCTCTTAATTTTTCATTATTTGGCATTAAACATCGACGGCAGAACGCTTGGAGACCACCGTCCGAGCATTGCTGAAACCCAAATATTTGGGAGATGCTGGCAGAAGGATAAAATGGTCTCCTGCTAGCGTTTTGTGTTCATACTATTTTTATTTATATTTATTTCTATTTATACGACTGGTTTTACCTATACATTGAGTTTGTTCGGCCTCTGCATGGTATGGGATATGCATTACTATGTACATGTAGATGATATATGTTTACATGTGTCTACTGTTGTGTATCCTATTGTGCTTAAATGCAGGCCGATATTTGTGATGGGCAGCGACTATGGTGCTCTGACGAGCTCATAACAAGAGCGAAACGAATTCGTCAGTACCTGTCGACCCATGCCTCGGTCTGGTTTCTATCGAATTAGACTGGGGCCCTGCTAAATTAAACAAAATTCCTTGTGTAGGTAAAGCCAACATTTTAGTCCGCTTTGCCACAAAATTATTTTCATTTATTATATTTACGGACATGAAATCCTCTTAATTTTTCATTATTTGGCATTAAACATCGACGGCAGAACGCTTGGAGACCACCGTCCGAGCATTGCTGAAACCCAAATATTTGGGAGATGCTGGCAGAAGGATAAAATGGTCTCCTGCTAGCGTTTTGTGTTCATACTATTTTTATTTATATTTATTTCTATTTATACGACTGGTTTTACCTATACATTGAGTTTGTTCGGCCTCTGCATGGTATGGGATATGCATTACTATGTACATGTAGATGATATATGTTTACATGTGTCTACTGTTGTGTATCCTATTGTGCTTAAATGCAGGCCGATATTTGTGATGGGCAGCGACTATGGTGCTCTGACGAGCTCATAACAAGAGCGAAACGAATTCGTCAGTACCTGTCGACCCATGCCTCGGTCTGGTTTCTATCGAATTAGACTGGGGCCCTGCTAAATTAAACAAAATTCCTTGTGTAGGTAAAGCCAACATTTTAGTCCGCTTTGCCACAAAATTATTTTCATTTATTATATTTACGGACATGAAATCCTCTTAATTTTTCATTATTTGGCATTAAACATCGACGGCAGAACGCTTGGAGACCACCGTCCGAGCATTGCTGAAACCCAAATATTTGGGAGATGCTGGCAGAAGGATAAAATGGTCTCCTGCTAGCGTTTTGTGTTCATACTATTTTTATTTATATTTATTTCTATTTATACGACTGGTTTTACCTATACATTGAGTTTGTTCGGCCTCTGCATGGTATGGGATATGCATTACTATGTACATGTAGATGATATATGTTTACATGTGTCTACTGTTGTGTATCCTATTGTGCTTAAATGCAGGCCGATATTTGTGATGGGCAGCGACTATGGTGCTCTGACGAGCTCATAACAAGAGCGAAACGAATTCGTCAGTACCTGTCGACCCATGCCTCGGTCTGGTTTCTATCGAATTAGACTGGGGCCCTGCTAAATTAAACAAAATTCCTTGTGTAGGTAAAGCCAACATTTTAGTCCGCTTTGCCACAAAATTATTTTCATTTATTATATTTACGGACATGAAATCCTCTTAATTTTTCATTATTTGGCATTAAACATCGACGGCAGAACGCTTGGAGACCACCGTCCGAGCATTGCTGAAACCCAAATATTTGGGAGATGCTGGCAGAAGGATAAAATGGTCTCCTGCTAGCGTTTTGTGTTCATACTATTTTTATTTATATTTATTTCTATTTATACGACTGGTTTTACCTATACATTGAGTTTGTTCGGCCTCTGCATGGTATGGGATATGCATTACTATGTACATGTAGATGATATATGTTTACATGTGTCTACTGTTGTGTATCCTATTGTGCTTAAATGCAGGCCGATATTTGTGATGGGCAGCGACTATGGTGCTCTGACGAGCTCATAACAAGAGCGAAACGAATTCGTCAGTACCTGTCGACCCATGCCTCGGTCTGGTTTCTATCGAATTAGACTGGGGCCCTGCTAAATTAAACAAAATTCCTTGTGTAGGTAAAGCCAACATTTTAGTCCGCTTTGCCACAAAATTATTTTCATTTATTATATTTACGGACATGAAATCCTCTTAATTTTTCATTATTTGGCATTAAACATCGACGGCAGAACGCTTGGAGACCACCGTCCGAGCATTGCTGAAACCCAAATATTTGGGAGATGCTGGCAGAAGGATAAAATGGTCTCCTGCTAGCGTTTTGTGTTCATACTATTTTTATTTATATTTATTTCTATTTATACGACTGGTTTTACCTATACATTGAGTTTGTTCGGCCTCTGCATGGTATGGGATATGCATTACTATGTACATGTAGATGATATATGTTTACATGTGTCTACTGTTGTGTATCCTATTGTGCTTAAATGCAGGCCGATATTTGTGATGGGCAGCGACTATGGTGCTCTGACGAGCTCATAACAAGAGCGAAACGAATTCGTCAGTACCTGTCGACCCATGCCTCGGTCTGGTTTCTATCGAATTAGACTGGGGCCCTGCTAAATTAAACAAAATTCCTTGTGTAGGTAAAGCCAACATTTTAGTCCGCTTTGCCACAAAATTATTTTCATTTATTATATTTACGGACATGAAATCCTCTTAATTTTTCATTATTTGGCATTAAACATCGACGGCAGAACGCTTGGAGACCACCGTCCGAGCATTGCTGAAACCCAAATATTTGGGAGATGCTGGCAGAAGGATAAAATGGTCTCCTGCTAGCGTTTTGTGTTCATACTATTTTTATTTATATTTATTTCTATTTATACGACTGGTTTTACCTATACATTGAGTTTGTTCGGCCTCTGCATGGTATGGGATATGCATTACTATGTACATGTAGATGATATATGTTTACATGTGTCTACTGTTGTGTATCCTATTGTGCTTAAATGCAGGCCGATATTTGTGATGGGCAGCGACTATGGTGCTCTGACGAGCTCATAACAAGAGCGAAACGAATTCGTCAGTACCTGTCGACCCATGCCTCGGTCTGGTTTCTATCGAATTAGACTGGGGCCCTGCTAAATTAAACAAAATTCCTTGTGTAGGTAAAGCCAACATTTTAGTCCGCTTTGCCACAAAATTATTTTCATTTATTATATTTACGGACATGAAATCCTCTTAATTTTTCATTATTTGGCATTAAACATCGACGGCAGAACGCTTGGAGACCACCGTCCGAGCATTGCTGAAACCCAAATATTTGGGAGATGCTGGCAGAAGGATAAAATGGTCTCCTGCTAGCGTTTTGTGTTCATACTATTTTTATTTATATTTATTTCTATTTATACGACTGGTTTTACCTATACATTGAGTTTGTTCGGCCTCTGCATGGTATGGGATATGCATTACTATGTACATGTAGATGATATATGTTTACATGTGTCTACTGTTGTGTATCCTATTGTGCTTAAATGCAGGCCGATATTTGTGATGGGCAGCGACTATGGTGCTCTGACGAGCTCATAACAAGAGCGAAACGAATTCGTCAGTACCTGTCGACCCATGCCTCGGTCTGGTTTCTATCGAATTAGACTGGGGCCCTGCTAAATTAAACAAAATTCCTTGTGTAGGTAAAGCCAACATTTTAGTCCGCTTTGCCACAAAATTATTTTCATTTATTATATTTACGGACATGAAATCCTCTTAATTTTTCATTATTTGGCATTAAACATCGACGGCAGAACGCTTGGAGACCACCGTCCGAGCATTGCTGAAACCCAAATATTTGGGAGATGCTGGCAGAAGGATAAAATGGTCTCCTGCTAGCGTTTTGTGTTCATACTATTTTTATTTATATTTATTTCTATTTATACGACTGGTTTTACCTATACATTGAGTTTGTTCGGCCTCTGCATGGTATGGGATATGCATTACTATGTACATGTAGATGATATATGTTTACATGTGTCTACTGTTGTGTATCCTATTGTGCTTAAATGCAGGCCGATATTTGTGATGGGCAGCGACTATGGTGCTCTGACGAGCTCATAACAAGAGCGAAACGAATTCGTCAGTACCTGTCGACCCATGCCTCGGTCTGGTTTCTATCGAATTAGACTGGGGCCCTGCTAAATTAAACAAAATTCCTTGTGTAGGTAAAGCCAACATTTTAGTCCGCTTTGCCACAAAATTATTTTCATTTATACAAGATATTATGAGTAATTTAAAACGTCCCTTGAGGAACGTTTATTCATTTGATGTTAACTAAAAAATATTTAAATACACAGTTTAATATAGGCACTTACTTAAGTTACATAAACTAGTTGTTTACACATTTTTCTTGCTTACATTACAGACTTCCAGGAGTTCACGGACTCTCAGAAACCATTACGCAGCGAAACCTTAACAACAACCTTGGTCTAATTCCAATGAAGATAGGCAGTGGGAAAATTACAAAATTCTCACATTCTATTATATTTAATTATGATCTTAATTCTATTTTGAACGAAGTTGAAAATTTAAACATAAAATCAAAATTTCTACTAGTACGATTAATAAAAACACCCAATACCAAAATGATAGTTCAAATTATTTAAAAATTTTAAATTTTATCAAAGAGAGGGTACAAGACAAATTAAATGAAATAGTGCCCCAAAGAATCAGAAATAAACGGTTTAGGCTCTGTATTTAAATCAATCTCTGGCAACTTAGATGCGTATGATGTTGAAAGATATGATTCATTAATAAAAGAACTTCAGAAGAATCAAAACGAACTCTCTTTAGCTGCTAAAACACAAAATACACTCTCTACTGAAACTATGAACAAATTTAACAACGCAATTCAACGGATAAACCATAATGAAAAATTGTTAGAATCAAGAATAAATCAAATTTCTCTAATAGTAAAAGGAAGTGTTTATAGGGAGAATAGCTTTTATATAAAAGATGTTATAACTCATATAATAAATATGTTTGAGATAATTGAATCAATCTTACAGGATATTGAAAAGTCTATAGCTTTCGCAAAACTTGGATCAATGCATCCTAGCATTATTAAAACAAAAGAATTATTTAATGTTCTTAAACAAATAGAATCAAAACTTAGCTCCGATACAGTACCAATAAATCTCACTCTTGAAACCATCCCAATAATATAAAAGATAATTAAAATAAATTGTTTTATATTCAATAATAAAATTACCTATATTCTTCATCTTCCTATAACCTATTCTGAAACCTTTAATCTATACCACCTTTATTCTATTCCTACACCTTTTGAAGGTCAGTTTAAGGCGATTGTTTTAACAAATAAATTTCTCGCGAAAACTAAATTGCACTATGCATTTTCTGGTACACCCTGTATGGAAATGGTTCCATAAACGTTGTATTTATGTGAAATGGAAATACAAGACTACGCAGAAATCAAAGACAATCCTTGTGAAGTTCAATTACTAGAATATAAAACTGCTTCTTCATGTAAAAAAACTAAAGTCACCATACCGAAGCCTACATTTAAAAGGCTTAGTGAATCAAATCAGTGGTTAGCCTTCCTACCAGTAACAGAATTGGCTACCCTAAAATGTCCAAGTCAAGAAGAAACAATCGAAATCAAAGGAACGCACCTATTCAGCATACCTCCAAAGTGCACGTTGAAAATTGCAACGGAAATATTAAAGAACGATGATGAAACGTTAATTAACATACCTCCAACATTATTTCCACAACTAGACTACTCAACTCCAAACACAGAAATTAAACTTCCATTCGAAAAATTAAATATAGATGAAATTCAAGAAATCCACATTGGTAATCTTCCGTACGATCCAAAACTTCACTTTCTGCCAGTGACGAAAAACTTGAATATTTGGACAATCACTACGTTTTTTATAATTGTGCTAATGTTCAGTTATTTCGTTTATCGAAAATATAAACAGTGGTGTTGTAAAAGACATTCAACAAATCAAGAAGAACCTGGAATCAACCTAGCTAATGTTCGATTCCCTCAGTAACCCTTATGAGTCGAAACTACGAGGGGAGGCGTTATATCACCCTATACTGCTGAGTCCATAATAATAGTAAACTCATTCCAAGAAGCTGTACACATGGAAGGGGCTGCCTGAGTACCCAATGTTACATTTTTTATTCAGTCTGTATAAAGCTCTCTAGTAATTAAGTTGTAATAATAATAATTGTATTTCTAATGTTCTTTCGTAAATGTTCTAATAAATAAAAGTTTGTATTTTTAAAAAGGTGTTTAACTTATTAAGAAAGTCGGTAGGATAATTCGGGATCAAAACGTATCGAACGGATTGATTTTTGCTCTGCAATTAACCGAATTTTCGAACAGTTGTGTTGTGAAAGTGGACTTTCATATCTTTGAAGTCGCGTCTATCGTAGACACACTACAAAATTTGTACTAACGGGCATCGAAATTTGGAACTGCATCGTCCAAATTTGCGTGGCAACGATTTTCTGCGTAAGACAAAAATCGCTGAAACAGAAACGTTACACATAGGATACAGGAATGTTTATAGCTGTCGCTATACTAGTAATGTAAGTGCAATTTAGCGTTAATGTTTTTTTTTTTTTTTTTTTTTTAACATCCTTCTGGTCCTCCACTCGCACACCTCGTTACGCACTTAAGCCCCCGGCGTGTACGAATGGCGTACTTCAGCCTTGAAGGCTTATTGTGCCTTTTCAGGACCATACTGCACTCACTATCATTCTACTATCACACAACATTCATTCTACAACCTAGATGAGCCACCGCCAGGTCCGTTTTTAATAAACCCCCCAGACGGTCACCCATCCAACTTGTAGCCGCGCTCCACAGAGCTGCACTTCGACGGTCGTCACTATATGATCCCGTCTAGGCTACCCGGCCCGGCCAGCGTTAATGTTTAGTGATAGTGAAAATTCAGATTCGCCTTCAACAGATTAACCACCTATCCTTAATCAAAACACTCCTTTAAACCTTAGTAGACCATTAGTAAGACCTCATATTTTAAATCTAGAAATAAGAACTCCTAACTTAAGTTTAGGTAATAATCAAACAATGGCTTTTAAACCTGAATATCTTAATTGCATCCCAGATTTTGACGGAAATCCTAACGATTTAAATAGATTTATTTCTGTAAGTGAATCAATTATCGCACAATTTTATGACATAACCAATGTTAATAATTTTCAGAATGTTTATCTGTTAAATTCAATAATAAATAAATTAAAAGGCTCAGCAAGAGTTGTAGCTAACATTCAAAACGTTAGTAGCTGGAACGATCTAAAAACATTATTAACGAATCATTTCTCAGACCAAAGAGACGAATCATGTTTAAACAGAGATTTAGTTATGCTTAAACAACAAAATAACGAATCTTCTCAAAATTTTTATGATAGATGTTTACACATTTTGAATTTACTTTGTAGTTATATAAATATTCATGAAACTACAGAACACGCCAAATTATTAAAATTAAAATTATATCAAGATTTAACTTTAAGAACCTTTCTATCTGGTTTAAAAGAACCATTAGGGACCACTATTCGCTGTATGAAACCTATTAATTTAGCTCAAGCTTTACAATTTGTGAATCAGGAAGATAACATTCATTATTTTCAAAATTTTAATAAACCAATATTTAAAACACAAGGCCAACCTATAAACCAAACTTTTCGACCAACCCCAATTGATGCACATTATAATAATTTTAGACCACAAAATCAACTTTCTCTAAGGCCTAATACACAGTTTATACAATCAGGACCTAATTTTCAATATACACAACCAAGACCGAATTTTCAACCTATACAACCAAGACCTTATTTCCAAAATAACCAATCTCATAGATTTAATTATAACCAACAACCCTTCGGAGAAAATAATACAAATACCAATGCATTTAAACAAAACGCTAACGAACAATTTCCTAAACCCACACCGATGAGTATATTGTCACGTTTAGGTTTAACGTGAACTACGAGGGCATTGAAACATAAGGACCTTATCTAAAAGATGAAACACCGAATACCAAGTTTAAATAGATTGAGTTTATTAACAGTTAAAGTTGAGAAAGTTGAGAAGAGTTTACAAAATGATGAAACTTAAATTAGAGACTATAGAGTTATAATAATAGAATACAAATAATATTACTTACATTAAAATATAAGACCACATACGGTCAAGATGCACTATGCTTCACATTGTTACTGCCTTCAGGTTTTCTTACTATGAGTTTAAAATCAGGACACAACTAAACTTATTTCTATGGAGAGGAGAATTTATAATAAAAGAGTTATCCCTCTCTTAAACAATCTTGCGCCTAAATCCTCCCTGTGTGACCAATGATAATGAGGGAGGTTGGATTGAATCAAAGATGGTTTTCTGATTTCTCTTTGCTAATTGGTTATTAATATAATAATTATATTGCGCCACCACCCCTACGTCGCGTTTATTTAGATGGTGGTGGTCAGAATAGCTGATGCTGCATTTTTCAGTATAACTACCCTTGAAAGCGGAGGGTAAGAGGCAGGGCTCCTGATTCGCGAGAAATAGTGACTCATCTAGATAAACTAGAATAAACAGGAAAATAATATGTTTGTATTTTTCCATCGAATATCTGGGGTTTGTTATTGATTTATAATTTATATTTATTTATTAATAATTTTGGAATCTGTACTCGTTACATTTCTCCCCCACCAAGATCATGTCAGGCCCATGACATGTTGAACTTCGGCTCCCATGTTTCAGCTTCGTTACGAGTACACACCATTGTTCCACCCAAAGCTCTTTATCGTTATATGACTGCTATGGGAATGAACGCCAATTGCGTTTTCTTCTTTGTTGGTTGTACATATTTTCTTATTCTATCATTCAGAAACTGACAGTACATTTACTGAACGGTTTGGCATTGCTGACTTGTATGTTTGCACAGTGCGGATGCCGTATTCATTTTCTATATCAACTTTTCACTCATGTCTATGGTAGAGCCAATATATGACATTTATAGTAATGTTGGGTTTTAGGAGAATTTTTGACCCCAAGTACAGAGTTTAGTCGAAAAATACATTTAAAGATATATTTATATACAGATGTTCGAGGATTCTATAAAAGTTCCTAAATAACGTACTTTTAGTACTAATTCCTAGTTAAACAAATTAAGTTATATAATGTAATAGAGCTTCATATTTAGTGCTTATTAAGTAATACATTTACAATTAGTTGAATATTAATAGTTTTATATGGAATTCCTCTTAAATATTAATCTTATAACTATGTTACATAATGACTAGTTCAATTCCATCAGTTACAATAATACAATACATTCCTTATTCTGTTATTGTTTATATTATTATGGTCGACTTGAAACTTTATAATGCAAACCAAAGCATTTGGTGTTGATAGTAATTTTCAATTACAATGGAAATAATCATTTTTGAGAGACACATATGCCTTGGTTTTAACGTGCGACCGTTTTTTTTCTTTTAATTATTGTATTACTTTTTATTTTTTTTAATCTAAACCTTAAAATACTTTACTTATTATAATTACATTTTCCCCTCAAACTACTTGAATGAGAAAATAGTAATTCCAAAATCATGATTTTGTTTTTGAATCTTAATAACAATTATAATAATATTAATAGTAATAATAATAATAGGTACCTTTACAATAGATATTTTGTCATCTTGACATACGTATACGTATCGTGTTTTTAATCAACACTCCCGGGTTTAATTATTAAAGGTATACTTTACCATCTGTAAAGAATAAACGTTCCCTGTCGGGCGTTGGTAATTGTTCTTCGTTGAACACGGAATTCTCAAGGTCCCTCAATGCTAGATCGGTCGGAGCAACATTATTCTTTTTGTCAAACAATCTATGAACAAATATTATTAGTAACCCAATTAAAAAATAAAGACAATAGTATTATCCCAACCGTTACCAATAATACTTCATTTTCCGTGTCAGTATTTGCTTGTACTGAGGAGGTTTTTTGCTATCGTTAGATAGGAATGAACTATGTTTACAAAATAGATATAGAATCATCAATGACGGAATTATATTCCATACTATCAAAAATTGAGATTAAATAGTTGATTCGAGTTCCAATTGCAACACCCGGAAAACATTCTCGGTCGATATATTTAAATCTGATACTTTCAGTAACCTATTTACGAAATTTTGGTTGTTTTGGAACCGAAAGTAATTGTGTTACTAAAAAGGTTTTCATATTAGGTCAAGTAGCTGGTATAACTTGAACCGTTTGCAGAGGCACTCTCATGTTTGAATTACATGGAAAACTATATGTGATCAACGTTTCATTATTTACAAGCACTAAAAAGGCAATAGTATTTCCATTGCACCTGGATAATTATATTCGGCAGAAGCTACGCCTATAGAATATCTATCATTACACAGGATAGTTGTAAATAGAACAGTAGGGGTGATAACATGAATTGTTATTGTTATTTCTGGTCCAATTGTTGAAAATGTTTTTATTGGTCGAATTAGTTATGAAAGTTTTGAATTTATGCCAGTGCTTGCTGCTACGTAATGGCTTTCTTGTAGAAAAACACATGTTTCGTTTTTCCAATCGAATGGTGTAGTAATTAATTCAAATAATTGCCATTTAACATGTTTCTTAATAATAGCTATCTTGATGCGTAGCTAGGTGCAACTCAGTGTGGGATAATGTATAGATAATTCATAGCTCTCTTTTTAAGAGTTGTTCATTTAGATTTATAAATTTATCAAGCTGGTAGGTATTTAACACTTTTGGAAATACGCTAGCTACTTATTGGTATATAGTTTGAAAGGCGAGACGAATTTTATTTCTATATCATGAGCAATCAGCAGCATTTCAATCAATTTTAATTTAATTTTTGTAACTTTGCTGAACTGCTACTAGGATATCTGTTCAAGAAAAATATCGTGTTTAAAATTTTCAAATTTTCTTATTTTGCTTTCCAGTAATTGAAAATTTTCTGTTACGCCTTTACTAAACCTCCGAAAATGTTCAGTTTTTCGAAAAAATTTTATAATTAGCATTTAATTGATCTTTATTTTATAAGTATTTTCATTTTGATATTATCATCACTATAAATAAGAATTAATAAAGTTGCTTCTGATTTGCCACGCACCACAGCATCAAGATAGTACGTCTCCTATAAAATCTAAGCTTCTTTTAAAAATTTTGTTGCTAGTTTCATTTTTACCTTCGTTTGCTACTAGAAAAGTAGAATACACATCATTTATTACATTTTCTTACTCCTCTCGAAAATCGAATCGAAATGTCCACCAAGAAGACATATTTCAACACGGTAGGTACTGATCTTTACAGTATGCATTCAGCAGGTGAGGTTCGTATTTCTTTATTACAGGTTTCTCCGTTTTAAACACTAATGGAATCGTTCCTTCATAACCTATAACTTCAGGTAGTTGCCTCCAATAGGCTCCCAAACTTGTTAGAATAAAAAGTCTGAAACAAAACTATATTATTTTTTGTTCCACACTAAGAGTACGAGAAAAACATTGTATATATATTATATCAAGTTTGTACACTAATTATTTCAAAAAATACTATTTCTTTCTTTTATTATTTAATTAGTTATTAGTCTTTTATTATCCGCGGACCACTCTATGTCGCGCACCATCTACTCGTATTGTCAAGGGGGGTACCCTAGGCTGGCGACGCCTGGTCGGAGCCACTCTATGGACGGGACGTCTCCCTATTCTCCCAGAGCGGGAACTCGGACGTGGCACGCCATTTGCAACCGAAGGGTTCGTCCAGACCAGCAGGTTTACCGGCCCGTTCTTCGCCTGACCTGTTCTCTCTCCTGCTCCTGCCCGTGTCGGTGGTGGCTCAGGAATCACCCATGAAGGACCCTCATGCACTATAATACATGAACATTCAGATTTTTTACAGATAACTAGTTATCATTCTCCCCCGGTGGCTAAGCGGGTGAAAATGAAATTCCGCGTTTTAACTTTTTACTTGAAAGTTTTTTATTTAATACAAATGTTTAAAAGTTATTTGATATTAGATCTTCTAATATACCATGGTATCAATATTTTCTGTCGACAAAGAAATAATAAATAATATTTTGCACTTATATGTGCCTAGGCCCAAACTTTTGTGGTATCTTTTACCATTTACCGGCTACATTATTAACATATTTCAGTTTTTACGAGTTACGGTCAACACCAAAACACTTCGACCGATCAATATTCAGTCATTCATAATTCTTTAGTCCACCTTTAAAATAATATGAGCCATCCTCGAAGGATAGAATCTTAAGGACTAATAATATTTCCATGTCAGTTTCCCTTAAAAATTTTCAAAATTCAATATATTATTTTTTCCTAGTTCTTAATTGATTATGAATACTTATTCAATTATTTTATAATATTAATATTCTTTAGTTGCACTTAAGTATACATATATGTATTTTTGTACATACCTCTATCTTTATTAACGCATATACGTACCTTATTTAGTAATTAGTGTAAAACTAAAATTCATACCTACATCAAACAACTTTGAACACCTTCCTGACCAAAATCAAATCCACCATTTAAAGAACTGGGATTTTCCCCTTTAAAAATTATTAAATGTTTGATATATCATGTATACAGATCCATTTATACAAGTTTGAATTCCTAGAATATTTATTTTGGTAGAGCTTATTTATTTTATTTATTGAGATGGCAAGATCTGAAACAAACGAGTATTAGTATACATTCAAAAACATTTTTAACAAATTTAACTAAAGTATGAAAATTATCATATACAACAATAGTTGAATTTTTTAGATAATTCGTCCCTCTATACAAACCTATTCACGGTGATTGATTTATTACTTTTATAGTGATTTGCTAAGAGTTCAAATCGCTAAAAAGTTTCAGAAAAAGTGTCACAGCAGTTACCGCATCAGAAACAGACTCATAATTTTGGGAAAAATTAGTCTTTTACCACTCGCTGCATACTTAAATTAAGATGCATTCCAAATTGAAAAACTCAATTTATCTTGAGACTTTTCTGTCTTTCAACTTTGCTTAAATTTATTAAGAGCATATCCATTTATTCTTTTTTCGGTCAGGCATTAGTTTTACCTAGAAATATTCATCTTCAGTCATCTGAGTCTAATATTTCTTTGTATATGTCTCACTGATCTACTTTATTATTGTTTATTGAGATATATGCAACTAAAGGTCATTGTCCCATTATAAAAACTGACATGTACCATATCAATTCATAATTGTATTAGAATTTTTTTTTATGCAATACAATCGTTGACCAAAACATATTTTGTTTATATGCACTAATCTATCGGGGTAAGAACTCGCACTTGGTCCCCAAAATACACAGACTTACTATTTAAATAAAATAGCAACTGCAATACCACATGTGGATTTTTTTTTTTTGAGCTTTCCTTCTTTTAGTTTAGGATCTCGAAGCATGCTTTAATATATTATTGAAAAATTTTGTTTTCTCTTATCACTATCGTATATTTCTAAGTACTATCATTATTTTCAACGGCGATAGTTTTTGATATTAATTGAAAATTATGGGGATGAATGATAGCTCGTCAACAAGTCATTTGTTGTTGTTTAGTGATCCTTAAAAATGATTTTAAATTTCAACATATTCAATTCCTTAATCTTTTTAGCTTTTTCATTTATACGACTAAAATTATTGTTAAAATCGTGCGTATCAATACTTTTTGAACTAATTTGCTTTTTATTTGAATACATACATTACTTTTTAATAAATTGGGTTAATAAGGACTTGGCTTAAAAATTTTACCAAAAACTTGGATTGGATGAAGTTACATATTTTTTGGAAAAAGATTGTGGAAACTTAGATATTCATCCATAATTAAAATTATTTTTAAAATCATATTTTATACTTATTCAACTAGGTATATAATTAGCAAATATATGGTTTTTGTTTTATAAAATTTATTTTTGATATAAAATAATATTTGTAGGTAAGTGATTGAAAAAAAATATATTTGTCAAATTCAATCTTATACTTGCAGCATCAATCGCGATTGAAGGTATTCGTAAAAGAAAAATGTCTTTGGTATCGAAAGTTAAGAAAAACAATAATGTTAAGTTATTATATCCCTGAGGCTATAAAAACATTGAACTTTGATTTATTATCAAGATCTTCAAATTTCATAAAATGCATTTTGTATCAAACAAATGTGTATTTTTACTAAAAAGAAGTTGTAATTATCAACACATCATCTTAATGATGAAAATTTTCATTAGTAATTAAGTTTTTGCTATGTATTTTGGTTTAATATTATTATTGTTAAGTTAGAGTTTTATCCCACAAAAGGGTAAGAATAACACACGTCACTGATGATGAGACTTATAAGTCTCGAAACATGTATGGCTGATAAATTTTTCTGATTTGAACATATATATATATATGATTTTGTGGAGTAGTCGACGTTAAATTTAAATTGTCACGTTTCATTTCCTAAATGTGTATTTGTTGCACTAATTTTTTTTTTTAAGTAATCATTTATTTCGAGTTTGTTGCCAAGATTCCTATTTATTACATTTAGTTTTTTCCTAGTCCAACCCATGTTTTATTTACTTGCTATGATGTGAAGATACTGTATGTTTTTTCTTATAAGTTTTGCACGACCCATTCATATTATTTACTAAATTGATGATTGTCCCTTTTTCAATATTTCTCCATACTGGAATTTTTGGGATTCTTAAATGTTATATAGTTCATTTTCGTTCAACAATTAAGTGTTGTAATATATAAACGAGGCTATCATTCTCCTTTCAGTTATAATTGTTTAACAATAAGTAAAATATAGTTTTCCATAAAGTGCTAATTTTGCCGTTAAAAACCTTTTATTCCAATTTTTATTTCAGAGAGTTTTTTTTTAAGACATCCTTTTATGTATTTCTGTTCTTGCTGTATTTTGTCCTAAGTAGGTATTAATAATAATTTAATTCTGTCCTACAAATCCGTATCTCTATATTATGCTGTGGATGCGAAAATGGATAAATTAAGATAAATTCATTACTCGTTTCATTATCAAGGCCATTTAAAGATTTTATATCATAATTTAAAAAATTTGCTTGCTCATTTTGTTGATGCACTTTTATTAAAGCCACTATTGTAATATGCACATACAATTTTTTCTAAGATAATTCACAATAAAGTTTTCATTTTCAATTTTACAACCAGTATTTAATTATCTGTATATTTTTTAATACTAAATAAATAAGTGCGTCGTGGAATTATTTTCTTGTATCGAGGTGTTAAACTAGATTCTTGTAAATATGGATATGTTACCCCCGTAATTATAGATTTGATTATATTTTATGAAAAAGAGTTTTTGCCAGTGATAATTATGATGGTTTTAATTTTGAGTTACTGTAAATTTAGTGGGTGTTAAAAAATATATAAAAATTAGTTGACAACACTCCAATAAATAGGATATTAATGATTTCTGGCTCACGATTGCTTGAGAAGGTAAGAAATTAATAATTAGATTCAATCTTTAACTTTTTTATGATCTATAACTTTTTGATGTACTTATTATGACGCAAGATCTTACTGAGATATAATTTATATATGTATTATAGTTATTTCCTAAAAACTTTTAATTACTTTTTACCATTAATTTAGTAGACTTTTTCTTAGTTCAAATCAAACCCTATTTTTTATAGATACTTTCATGATTACAATAGTGCTTTCGGCTATAATAAGTAAATCTTATGAGTTCTTATAGGTTTTAATTTTCAAAATTTAAAAATTGCAATGTTTATAGTTTCATAGCTTTTTTTTTTGTGGTCTAGATAAATTTTAAATTTAATTTAGGTACTTCGAGTTAATTCTTTAGTTTGATGGCCGAACTTACATGTATGTTTTCCATTCAAAAACATGTTAAAATTTAGCAATTAGAGCAGCCTTCTGCTGTAACATTAATGTTTTATTTTTGTTTTTTAATTAAAAATAAATTACATACTCTCTTGTAGTCTTATGAATTCATTGGAACCATGTTCAAATTTCAACTTATTTTCCTTTTTATTTTATTTTTTAATCTCATGAGTTAACCAGCTAGTGTTATTTTAATACAATTTGGTCTACTATTCTTTAAACAAATCTATTTAATTTATTTGACCAACTTAGCTAGTAAATATACGATAGGATACTTAATTATTATTATTTTTTTTTAATCTTTTAAACAAACATTTACTTTCCGGAAACTTTTATTTTAGGTATAACCAGAATTATTAGATATTGATATATAGTTACACCGAGTTGTGCCCATTTTAGACAAGACTGCTGCAGTTCAGTCCTATCAACAAGGTTGGAAGGAGTAAAATATTTCTTTATAGAGAATTCATTTATTTTGCTTTTAATGAAACAATTGATATCGGTGCTCGAACTTTCAGTTTGCCCGGCGCCTCCACCAATTGTCACGTTTAGGTTTAACGTGAACTACGAGGGCATTGAAACATAAGGACCTTATCTAAAAGATGAAACACCGAATACCAAGTTTAAATAGATTGAGTTTATTAACAGTTAAAGTTGAGAAAGTTGAGAAGAGTTTACAAAATGATGAAACTTAAATTAGAGACTATAGAGTTATAATAATAGAATACAAATAATATTACTTACATTAAAATATAAGACCACATACGGTCAAGATGCACTATGCTTCACATTGTTACTGCCTTCAGGTTTTCTTACTATGAGTTTAAAATAAGGACACAACTAAACTTATTTCTATGGAGAGGAGAATTTATAATAAAAGAGTTATCCCTCTCTTAAACAATCTTGCGCCTAAATCCTCCCTGTGTGACCAATGATAATGAGGGAGGTTGGATTGAATCAAAGATGGTTTTCTGATTTCTCTTTGCTAATTGGTTATTAATATAATAATTATATTGCGCCACCACCCCTACGTCGCGTTTATTTAGATGGTGGTGGTCAGAATAGCTGATGCTGCATTTTCAGTATAACTACCCTTGAAAGCGGAGGGTAAGAGGCAGGGCTCCTGATTCGCGAGAAATAGTGACTCATCTAGATAAACTAGAATAAACAGGAAAATAATATGTTTGTATTTTTCCATCGAATATCTGGGGTTTGTTATTGATTTATAATTTATATTTATTTATTAATAATTTTGGAATCTGTACTCGTGACAATATCAACATCTCATACAAACCAAAAATCTTCTACTTCATTTCAAACAAAAGACTTCTTTAAATCCAACCAACCCCCACCAAAACATTATACTGTAGAAGAACTGTACAATATCGAAACTAACTCAGATTTTTATAACGACAATCAATTACAAGAACAGGAAGCACATCAATATCAAAACGAAGATTTTATTTCAAATACTGACAATAATTATTTTGAGACCTATTACGATTATTTACATAACAGCGATCCTGAAACTGTCGAAAACACTGAACGAGATTCAATAACTAACCCTGAAGAATATACACAGGATTTTCAGGAATAGTCATCTGAAACTAAACCAGATATAGCAATAGACAAAATTTGTTTTAACATGACAAATCTAAGTGAACTCCCATACATTATTTTTCCCGAACAAAATATCAAAATTTTAATAGATTCCGGATCAACCAAATCTTTTATTAATCCTAACATTGCTGAAAAATATTTCCAGAATTCAATTAAATATGATCCATTCTTAGTGTCAACCGTTTTCCAAGAATCAGCACACAAGTACAGTGCATCCATGCCAGTACCAAATATTTTTAAAATACCGCACAAATTAGATTTAAAATTTTATTTATTTAAATGTCACAGTTATTTTGATGGCTTATTGGGCTTAGACAATTTGAAGTTGTTACAAGTTCAGCTAGATTTTAAAAACGATTTTATTATAACACCTTTTACGAAAATTAAACTAAATTATCATTCTACTAAAAATCAAATTAATTTAATCACAATATCATCTAGATGTGAACAAGTTATTCAAGTTAAAACATCAATTAAAAATGGTGACATAATACCATATCAACCGTTTCAAAATTGTGAAATCCCAGAAACATTAACTACAGCTAAAAACGGATTAGCTCTCACTACTATAGTTAACAATACGGCAAAACGAATAATATTTGACTTTTCTGATCCAATATACGTTGAGAAGCCTGACATAACTAACCTTACAAACATTGAATTACATAACCTTGAAACAGACTTACAGCACGAATTAGACTTTTCCGAAATACATACAAAGGACTTTTGGAACCAAATTGACGAAAGTATAAGAGAATCATCAGATAATGGATTCCAATCAGAAAGTTTTGATAAACCAGGAAATTCCAGCCTGAATAAACCCCCAAATTCAACCATATATAGAGATGATAAAATGTCGCTACAAGTAAATGTAGACGAAGACATAAACCTTGACGTACCCCAATTCCTAGACGCAAATATACAACCAAATAAAAACGAAAATTTTCATAAAAGTGACGATGGACATACTGTACATTCTAATTCCAATCAAAAACCTTTATTTGAAATTCCTATAGTAGACTATCCGATAAACCATGCTAAAAACCAAATATTCATAGATACTGTTTTGCATTCTCCATCTCCACCTAAAAGACTACTCTTATATGAAACTAAGCAACGAATTAAAGTTCAACTCTCTGAAAATAATTTCGAACAAGACACTATTAATTTTGTGAAAAATTATATTTCTCCTGATGTTACTTATCATGTATATTTCGAAAAACCTCTGAAATTCTCTGTTATCTTGCAACGTGTGTTTTCCTCTAATTCATTGAAATTAAGAAAATGTAATGCGAAGCTCATTGACATAACAAATAAACATAATATACAAGATATTATGAGTAATTTAAAACGTCCCTTGAGGAACGTTTATTCATTTGATGTTAACTAAAAAATATTTAAATACACAGTTTAATATAGGCACTTACTTAAGTCCTACCAGTAACAGAATTGGCTACCCTAAAATGTCCAAGTCAAGAAGAAACAATCGAAATCAAAGGAACGCACCTATTCAGCATACCTCCAAAGTGCACGTTGAAAATTGCAACGGAAATATTAAAGAACGATGATGAAACGTTAATTAACATACCTCCAACATTATTTCCACAACTAGACTACTCAACTCCAAACACAGAAATTAAACTTCCATTCGAAAAATTAAATATAGATGAAATTCAAGAAATCCACATTGGTAATCTTCCGTACGATCCAAAACTTCACTTTCTGCCAGTGACGAAAAACTTGAATATTTGGACAATCACTACGTTTTTTATAATTGTGCTAATGTTCAGTTATTTCGTTTATCGAAAATATAAACAGTGGTGTTGTAAAAGACATTCAACAAATCAAGAAGAACCTGGAATCAACCTAGCTAATGTTCGATTCCCTCAGTAACCCTTATGAGTCGAAACTACGAGGGGAGGCGTTATATCACCCTATACTGCTGAGTCCATAATAATAGTAAACTCATTCCAAGAAGCTGTACACATGGAAGGGGCTGCCTGAGTACCCAATGTTACATTTTTTATTCAGTCTGTATGAAGCTCTCTAGTAATTAAGTTGTAATAATAATAATTGTATTTCTAATGTTCTTTCGTAAATGTTCTAATAAATAAAAGTTTGTATTTTTAAAAAGGTGTTTAACTTATTAAGAAAGTTAACTCACGTTAAACTCTCCATTCACAATATACACAAAATAATTCTTGCGGGTGTAAGAAAAATATACGAATTAAATTTTAGAATTCATAGGACAACGACCATTGTCTATGGCGGTTGTAAGTCGAATCGTCCCGAGAGAAAAATATCCTTTCGCGGCGCGCAGCAGTACAGTACTAAAAGCGAACCATACACGCGCAAACTAAACATATTAATTATAATAATTAAACTTAATGAAAAATACCCAAAACCACTACAGATTTAAACTTGCCGAATACAAACTAAAATATGTAAGTGATTTAAATGGAAAACAAAGAAAAGAAAAAGTGCTCTATAATGTAAAATTAACATAGATTAACGAGTGGACGCAACAGGGTGCATGTGTCCCATTTAAAATTTCATCAGTTAGGTTAGCTATATTATTAAAATTAAAATAAAATATTTGTTATCAGGTTTCTGTGGCGTCATTGGTAGGACGTTCGCTTCGCATGGGAAAGGTTGGAGGTTCGAATCTCAGCTCTGGCAATAATTTTTTTTTCGGATTTTTTTGTTTGAATTTTATTTTTTTTTTATTTTTTTTTAAATCTTTTTTCTTAATTTTTTTTATTTTTTTTATAACCCTCAATGACTTTTTTCATAGATAAAACTACCACAGACCGACTGGGAAATCCCGCAAGGGATTTCTTGTTAATATATATTAACGAGTTCACTTCGCGTCTTGTCTAAAATTGGGAAAAAAAGGCCGAATTTAGCGCCACTAAACCAAATGTTCCGTCATAAGACGGAACAAGAGCGCTGTCTAAATCGCAGTAAATAATTTGAAAACCAATCTAAAAAACTCAAAAAAAATTAAAAAAATTTCTATCTACCGTACCTAAAAATATTGAAAATAAGTAGAAACATTTTTGAGTTACCCCGTAGATCAAATGTTTAACCACCAGTTTCAACACTTGTATTTATAAGTCAGCAACGTTTCGAGGTTTAATTTCCTCTTTTTCAAGGTACAAAAACAAGAATACACTATAAAACATGGCATTTCATTTTTTTATACATCACAAAAATTAAATAAATTAATACGTAAATGTGTAGTACCTTTCTTTCTTTTTAAAGTTTTGTGTATAAATACATAATAAATGGTGTTAACATCGCGGAAATATGTAAGGTAATACATCTGTTGATAAAGTATTTCGGATAGTTATTCTTCTTTAAGATGGTTTTGATTTTGTTTATGTTATCAACATGACATCTCGAATCGTTCAATTTACAGACTCTGTCGAGAAGACCCTTTTACTCAAGAGCTCCACAGTGAAATGTTTTTTTGCACCAATAAAGATTATCGATTATTATTATTATATTTTATTATTATTAAATATATATCTACAGGACACGAAGTATTTAAACAAAAAGCATAGTTAATCTTCTTTTCTTTAAAATAGTTTATATTTCAACTTCTTATATTTATGACTACATACTTTTAAGCCCCGACTCCGAACGTCTAAAACAGACTGATTTCGATATGGGTAAATACACTCTTAATAGTTTTCATATGTAGTATATCTCTTATATTTTAAATCACGACGTTCTTATTTATGGTAAATCTGTGTATTTTTATGTGTCGTTTTCTGTGTGTGTTTATATGTTATTTTATCATTTTGAAATATGTATCTCTGATTTTTATTGTCGATTTTGTCCTTTGTTTTCATTCATGATCTGCTGTTATACATATTCTAACTAAGCAGTGTGTTTCAAATTTTGTATCTTCATTTTTGATGTTTTTTTGACGTATTTTCATAGTTCTTTTAACCCCTGATGATGGGTTAATAATAAACCGAAACGTTGGAAATTAGCTAAATTACATGATGTAAGATTTTGTTGACCTTCTCAGTCATCTCTTAACCTACCTATTTAACTTATTAATGTTTATTATTTTTATAGTACTGTGGAGATGCAGTTATTGGTGACTGGAAACAATTCAAAAGAGGGCAACAAGACTTCAATGAAAACAAATGCAAAATGGTTTAACTGCAATCAGTGTACGTTTAAAACAATTTGTAAGGAGAAGTTTAAAACCCATACACGGTTAAATTGTAAGAGAATTTTGTGCAACATTTGCAACAAAACATTTTCTTATGAAAATAGTTTAAATATGCATTTATCGCATAAAGATAAACACGCGAGAGAAGTGAGAGCATATAGAGTTCAGGAGGTCTTATCTCGGCACATGATAGGACATGTAGGAGCTGATAAAAATAAAAAATTGCATGTTTGTACAAAGTGTAAGAACATATTTAAATACAAACTGAATCTTGATTGTCATATTGATAATAATAATAATATTTGAGATGTTTTTGGCGACACCTAGCGTGAACAGGCAATATGCCGGGTGAAACACAGTTCACTAACGATGGCCGGACAAGAAGTAACAACTCCATTATATCCTATTGCCAACACTAGATGCGCCCGAATCCCCTAGCAGGGAGGCTTTATTTAAGAATTGCTTGTTACATAAAGCAACAAGACTTTAAGTTATGTTAAAAATTAATAATATTTCTTTATTAAAAGTTTGGAAAAAATACATAAAATGAAATTGTTACGGTCAATTTTTATCGGTAAATGCGTATATCTAACCATAATAAATAACCAATTGCACTCACCTTAATTAAAATTTTATTCATAATTACATTTACATCTATACCTTGTCTAATTGCCAAAATAAAATTGCCTTATTTGTTGTTTCAATAATTAAATATTCTTAGTACGGTCCTGTATATGGTATGCGGTTTATATTCAATTTTGTCTTTCATCCTTTTTCATGCCAAGTGAATCCCTAAAACAGAAAATGTGTATTAAATAATTATTTAAAGGGTTTTAAAAAGAAATATAAAATTTATACTTACTACTTATGGTGGAGCCCTCGTAAATCTTTTTCTTGAGTCTAGGACATCAATTGTCGTAATATTTTGGGTATTTGATAGAATTCATGCGGATTTAATGTTGAATTCTATCCCGGGTGGGATCTTTTAAATGGTATATCTGATCTAGGAATGATGTTACCAGTAGTTGCAGCCTAACATCGGATCTGTAACAATACTGCTAACGTTAAAAGTTAACTATCTGAACATCTTGATAGGCGTTATGCATTTTAAGTCGTTATGACTTACCTTTTTGTGTTTGTTGTCATACTTCCGTTTTAGTTCGTTTTTGTTTAGTTGGTAGTCTGCTAGCCTTGTTCATTCTCCTTTTTGATCGGCTTGCGGATAGGTGGGTGCCACAGGGTCTTTGACGGCTGCTTTGAATGGCGAGATTCTTCGGATGGGTGGTTGATGGGGGGTAGTGCTTGGCGAGTCGTTGAGGGAGTGGTTCAAGTTTATTAGACGGGACGATGACGCTGGGTACTACTACTGCGATTCACCTGAGCTCCGCTGAATCGTCGGCAAGGAGATCGGTGGCAGTATCATTTGCAGGAACCACCGCCACTTGTTTTGTTTCGGAACAAGCAACTAGAGGCTCCATATCTTCGTTTTCTTTTCTATCTTGTGTCGTATGTTTTGGTTTCTTATTTTTCAGTTCTCTTGTTCGTTGGAACGGTGCCACCGTGGGGAAATGTGTGGTTTCGGATTGGGGTTGTCCCTGTGAAGGTCTTCCTGGGGCACTATAACTGGAGCGTATGTGAACGAGGCCTCCCGCTGCTTAACCCGGGTCGCGCAACGCATACCTGTCTTTTAACATCTTCTCTTACAAGACCGTTACCTGGTTATAGGCCTCTGAGTGGCTGAAAGTCGAGTTCGGCACTCTTGGGGAAGCTCCGAATAACACCTCCATTCTGGGAGCATACGACGGCGGTGGTATCGTTGTAATGAAACTGTATGTTAGGGTAAGGTTTCAGTTTGGCATATGCTATAATTATGCTGGGTTTCTCTTCGTGTTGGATCCCAGGACTTTGTTCCTAAAAACCACACAATTGTATAGGTTACCTATACTTTATTTGATTCCCGGCTATGACACAAAACGGTGGCACTGTAGCTAGTCTTACTGTTTTCTTACCCGATTTTGACTAATATATTCAGTGTTTTCGTTTGCTATTATTGAGTATTAGAGTTCGTGAACGCCTAATTTCGGCTTTATTATTATTGTTTACCGTAATGTGTAGGTTATATATTTTCACTTTGACTTATTTAAATTAATTTACAACAAACAGCTGATTTCTGTCACCTTGAATATTTCATATGAGAACTTGAGTATTTCATATCACTTGCTTGATAGTCAGTTCCTTTTACAGGAGTTAGTTCACTATTGTAATTTGCTATTTATTGGTGTTCGTACTGCAGTCTGTTCTCTCAGAGGACATAATGCTTCGGTGGCTCTGTTTTCCGATGCTGTTTATGCCGTGCATGTGTTAGCTATTTCAATTTGACAGAGCAATGTATTCACTGTGGAGATGTTCTTCTATCTAGTCACAGGCTGTGTTGAGTGACAGTTTGTTGGGATTGTCAACTTATTAAAGTTGTTACCGCCTGTTTGTTACGATTTCATTGGATAGAAACAACTTTTGGCGGTAAGAATAGTGAGAATCGCACGTTATTGGTGGATTAGGACTTTTGCGAATCAGTTGTTGGAGATTAGTCCTACTGTGTGCACCTGCCATTTGCGTTAGAAATTGTAATTGAAAAGTAGAAAATAGTCAAAGACTCGACATATCACACATCAATTAATTTGGCACTAGAATTACAATATATACATATTATTTTACAACTCAAAAGCTTTGATTTAAATATTCATTTACACTGTATGGCTCCATTTCCAGTAGTAAGTTCTTAACTATTTTTTAACATTTTTTATGCTGTCAAGTGATTTTACATTTCGTGGTAATATGAGATATAGCTTTATGCACATATAATGAGGACTCTTTTCAGTTAAAGTCAACCTGTGTGTTGGAGTTTTAGCATCTTCTCGTGTTGTACTCATGTTCAAATTCGATATGAAAAAGATTTCTATTCTTAAAAATAAACAGTATACAGTCGTATATATACTCCATACACGGTCATAACTTTTAATGATTTTAAAGTTCCTCGACAAGTATCGTCAAATCTCATTTGTTTTATCGCACGACTACCCGTTTATGAATAAGAAATACTCTCTGAATATGCGATGCGCCACCCCACAAGATTATTCCATATCTGGCAACAGACTCAAAATTAGCATGATATAAAATCTTTAAAGTTTCAATATTCATATATTTAGCTACTGTTCTTATCCCATAGCAAATGCCACTTAGTTTGGAACACATCTGCGTAACATGACGGTCCCAATCCAAATATTCAGCAATATAAATACAAAGTATTTTAGTAACGCTGCTAAACTGTAACTCAATATCTCCGATTTTCAATTCGACAGGTGTTTTTACTTTCGTTTGTCTTGTTCTGAATAAAGTGGCACTTGTTTTCGTATTGTTAACTATTAATCTGTTGCTCGTGAACCAACTGCATACACTATTATAAGTTTTGTTGGTGTTAGCTAATATTTGAGTAAGGTCTCTTCCACCAACAAGAACATTAGTATCATCGGCATAATTTACTAACGTAAAATGGTCCTGGATAGTAGCAATATCGTTGATGTATACTATAAATAAAAGCGGTCCCAAAATACTACCCTGTGGAACGCCCACATCGAATAAATTTGCAATATTAGATTTGTAATTTCGGTTATCTCGTTTAATTTGGACTATCTGTCGTCTATTCGACAGATAGGACATAAACCATTTAAGTGCATTGCCCCTAATGCCGTATTTATTTAGCTTCTGAAATAATATGTTATGATCCAAACAGTCATAGGCTTTTGACAAATCAAAAAAGAGTCCTAGAGCTAAATCTTTATTTTCAAGGTGTTCCAAAATTATCTTAATAAAATTAAGAAGGGCTGTGGTGGTTGATCTTCCCTTTATATAACAGTGTTGGATTTCAGAGAACAATCCGCACACGCTCACAAACTCCAATAAACGAGACGCTACAGCTGACTCAAATATTTTTGAAAACGTATTTAAAAGACGAATGGGTCTGTAGTTATTCATGTCATTCACGTCTCCCTTCTTAAAAAGAGAAGTCACAAGAGCTAGTTTTAATTGTTCAGGAAGTATTCCAAACTTTAGAGAATTATTCATAACATAACACAAAATGTCCGTCAACACTGGTACGCAGAGCTTAACGATACTTGCAGGAACCTCATCATTACCACTACTAAATTTATTTTTAAGATTTTTACCGATATTTAGTAATTCTGCCAATTATCATTCTGATAAAAAAAACCTTAATGACCTCAATTACGCATAATCTTTATGAATGTCACGTTGTTTGTATAAAGCTCCATCCAGTACAACTTTTAAATTTCCTACGTTAAAACATAAAGAAATACCAAACAATTTTGAGAAACTTTACTGTGAACATTGTACTTTCACTAAAGGGAGTTTCAAAAAACATTTATTAACTCATAGCAATAATAAACGATATGTTTGTACAATGTGTAGTAAAGGATTTACAGGCAAACGGAATCTTGATGGTCATATAGCAAATAATCATTCTGGTAATAAAACATTAATGGCCACAATTACATATACTATTTATGAATGTCAACGTTGTTTTTATAAGGCTCCATCCAGTACATCTTTTAAAACTCATAAATATGTTAAAACATAAAGAAATATCAAAAGATTTTGAGAAACTTTATTGTCAACATTGTATATATTCTCCTTACACTAAAGGGAGTATGGAAAAACATTTATTAACTCATAGCAATAATAAACCATATGTTTGTACAATGTGTAGTAAAGGATTTACATGGAAAGGGTATCTGGATCGTCATATAGCAAATAATCATTCTGATAAAAAGACCTTAATGGCCACAATTACGCATAATCTTTACGAATGTCAACGTTATTCGTATAAAGTTTCATGCAGAACAAATTTGAAAATTCATATGTTAAAACTCCGATTATGCTGTTGCAGCCATAAATAGGGATTTGGGTTGTTTCTCAAACTGGTGTACTTCTAATGGTTTAAAAATTAATCCCAGGAAGTCGGTCGCAATGTGTGTGAGTGGCACCAGGCAAGATCTAACAGATGGGTATAACATTTTTCTTGACGGTGTAACTATCGACTGGGTTAACAAAGCTAGAAATCTTGGAGTGTTGATGGACAACAAGTTAAATTTTAATGAACACTGCCAACACGCATATAGGAGCTGCTTCTTTAGTCTAAGTTCTATATACTATCTACAAAAACCTTTTGGATGAGTCAACTAAGTTAAAATTGGTAAAGTCACTTATCTATCCCCACATCGAGTACTGTTCGGCAGTTTACTATAACTTCCTACCTGGTTACAACAAGAACAAGTTGCAGAGAGTACAGAATGCTTGTATTCGCTTTGTGTCTCAGGTGCCTCATCGCGCACATATTACACTTTACTTAAGAATGCTTGGAGAACCTAAGATCGCTTGTAGACTGCAGTATTTGTATTCGGTGTTACTTTACAAAGTATACAAATATCAAACTCCAGGATATCTGTTTCGAATTGTTTGACAGACGGTCTGCTGTACATAGGGTGAATTTACGAGCTGATTCTTTTACAACTCCCAGGCATTCAACATCTAAATATGAAGGATGCTTTGCTTATATGGCTGCATACTTGCTAAATGACTGCAATGATTTACTTGACTGTTCGTTGGATGCTTTTAAACGGAGTTTGAGGGATAGATTGTATTGATTCTTGCTGTTTCTCTGAATTTGGCTAATTTTAATGTTTTCAATTATAAAATTGTGTTTCGTATTTTTATATACATACTTTTATTATACCTTTTCTTGGGTATATGTTTAAATGCTACATTTGCGGGTTGAGTGGTATAAATTCATTTTGTGGCGCGATACGTGCTGTCACAACTGTAGATTGTACTTATTTGTTGTTTTTTTGCATATATATATATATATATATGTTTCGTATTATTATATACAGGCTGATCCACTAAGCGTGGCCAGCGGCTGTATCTCGGAAAGTATTGGTCGTAGAACCTTGGGGAATTTTTTTTTTCAATTAAAGTGGTCATGAAAAAATCCTGGAAATTATTTTCAAGTTCCGCATTTCGCCACAAGGGGGCGTTATTTCACTTAAAAATTTAAAATGCCTAATTTCTCCGAAAATTTCCAAATATAGATAAAAATCTGGTAACATCATGAAAAAGCCTAGACAATTCTACACCACTTTTGTCTGAGGCTTGTTGATGTACGATCCTTAATAAGAGTGGGGAAGCCATTCAATGTGTAATTCTTTAAATAACTGTAACTTCTAAACGCCTTAATCGATTTTGACAAACTTAAGAGTGTTTAGAAGAGAAAACCAAGCACTTTTACCTGTCGCATTCGCTGATGCACAATAGTGTCTAATAAACTTGCAAGAGGGCGCAATTTGAAATCATTAGAGCTTTTTCGGTTTTTCTCCAAAAACTTAAATCGCACGGTATAACTAAAATCACATAATCGCAAACTAGATTACATTTAGAAGGAAAGTATGAAAACCGCAGTTCGATATCTTTGTTTGTTTCAAAGTTATTACCAAAACAATAATCTGGGCATATCTAATTCGGCCTTCAAAAAAATAAATCAAGATAGCTTAATAACTATCTTGTTTAATAACAAGTTCGGTAGGTTTCTATGGAGACAAATAATATTAATTATTAGTCACCTTATTTATAAGGGATAAGTCTTTTGACGTTATAAAAATCGTGAAATAAGTAATTTTCATTTGTAAATCCATGCCCTTCTTCCGACCTAATTAAGATTTTAGGCATGGTCCAAATTATGTGAGAGGTAAAATAAGTTTTTTATTCCAAATGCACAAATAATAGAACAGAACAAAAGTAGAAATAGTTAAATGAAAATCTAAACAGTGCGAATAATAAGTAAACATTTATAAAAAAAATCACATGTGTTCAAATTGTTTTCCATCATTTGAAATCCAAAGATTTAACCGATTTCTTGTAGAATTCACGGCTGCTTGTATTTAAGCGCAAGGTAGACTACCGATTGCATTTCTAATTCTAATAATCATATCTTCTCTGCTTGTCGGTTGCACTTTGTAGACAATGTCTTTAACTCTACCCCATGAATAAAGATCCAAACATGTTAAATCAGGAAACCTGGCCGGCCAAGGAAAGTTACTTCCCCTCCCAATCCACCGGTCTGGAAAATGTTCATTCAGAAAATATGCGGACCAATAGGCATGCCGTTAACTGTGCCACACCAAACATTACAGGTCCATTGATGTTGATTATCAACTTCACGCATCCAGTGTGGGTTGTTTTCTGACCAAAAATTCAAGTTGTGCAGTATTGGTAAATGATGCCTCATCTGTCCATAATATTTGAGACAAAAATTGTGGATTATCTCTTATCATGTTTTTTACCCAATAACAATAGTTTAATCTCATATCAAAATCAGAATCTCTTAGGGCTTGACATAACACTACATGGTAAGGATGATTTTTTTTCCACAAGGATTGTGCCGTAACTAAGGTCCAAATCTCTAGCCGTTGCTCTTATACTACTATGGGGTTCTGCGTTAACATATGCCAGTACATTAATAACTGCGTCCTCTGTCCTTGCAGGACGGCGTCTTCTTATGGAGGGTACAGGCCGAACACAACCATATTGTCTCAAACAGCGAGCTAAACGTTGAAAAACTCTCCGTGAATGGTGAACTCTATGAGGATAACGCAAAGCGTATTCTCTTGAAGCCACCACTGCATTTTCAAATGATTGAAAATAAATAGCTAACATCTCGTATGCTTCTTCATTTGTAAACGGCATTCTAACTTTACAAATATTAGCTATTGCCTCAAATTAAATATTAATTATTTAACACTATTTGAGTAATTGTTAAAACACGTTTAGAAAATATCTCATACAATTTTACATAGAAATGTCAGTAGTATTGTCTGATAAATAATCTAATTTATCTCCATGGAAACCTGCCAAATTTGTTTGACGCCTAGGTATCTTGATTTATTTTTTATAAGGCCCAGATTATTGTTTTGGCGATAACTTTGAAACGAACAAAGATATCGAACTGCGGTTTTCACATTTTTCTTGCAAAGATAATCTAGTTTGCGATTATGGGATTGTAGTTATACCGTGCCATTTAAGTTTTTGGAGAAAAATATCAATAAATCTCTAATGATTACAAATTACGCCCTCTGGCAAGTTTCTTAGGAACTATTGTGTATTAGCGGATACTACAATTAAAAATGCTTGGTTTTCTCTTCCAATCAATCTGAAGTCTGTCAAAATCGAATAAGTGGTTTAGAAGTTACAGCAATTTAAATAATTATACTTTGAATGGTTTCACCCACTCTTATTAAGGATCATACATCAATAAGCCTCAGACAAAAGTGGTGTAAAATTATCTAGGCTTTCTCATGATGTTACCAAATGGTTGACTACATTTGAGAATTGTTGCAGAAATTAAGCATTTTAAATTTTTAAATGAAATAACGCCCCCTTGTGGCGAAATGCGGAACTTGAAAATAATTTCTAGAATTTTCCCATGTCCGCTTTAATTGAAAAAAAATTTTCCCCAAGGTTCTACGACCAATAGTTTCCGAGATACAGCCGCTGGCCACGCTTAGTGGATCAGTCTGTATATAATCTTATTTTTTATATATTTTTTTTCTTGTATATGTTGTTATTACATTCTGTGGCGCGATATGACCTGTCACATTTGAATAGTTTATATTTATATTTAATTTCTTCTTTTTTGTATATTACTATTTAAATGATAGGGTGGAGTGCTGTGATTATTGATGGCGTGATATGTGATGTCACATTTGTTTGGTTTACATTTCATTTTTAACTTTTTAATTTAATTTTTTTTTCTCCTCTTTCTTTCTTTCTCTTTTATGCGCATAAATAATTAAATCATTTATTTACGGGTAGAGTGGTAGAATGGCATTTAGCCAAACTCTCACCTTTTATGCAAGAAAAAAAATTATTCTTCTGTTGCTTTCTGTACTAATTATTAAGTTTGATTAATATTGATTGTAATTTGCATTGTATGGTTTCATTTCATTTTTTTTTTTGCATAGTAAATCATTTATTTATTTTTTATTTATTTAAAACATAAAGAAATATCAAAATATTTGGAAAAACTATATTGTGCACATTGTGCATATTTTACTTACACTAAAAGGAGTTTGAAAAACTTTATTGTGAATATTGTGCATATTGTACTTACACTAAAGGGAGTTGGATTAAATATTTAATAACTCATAGCAATAATAAACGATGTTTGGACAATGTGTAGTAAGGATTTACATGCAAACGAAATCTTGATGGTCATATAGCAAATAATCGTTCTGATAATAACCTTAACATTAATGGCCACAATTACGAATAATATTATTTATGAATGTCAACGTGTCGTATGACGTGAATAACCCTGTATATATTTTTTTTGAATACATAGTCCATTCCGGAGTGGAGTGTAATTTATTTTGGACAATAAAAAACCAGAGTCTCCACAAAATCAATGATCTAATTTATTCAGTCAGTTATCAGTTAAACATGTTTCGGCATGCACATCCCATCATCAGTAACATACAAAAACAATCATGAGAAGCTAATTCGTAATTAACGTAAACAAAGCAATAACGTTTAAGTAAAATTGTAATTTTCTAACGAAATCTAAGTATGAGAAAAAAGAAAAAGTGGAAAAGATCCCTGTTTTTTTTTTGTATAATGGAAAAGACCTACTTAATTTGATGTTTGTTTGGTGTATCTCTGTCGCGTCCACACTGTATATAATATATAATTATTAGTTTATAATTATTAATTTATTCATATCGCAATATCAATGCGTCGCGTCATTAATATATTTAATAGTGTGATTTGGCCTTAACCGTTGCTTATCTTTAAGCATATAAAACAAAAAAAAAACTATTCTCAACTATTTCCTACCTGCACATACCATTTTTATACAATATACATTCGCTTTTCGGCATTCATTGTGATTTATTACAAATTATCGATCCCTGCAATTTCTTAATTTTGAACATTTCTAGTTTATTTTTACTTGAACATTGTTATCTGTGTGTTATGTGTGTAATCTACTGAAACAGAGGATACGGAACAGGTTGGTCAACCAAGAAGATCGGTGCGGCAATTAAGGTAAGCCTTTAAGGCCCGTATTTGTTTTATTTCTTTGTTTTCAACAACCTGCTAAAGTCCATTTAGCTTCTTGTAGCTCAGCAGTTTTGTTCTGGCTCTCATAGAGAAAGGTCGATATCTTTTTACTATCTGTGGTCTATTAATTTATCAAGTGCGATAGATAAGTAAAAAAAGCTGTGAAAAAAACTCAGCAACGACCTTAAGATCGGAAAAAAAAAATTCCATGAAAATCGGTACCTGGAACGTGCAGAGTATGTACGAAAGTGATAAAATCCATAATACCATCCAGGAAATGAGAAGGCTTAAAATCTCATTACTGGGAATTAGTGAAATGCGCTGGCCGGGATCAGGTCGAATAACAATAGAAGATCATGTCGTTTACTATTCAGCAACAGAATTGCGACAAATGAGTGGAATAGATTTGTTAAGTTGTTTAAAAAGCCATTTTTAATTGGCGGTGATTTCAATGCACACCACTCTGCCTGGGGTTGTTGTGACACTAACAGTGCAGGTAATTCTCTACTAGAGGCAATTGATCAATCTGAAGTTGTTTTCCTCAACAATGGTAGCTTTACTAGAATTCACCCTTCTGGGGATAATAATTCAGCAGTTGACTTAACTCTCACAACACCTGATATACAGGACGAGGTGGACTGGTGCGTTTTGGAAGATTCATTTAGTTCAGACCATCTACCTAGCATTGTTTCAACTTGTATATCACCAAGGACTACTCCTCAGCAAAATTTCAAAAAATGGAATACTAAAAAAGCTAATTGGAATAACTTTGGTATGGAAGTTTTGGAAAAGTTTCCTACAGCTGTAGATTTAAACTACGACCAATTTTTGAGAGAACTTAATAATATATTAGAGACAACTATCCCAAACTCGAACCCTAAACAAGGTCAAAAAGCGAGGGGTAAACCTTGGTGGAATGAAAAATGCGATAATGTTATATGTGAACGTAGGAAATGTTTAAAAATTTATAAAAGTAATCCAAATTTAAATAATTTAATAAATTATAAAAAGTCAGATGCTTTAGCAAAAAGGACAATTAAACTAGTTAAAAAAGAAAATTGGAAAACCTATTGCCTTTCCCTAAATCAAAATACACCAATTTCAAAAGTGTGGAAAAAAGTTAACAGCTACAAAAATCGCAAAAAGGAAAACAGTTCTACAATATCGATGGATGACAGATGGATCGATAATTTTCCGCCTTAGGTCAGATATTGTCACCCTCCTGCTTGCAGTAGGAATGATAATCATTTTTTAACAAAATCTATTTGATATGATCATTGAAACAAAATTTTTTTTTTTTTTATTTCATTAACCGCATCAACCATTTTGGTTATTAGCGGCATTTCTATATACATTACGGATTTCTATAACAATTATTTAATTTACATAACATATAGTAACATTACAATGAAATTGTCAGATGTATTATCTACTTAAATTTTCTGAATCAGGTCGGTTTCTGTAAGGAACTTAATTAATTTATGTATAGTTGTAGGTTCATCATTAAGTGTTTTTTCTAACTCTAAAGGTATATCGTATTTTATACGCAAATCAGAAAACTGTGGACATTCCACTAGGAAATGCTTTACGGACATACCTATATTACATGTATTGCACGTAGGTTGTGGAGATTTGTTTAGGAGATGTTGGTGCGTTAAATTTGTGTGTCCTATTCTTAGACGTGTCACTATTACTTGTTCTTTACGATTATTTGGGATTTGAGTCCATGGATTCACTGATTTTTTTATTTTGAATAACTTTGAAGTTGACAGGTTCCACTCACTTTTGAAACAAAATGATTCCGCTCCTGCCGACAATATTCAATATTGTATAACCTGCCCGATACAATGAAAGAAATGCTATTGCAAATATACAGGGTGATTCATTATGGTTGCAACAAACGAAAACTGGAGATTGCTGAAAGTGATTTAAGCATTTTTTGCCATTGAACCCATGTCCGCAAATGCTTCGTTATCGAGATACAGAGTGTCCAAATTTAGTAGTCAAATTAACTTTCTTGTTTATTTCCCAAAAACTAGCTAACCGATTTCGACAAAATTTTACATGCATTTGGGGACCGATAACCTAAAATAATCTGCATTATTATATTATATTATTCTGAATGATTTTGACTTTCATTAACTGTTCATTGGCGTAGATATAGGAGGCATTTGGGCAAATTTTACACTTAAATTAATTAAAGACAGCTTTGACAAGCTTCATTATTTTAAATTATTATTTTTTTTTTTAAAGAGCAACTTATAAGCTACAAAAAAGTTAATTACGTCGATGTTGTGATTTCTACCATTTTTATGGAAACCGATAAATTGCAAGTTAATGGTAGATTTAAATGAAAATACCGTTTACCAGAAAACCAAATGAAAAATCAAAGTTGCCATGGAAAACGAATGCCGCAACAATAAAAAAAATACTTTGACAGCAACAAATTTAAATTAGTTAAAATTGTTTTATTATTTCGTAGTTGTTTATAATATTGCGAATGTTTTTTTCTAAATTAAAATGAGTTTTTCAATTGAAGAATATGTTTGTGTAATGCAAATGCAGGCTTAGAACGATAGGGTGCATCTTGCTTAGAGTTAACAAACGACCGCATCGTCTAAATATTCAAAATGAAGAAAACATAGTGGATTTAGTTTTAGACGATCCGAAAATAAGCACTCGAAAGAATACCAACTCAATTGGCATTACCTCGAACAATTGTTTGGAGACTATTAAATCAAGAAATGCTCTATCTCTATCATCATCAAGATGTCCAGGCCCTGCATCCTGGAGACCGTGAAAGGCGCCTACTATTTTGTAATTAGGTTCTTGGTAAGCATCAAAAAGATGAAAGATTTTTAGAGAAAGTGCTCTGGTCAGATGAAGTAACTTTTACTAGAGATAGCATAAATACAAACCATAATGAACATGTATAGTCTTTAAACAACCCTCGTGCTATTAGGCCGCGAAATTTTCAACAACGTTTTAGTATCAATGTTTGGGGTGGTTTAACAATAAATTATTGCCGTTGTTCGTAATTAATGGGCATTTAAACTCAAATCAATACAGTCTTTTCCTACACAACCGCCTGCCCAAATTTATTGAGGATGTAACTCTGAATATTGTTCAAAACATGTAGTATCAACATGACGGAGCCCCTGTGCACCGTGGTAGACAAGTAACTAAAGTTTTATATCAACTATTTGGAAACAATTTGATTGGTTTGGGAGATTCCATTGAGTGGCCTTCAAGATCACCGGATCTGAATCCGCTCGACTTCTTTTTATGGGGGTACATGAAACAATTGGTTTACAGTGTACTAATTATAAATGAAAACCAACTACTGGAGATAGTTCATGAAGCTGCTAGGAAAATAAGAAACAATCATAGTATCCTTATTAGAGCTACAAATTCATTAGTTGAAAGATGTATGCACCCCACTAGCAATTCGACATTCTTAAAGAACTAATATATTTTATAATTATTTTATTGCCGCTTAGTTAAAACTTTTTTGTTCTTTAAAGTTGCGTTTCGTGATTAAACTGCTGTGTCAAACTTTTCAGTGAGAAAAATTATTTTAAGGACGTTTTTACAGCAAAATAATAAAATAGTTATAAAATATGATATTGTAACAATTTTATAAACGTTTATAAAATACTTTTTGTAGGACGAATTTGTTCCGAATGATAATTGGTTTTAAAAGCATTTTGTAAAAGTACTAGTCTGGATTAACTTGTTCCTTTAAAAACAATTATAAAATTATTCTGTTAAAGTACATTTCGTAATAATAAAATAGTTTCTTTATTGCCGTTATTAAGAGCGATTTGTTTTCTGCAGCAAATTTGTGCGCAAATTAATAATTACAAAATTGTTTTTTAGTTATTTTATTAAAAACAATAAAAAAATAAATATGTTGCCAATACATATTTTATAAAATTAAAATGCTGTCATAAACATTACCTAGAACTAATATATAACATAGTCATATTTATTTTCAACTGATATTTATTGTTATATCATACACAGGTTTGAAATGTTGTCCAAACCAAACGCAGTTGTGCATTTAATAGAAAATTAATTAAATTATTATAAATTATCAAAGGGAAAACATTAGTGACTATAATAAAGAGTAGCAAACTGTAATGGAATCTAACCAAATTAATGACAATTTATAAGACACCAAATATTTTGGAGACTGATAATTTCCCAGGAGGAATTATTACTAGATGGTGAGCGGGTAGCCGAAATAGAGAACTGCTGATCAATATCATGCTTCAAGCACAAGTGAGCTAGAAAAAAATGCAAAACTAAGAGAAAACATGCGAACATGGGCAGTACCAAATAATGTTCCGCATTTTTCCCAAAAGAAGCTTTTTGCTATACTCAATAAACACATGTCAAATTTTCTACCTCAAGATCCTCGAACTCTCTTAAAGACACTCAACAAACCGTTTTAATAACGGCAGTTATAACATACATAACATAAACAAAGGGCTCAATTTAGGTTATGTTTAAATTACTCCCGTAAAAGCTAATAAGAGAGTAGCTATAAAAGCATTTTGTTTTATAAGAACACATTAAAAGCTTTTATAAAACATATGTTAAAGTTTGTTTTGTAAAACTCTGTTTACTATTTTGTTATTATTCCAATATTGAGACGATGCGACACACGGCGGCGACTCACACAAGCATCAAAGTATCAAGCACGAATACTTCAAGTAGACGGACTAGACTTGATTAATTTCTATACATTTTATCTTATATATTTTTTGCAGCACCTTTTAATTAAATTTTGATTTTTAGAGCATTTATATACAAGCTTGTTTTAGTTTGTTTTACTATTAATTTATTTTAAATAATGGCAAACGATTACTAAATACATAAAACTTCAAGAAAAATACTTGTAATTAGCTTCATTATTCATTATCAAGCTTAGTGAAATATATTTTTTTTACACCATAACTGGTTCATAAAAAATTCTTCACGTTTACATAAAACATAGGTACCTATAGTACGACACAGTTAATACGTATACGCTTTTAAATTGGCTATCCATATAAAAGTGTATCATTCTTAACTGTGTCGTACTATACCAACTTATATTTTGACTAGTATCCATATGATAGATATAAAATAATCATATCATTCTTATGCTATCAAAGGGGTTTCAGGTACTATTAATTTTATATTACATTTTATTTGCACTTAAAATATTATGAGATTTATGTTTTTTAACGAATACACCCCTGTATAAAACAATGCTGCAGTTATTTTGTAATAGCTATCTAAAGAGCATACTCGTCTGGGTTGAGATAATTTTGTTTTATAAGCATCGTATAAGGAAGAAGCCATTTTTGGTTTCTTTAAGTTGTTAGCCATGTTGACCAAACTTTTAAAATTAATATTTTTTATAATTTGTAAAATTATCTTAGCTAATAAGGTATACAGAATCAGTCATTACATAATGAAGGATATCCCAAAAGATTATTTTCAACAATAAGTGGCAATAAAAAAAATATTTTATATAATTTATAAAATCTAAATTCATTAATTTACATAATTCGCAAGGCGCATTAAAATTTTAGTAATAATATACAATATATTTAACAGTAAATTTTGTTTCGCAGCCAAATCTGCTCATGGGTGAATTTTATCTGACTTATTTTATCATTCATTATTGGTATTATAGCGTTTTATATTATTTTTACCTCCATGATTGTTCAGATTTTATTAATGTGTACCAACAACAATGCATAATAATTATAAAATAATTTTGTGTAAAAAGGTATTTTAAAAAAACGTTTATATCATTTAACTGTTACCGTTGATAGCAAAAATGTTGCAATTGAGGCTCTTATAAAATATGTTTATAACAGTTTTATAGTAGAATATGTCGTTTTGTTCTAGTAACAGAGCTATAATAAAACTGTTTTATAACAGTTTTATTTGATCTTTATTAGATATTTATAAACGTTCTAAAAACTATTGTATAATAGCAACAAGCAACATTTATAGAACCGTTAACGAGTCGATTTGTTTTATAAATCTGCGCCTTTTTCGTGTTTATAAGGCGCGTAAGAACGTCGTGAAAATGTTTAGAAAACAATGGGTGTTTTACATATATATATATAACAATGTTTGTTTCTCTTGGCCAACTTGTTGAAAATACAACTGATGTAAAATTTTTGGGATGTATGGCCAGGTGGGTAATGTAGTATAAAAACTCTTTATTACTCTGCCAAGCTTTCGAATCTTATTTAATTCTTCCTCAGGGCTACAATACAAAGACACAGAAAATCACCATATAAAAGTTATTACACTTAATGTTTGTACATATTGTTGTTTTTTTTTTCCCTTACCTAGGTGGTAATTAAGTTTAACATTCTAAAATATTTCTTAGCATCTCTAGAAGCAAGAATACGTTGCTACCAGTGAAAGAAATTAATTAATAGCAAGACATTTGTTTTTTGTTTTAATTTGGATATGGTTTATTTACATTAAAAGTTAGGTTAACGCAGTTGCAAGTCTTCGTTTATTTTATTTATATTATTAGTAAATATTGTTAATTTTATAGCTATCTCTATAACCAGCGAACGCAGATGAAATTGTTGTCTATGGATGCGGATACTTTCGCTCAAAACAAAAACCCCAGGAACCAGACAACCCTGTTACAATTGTCTAATTCCTCAGAGGAAAAACATCGACATGACAAAGGATCAATTGTATTGTCTGATACTTGCCACCAATATCAAACAAATATAAACAAAAAATTGTTGAAGGGATATATTATTAGGGAGCGATGAAAGAAGCTAAAAACTGTCACTAATCAGCCTCAAGATCAACCACCCAAAAGGACAAGCAACGATGAAGTCTTCCACAAAACAGTCTCGCGGCATTTGCCACTAATACCCCGCAACGTTCTTATTTAATAGCAGTTGCTGTCACCAACTGCCAGAGAGCCCAGATGCAGAAGAGCTCCACCGCCAGCTCGACCTAAATATCCCTGGCTGTTAGTCATCCAGAGATGATCCCGATCTGTCAAACGTCAAGGCCTCAGTCCTGCTGTTTATCGTAAGTAGATACGAATAAAATATACTGGCTTCGTCCACATCTCTTCTCTTGTTTAATACCTTGCTCCCTTGATTGGTCTCAATCATTTCCAAGAATAAGCGTTTTTTAGTATTTTTTTCCTTGTGTAGGATTTAAATTAACAATATTTACTAATAATATAAATAAAATAAACGAAGACTTGCAACTGCGTTAACCTAACTTTTAATGTAAATAAACCATATCCAAATTAAAACAAAAAACAAATGTCTTGCTATTAATTAATTTCTTTCACTGGTAGCAACGTATTCTTGCTTCTAGAGATGCTAAGAAATATTTTAGAATGTTAAACTTAATTACCACCTAGGTAAGGAGAAAAAAAAACAACAATATGTACAAACATTAAGTGTAATAACTTTTATATGGTGATTTTCTGTGTCTTTGTATTGTAGCCCTGAGGAAGAATTAAATAAGATTCGAAAGCTTGGCAGAGTAATAAAGAGTTTTTATACTACATTACCCACCTGGCCATACATCCCAAAAATTTTACATCAGTTATATATATATATATATTGGCCTACCTATCTTACTTGCCTCCACACATATAACAGACGCACATGCCTCCACCCTTTCCGCTAATGCTACAGCTGTATATTATATACCAGACGATTCGCATTTGCCATCTTATTAAGGGCACGGTGAGAGGGGTAAGGAAATACAAAATAAAACTTATACAAATAAAAATGAAACACAAGATAGCAAATGGCCTCCATACATGTAGCGACAAATTGGCCTCCAGTGTGTATATAAAACAACACGGATGCGACGCAGTGGCCTCCAGCGCCGTTGCACGCTTTCCCCTCTTATTTATTTGATTGTTTTTACGTCGCCGAAATAGTTCAGTGAAATATTTGAGCTTATGTATGTGACGATGAATAAAAAAGTGTTTAATACCTTACTTAATACTATACTATAATACCTAGTATATAGATACGATTACGTGGTATTGGTGCGAAAGATACAGAATTATCTCGAGTTTTAATTATGTTATTAACTTCATTAAGGGTGATCCAAAAAAAATATAATAATAATATTTTGTACTTGCATTGTAACTTTTTTAAACGTGTACCAATTCTTGTAAATATTGGCTTGTCTGAAGAACTAACTGCAGATTTAGTCAAAAGACTTTCGGTTTCGGCGATCGCTATAGCAGGTAAATATGGATATTTTTCGAGCAGATATCCTGTAAGAATTTGTGGTACGAAAGTAATTGAATTTTTAGAATCATAACTGGCCGAAGCAAAAGATTGGTCGCAATGGCAACAAACAAGGCCGAAAAAGGTAAATGAAAATTAAATAACAAAACTTAAAAATATATACAAGGACCTTAGCTGAGGTAGCGTAGATTTTTTTTAATTGATCTAAGATTGACAGGAACTAATAGTTATGCTTTGAATAACCAAATATGTAACTGAAATTTCACTTTCTCCAAAATCTAAACCAAAAGAAAGTTTTACAGGAACTTAAATGAAAAGATGGCTTTTTCCTCTTTTTTTCAAGATTAAGTAGGCCTCGTATATGACAAAATTCAAATTGCTTCGATATCTTATTAGTAAAGCAAATTGCTGCGATTCCTTTACATAATATTAATATTTTATTGCATTTAAATAGATTGATTTATGGATTATAGTCAAATTATGATTATACTTATAGATTTGTACCCTGTTGAAAATACCGTATAGAATCATATTAAAACTTGATCTGGATCTATAAGTATCTATAAGTGAATGTAGGTTTTAATCTGGCTTTGACAAGCTCTATGTTATTTTAATAGTAATCTTATATGATTCAATATGGTTTGGGTTTATTTGGATATACATATAAAACACATCAATGGAATTGTATTGGTCTCTATAAGTTTTAAATATGATTAGATCTAATATGCCATTACAGATTCAAAACAAAGTGGGTTTTATACGGATTTAATAGGTTAAAATGAATAGTGTTTAATATGTTTAATATTACTGAATAAAAATTGCCATAAAACGAATTGGTTTCAATATGGATTAATAAGAAATTCTTTATTTGGGAATTGTTGGTTTCAATAAGGCATTCCAAATCAAATGTTTAATTTGGTTTTATCAGTTTGAATTAGTTTTTATGCGGCATAAAACTGCTTATTTCAATTGCGTTTAATATGGAAGTACTGAATAAAAATTACCATGGAACGAATTGGTTTCAATATGGATTAATAAGAAATTCTTTATTTGGAATTTAATGGTTTCAATAAGGTATTCCAAATCAAATGTTTAATTTGGTTTTATCAGTTTGAATTAGTTTTTATGCGGTATAAAACTGCTTATTTCAATTGCGTTTAATATGGAATTACTGAATAAAAATTGCCATAAAACGAATTGGTTTCAATATGGATTAATAAGAAATTCTTTATTTGGGAATTGTTGGTTTCAATAAGGCATTCCAAATCAAATGTTTAATTTGGTTTTATCAGTTTGAATTAGTTTTTATGCGGCATAAAACTGCTTATTTCAATTGCGTTTAATATGGAAGTACTGAATAAAAATTACCATGAAACGAATTGGTTTTAATATGGATTAATAAGAAATTCCTTATTTGGAATTTATTGGTTTCAGTAAGGCATTCCAAATGAAAGGTTTAATTTGGTTTTATCAGTTTGAATTAGTTTTTATGTGGCATAAAACTGCTTATTTCAATTGCGTTTAATATGGAAGTACTGAATAAAAATTACCATGAAACGAATTGGTTTCAATATGGATTAATAAGAAATTCTTTATTTGGAATTTATTGGTTTCAATAAGGTATTCCAAATCAAATGTTTAATTTGGTTTTATCAGTTTGAATTAGTTTTTATGCGGTATAAAACTGCGTATTTCAATTGCGTTTAATATGGAATTACTGAATAAAAATTGCTATAAAACGAATTGGTTTCAATATGGATTAATAAGAAATTCTTTATTTGGGAATTGTTGGTTTCAATAAGGCATTCCAAATCAAATGTTTAATTTGGTTTTATCAGTTTGAATTAGTTTTTATGCGGCATAAAACTGCTTATTTCAATTGCGTTTAATATGGAAGTACTGAATAAAAATTACCATGGAACGAATTGGTTTCAATATGGATTAATAAGAAATGCTTTATTTGGAATTTAATGGTTTCAATAAGGTATTCCAAATCAAATGTTTAATTTGGTTTTATCAGTTTGAATTAGTTTTTATGCGGTATAAAACTGCTTATTTCAATTGCGTTTAATATGGAATTACTGAATAAAAATTGCCATAAAACGAATTGGTTTCAATATGGATTAATAAGAAATTCTTTATTTGGGAATTGTTGGTTTCAATAAGGCATTCCAAATCAAATGTTTAATTTGGTTTTATCAGTTTGAATTAGTTTTTATGCGGTATAAAACTGCGTATTTCAATTGCGTTTAATATGGAATTACTGAATAAAAATTGCCATAAAACGAATTGGTTTCAATATGGATTAATAAGAAATTCTTTATTTGGAATTTAATGGTTTCAATAAGGTATTCCAAATCAAATGTTTAATTTGGTTTTATCAGTTTGAATTAGTTTTTATGTGGCATAAAACTGCTTATTTCAATTGCGTTTAATATGGAAGTACTGAATAAAAATTACCATGAAACGAATTGGTTTCAATATGGATTAATAAGAAATTCTTTATTTGGAATTTATTGGTTTCAATAAGGTATTCCAAATCAAATGTTTAATTTGGTTTTATCAGTTTGAATTAGTTTTTATGCGGCATAAAACTGCTTATTTCAATTGCGTTTAATATGGAAGTACTGAATAAAAATTACCATGAAACGAATTGGTTTCAATATGGATTAATAAGAAATTCCTTATTTGGAATTTATTGGTTTCAATAAGGCATTCCAAATGAAAGGTTTAATTTGGTTTTATCAGTTTGAATTAGTTTTTATGTGGCATAAAACTGCTTATTTCAATTGCGTTTAATATGGAAGTACTGAATAAAAATTACCATGAAACGAATTCGTTTCAATATGGATTAATAAGAAATTCTTTATTTGGAATTTATTGGTTTCAATAAGGCATTCCAAATGAAAGGTTTAATTTGGTTTTATCAGTTTGAATTAGTTTTTATGCGGTATAAAACTGCTTATTTCAATTGCGTTTAATATGGAATTACTGAATAAAAATTGCCATAAAACGAATTGGTTTCAATATGGATTAATAAGAAATTCTTTATTTGGGAATTGTTGGTTTCAATAAGGCATTCCAAATCAAATGTTTAATTTGGTTTTATCAGTTTGAATTAGTTTTTATGCGGCATAAAACTGCTTATTTCAATTGCGTTTAATATGGAAGTACTGAATAAAAATTACCATGAAACGAATTGGTTTCAATATGGATTAATAAGAAATTCCTTATTTGGAATTTATTGGTTTCAATAAGGCATTCCAAATGAAAGGTTTAATTTGGTTTTATCAGTTTGAATTAGTTTTTATGCGGCATAAAACTGCTTATTTCAATTGCGTTTAATATGGAAGTACTGAATAAAAATTACCATGAAACGAATTGGTTTCAATATGGATTAATAAGAAATTCCTTATTTGGAATTTATTGGTTTCAATAAGGCATTCCAAATGAAAGGTTTAATTTGGTTTTATCAGTTTGAATTAGTTTTTATGTGGCATAAAACTGCTTATTTCAATTGCGTTTAATATGGAAGTACTGAATAAAAATTACCATGAAACGAATTCGTTTCAATATGGATTAATAAGAAATTCTTTATTTGGAATTTATTGGTTTCAATAAGGCATTCCAAATGAAAGGTTTAATTTGGTTTTATCAGTTTGAATTAGTTTTTATGCGGTATAAAACTGCTTATTTCAATTGCGTTTAATATGGAATTACTGAATAAAAATTGCCATAAAACGAATTGGTTTCAATATGGATTAATAAGAAATTCTTTATTTGGGAATTGTTGGTTTCAATAAGGCATTCCAAATCAAATGTTTAATTTGGTTTTATCAGTTTGAATTAGTTTTTATGCGGCATAAAACTGCTTATTTCAATTGCGTTTAATATGGAAGTACTGAATAAAAATTACCATGAAACGAATTGGTTTCAATATGGATTAATAAGAAATTCCTTATTTGGAATTTATTGGTTTCAATAAGGCATTCCAAATGAAAGGTTTAATTTGGTTTTATCAGTTTGAATTAGTTTTTATGCGGTATAAAACTGCTTATTTCAATTGCGTTTAATATGGAATTACTGAATAAAAATTGCCATAAAACGAATTGGTTTCAATATGGATTAATAAGAAATTCCTTATTTGGAATTTATTGGTTTCAATAAGGCATTCCAAATGAAAGGTTTAATTTGGTTTTATCAGTTTGAATTAGTTTTTATGCGGTATAAAACTGCTTATTTCAATTGCGTTTAATATGGAAGTATTATTGGTTTCAATAAGGCATTCTAAATCAAATAATTAATTTGGTTTTATCAGTTTGAATTAGTTTACTGCTTATTTCAATTGCGTTTAATATAGAATTGCTAAATAAGAATTTCCACGATACGATTGGTTTCAATACGGATTCAATAAAAAATTTCATTCATTTCCGTTATCCTAAATAATGCAGATTTCTTGAGCTCTTTATTTTAAGAAATTATTGCATAAAACAACACGGCGTTTTAAGTTATTAAAATAAATTATATACCTAAACAGTAATTATATAGATAGGTGAGGTCATTGTCTTTATAAAGAAAACTACTACTTTGTTTTTTGTGTGTTGCCAAAATAGTTATGATTTTCTTACCATATCCACTGTTGCCGATAACATGCTTAAACATAATAATATAATGTTATTATAGCTGCACAGATTTTAGAACATATTATGTTACGTCACCAAGAAAACAGGTCAATTGTTGGCCAATTTAGTATATAAAAAATCCTAGTACAGATTCATTAGATTCATCTTACAGTACAAATTTAGTACCAGATTTAGTTAAGTGCAAAATCATAATAATAATTATTATGTTACAACCGGCAACGCTGACCATTTACTAATACCATTGTGTTTATTATAATATAGTGTGTCAGCGCTTGGATAGTACCTGTCAACTAACAACAGATGGCGTCATCATATACCAGAAATTTATTAATGAACGACTGAAGTTGATAACGCCGTCTGTTGTTAGATGATGGTACTAACCAAGCGCTGACACACTATATTATAATAAACACAATGCTAATACTCAGTGTTGCCGAGGTATAGCCATCACTATTACCAAAGATTAATGTACATTAATCTTTGATATTACCTACCTATATACATAATTATATACCTAGTAACTTTTACTAACGCACAGATAGGTATTCAAAATTTAATTACATTTTTTCCATACGAAAAGTTAGCAAAGTATATCAAAAGAGTCACAATTGCGGTGGCATGAACATACATTTGCTCCTGGTTTTGCCGATAACATGATAACTAAATAAATAAAAAAATAACTAATAAGAAAAAAACTCAAATATATATGAATATTTTTTGAAGAAAATCGCGACAAAACTGCGGATTTGAACTAAATCTGGCAACTAGTAAGTAGGTATAGTAGTTTATGCTTGACGCTTGGGAGTAGTTCAGAGTTCAGTGTTGCCGATTGCAGCTGACTTCTGACACGGTATAGAATTATATCATAATATATTTCAAAATTACTATAGAATGGGTGAAGACATGAATATTAATACAATCACATCCAGAAGTGTGTGTGAATACAACATGTATGTCGTCATAACTCAATTTTGGTAGCTTATTTAATACCTACTATTCTCTATCTATAACAATAATAGCGTATATTTATATACCTATTATCTATTATTATATTAATTGCTATGGCGCATATTTTGTTATTGTCTTTATATTTATAAAAAGTCAATATATCTAAATGTAATTAAAACATCTGTTGCAATCTCTATGTCGTCGTTATATATTCCAGAAAACAATAAAAAACTATCGTCAACTGAATAAACTCATGCATAATAATCAGACAACAAAGTCTGTAATAATCTTGATTTTGGAATTGTCGAATAAAATATGTTACAATTTGATAATTCCCTATGACAACACTGCTGCGGTACAATTTTTTTCTTAGTCTAACCTAGCCCAAATTCCATTCTAGCATCGTGTTTTGTTATGGCGTCGGTTTATGTTTTGTTTTTCATTATCAATAATATGTTAATTACTCTATCTCAATTGTGTAATAAAATAAGTGTAAATGCTAACCTAAATATATATTATAATATCTTTCATCTATGACTATCTAACAGCATAAAATAACTTAATAACTTTGTGTTGTGTGTTGTGATTATTATTATAAGAAGCAGGTAAGCAAATAAATTATTCTTTTTACCAAGGTATATCATTGTCTTTATAAGGAATAAAAAACATAGCATATGCTCTGCTAATATAATATTATAGTAATCATTATCATTAGTACGCACGCAAGTGATTATTCAGATCAACCTAATACGACAGCTAATTGTGTGTATTAGCTGTACTAATACCTAATCTATCAGCATACAATAATATTGTCACTATAATATGTAATTTGGGTGAAGTGGTAGAATACATTTATTCTTGTGAACTTTATCAACGTTAATAAAGAAAAAAACGTTTTAATAGTTGTCTACCTAATTAACTATATCGAAAAAATCCAACTTAAGTAATTACTTACATTTTCAAAATATTCGTACTTAGTTACTTTTCCCAAAACAACAAAACAAAGTGTATACCATCAACCAGAATACACCCTGTACATATAGGTACTGTAATAATAGATATTTCACCACAATCAATTAATAAAACAAATGTGTTAAATTTTCCAAAACGGTGAAATATGGAACATTATTCGTAGTTATTTTAACAATTTTTATTTTATTAAATTTTCTTCAATTTATACACACATTTAAGACTTTTGGGAGATGAAAGGAGATCTAAAGAATTAATGATAATTTATTATTATATTAAGAATTGAGAATTAATGACAATATTTAAGAACTTTTTACTCTTTTTAGTATGGGGTATGCTTATCTCAGATTCCTTGATGATGATATAGTACAGGAGATTGGATTGGATTGGATCACCGAAGATATAAAAAACTTACAAACCTTTGTATTTTATATATTGAAGGTATTTTTGCTAGTTTTATTATTGATTACTTTTTAAATTTATATTCGTCTGTAAATCTAAATAAATCATGTTGTTTTAGACGATATTGATGCTCTGAAAACGCAGATAAGCGAAAAAAAAGCAGATAAGGGAAAAGCGAATTAAAATGTTAAACCCAGAGGAAATTCTGAAAGAAAATTCACGAAAGCCAATGAGACTAAATAATTTGAGGGAACAACTGAAAGCAACAAATGAGTTATTAAATGTTCAATGGTTGCAAAAAATGTCTTCGACGTTGTTTCAAAACTAAGTAAGAGTGAAATCATATTATTTAGCTTTATCCATCTAGTACTTAGTAGTTTATAAAGTGTTTGCTTGCTATTTTTGTAGAAACTGTGTTCTTGGTCCTTACCAAGAACACAGTTTCTCCTTAGAAGGTAGCCTTGGTATTTTGAAAACCGTATAATTTTGAACGTTCAAGTATCATTGATATCATGACTAAAATAGAACTTTTGGTTCTCACTTGCTACCGTTTTATAGGTTTCATTATGATCATGAGGCAGATTTTTCTTATGACACAAAGTTAAAAAAACCAATTCAGGAAGTTTATTTTATTTCCACACCAATAATTTAATTTATTATTATTTGCAATGTTTTTAAACAAATTTTGTATTCAGTGCGATAAGAAGTCTGCCGTTGTTCTATGATTCTTATACGTTTGCAATTTAAGGTTTTGTTTGTGGACTTATTTGTTGTTGTTTCTATATTTCAATATTAATCTTCAAGTACATTTCTGTCTCATCCACCTACTTATAATATCTTTTATTCAGTCTGGAAAATTAACAAGAACCCTGTCCGAGGACATTACAATGTTTGTATTGTAAATACTTACGTTTTACCATTTAAACTCTGAAATGCTCCCCAGTCCAGGTTCTGCATTGAAATGTGAATGTTTAATTGTTAGGTTTTCCAGCATTAGGTTGCTGCAGGCCAATGATGAGTGTATTATACTCTCGAAGCGTGTCTCTATAAAGGCGTTAATATAAAACATATTTGTGGTGACATTTGTTTTTTACTTTGCTATTAAAATTGTACACCGCTCGCTGTAAGAATGGCCTATTTATTCAAATTTTATTTCTGTTTGGGCATATTTAGATGGCATATCTGAAGCCAATACATGGAACTGATTCGTTTTGCATTTTCAGATATTACAACATTTTATTTAATTAAAAAAGGGACTGATGAATTCGCCATGCGTACCCAGTTATCAAAAGTAAATACCTGGATTGGGATAAAGGTATCCGATATTAATAGGGCGCCCCGGCAGAGCTGTGGTAAGTACCAATTAAATAAAAGGATTGTTTATGTAATGAACTGCTTAACAGTATTTTCATAACTGATATTTTAATATTCCAATGTCTAACTTTTCCACAAAAAGTTAGTCATGGACTTGAAATTTTTTTAGATGGGATGAAAAATAATTCAAAGAGAATACGGAAACCTCTGAAGAAATAAACGTAGAGAGTGAAGATATTTTAGACAATAAGACATGAGGAACGGAAAGTTAGTATTATTCAATAACAATTTTATGTTATAATTTTTTCTATAAAAAAAGTCCTAACATATTTTTTTTTATTAGTATTTTATAGTCGACAAAAATATTGGGTTTACTTTTTATCCGTTTTATACACTTTTCACGGGATTCTCTAAGGCACTCATTTTATATCGCGTATGTAGACCAAGTTTACTATGTGGCTATGTGGTGTATCTGCTGTCTTCAGGCAAGCCCAGTAAGATTTTTAGGTAGTTATGTTTTTTTTTTATTTTGCCAAAAGTTCAGAACTTAGAAATGTTCAGTAGTATGGTTTACCAAATTTGGTTCAACAAGTACTTTTTTACGTATAAAATGACCTAAAACACTTATTTATGAAAACATTCCAAAAATAATTTTCATTAAACTTAGCCGCGCAATATATTATGGAGCCCTAAAACTTTAATAGCTACTTATTTAGTTCACAATATATATCTTCTAAAACATTTCCATAATCAGATTATTATTGAAACCCAAGACAAGACGTCTTTAAACTTCTTTACGCCTACGCCAGTGTGGTGATTTTAAAAGACTAGACACTTGCCTGATATAAATTAAATAATTAGGTATATTATGATTATTAATTTCGCGTAAAAATTTAGTATTCATCATTTTACATAATATATGTATGACAAAAAATATATGTTAGCTCAAAGAACTATTAATATGTTCTAAATAAAACATAACTGAATTATGATTTTGATATCTTTGTTTTTGTATGTACCTAATGTTAATGATTACAGTTTCTACTTACGAAACATGTTTTGCTACCGTTTTTTGAAGATGCTAACATTGTTAACAAAACGCGCCTATACATTAAAAAAATTGTTTGGTGAAGTGATAAAACGTACTTGTTTCTACTCATCGATTAAGTATTATTAATATTTTATATTTTGTTTTAGGTGAACATTGAGATAAATATTGACATGTAATTTTAAAATAGAAAAAAAGTACATGTAACCGAGTGCAGACTGTTTTTTGCTTCCACAAATCCCAAAGTTATGGTTTTTTAAAACAATAATTCTAGACATATATAAAAAATAATAATAATAAATGAAAATTAATTCGACGAAGAGGTAAGTAATTCTATAATACTATAGACCTTAACGTTTTTCAACAAAATTGAAGAGTTATAATTTATTTATAATAATATACAGGGATTTACATTTAAATCCGTTCTAGATTTAAACAGGTTCTAGTGGGCAATCCTGATTGAATCTGATAACTACAAATTAATCCCAATAGCTTTTGCATTTGGATTTGCTTATAAAACCATATTAAATCCGTTCTAAATGTAAACAGGTTCTATTGGGCAATCCTGATAGAAACTGATAACTACAAATTAATCCCAATAGCTTTTGCATTTGGATTTGCTTATAAAACCATATTAAATCCGTTCTAGTGGGCAATCCTGATTGAATCTGATAACTACAAATTTATCCCAATAGCTTTTGCATTTGGATTTGCTTATAAAACCATATTAAATCCGTTCTAAATGTAAACAGGTTCTATTGGGCAATCCTGATAGAAACTGATAACTACAAATTAATCCCAATAGCTTTTGCATTTGGATTTGCTTATAAAACCATATTAAATCCGTTCTAAATGTAAACAGGTTCTATTGGGCAATCCTGATAGAATCTGATAAATACAAATGAATCCCAATAGCTTTTGCATTTGGATTTGCTTATAAAACCATATTAAATCCGTTCTAAATGTAAACAGGTTCTATTGGGCAATCCTGATAGAAACTGATAACTACAAATTAATCCCAATAGCTTTTGCATTTGGATTTGCTTATAAAACCATATTAAATCCGTTCTAGTGGGCAATCCTGATTGAATCTGATAACTACAAATTTATCCCAATAGCTTTTGCATTTGGATTTGCTTATAAAACCATATTAAATCCGTTCTAAATGTAAACAGGTTCTATTGGGCAATCCTGATAGAAACTGATAACTACAAATTAATCCCAATAGCTTTTGCATTTGGATTTGCTTATAAAACCATATTAAATCCGTTCTAGTGGGCAATCCTGATTGAATCTGATAACTACAAATTTATCCCAATAGCTTTTGCATTTGGATTTGCTTATAAAACCATATTAAATCCGTTCTAAATGTAAACAGGTTCTATTGGGCAATCCTGATAGAAACTGATAACTACAAATTAATCCCAATAGCTTTTGCATTTGGATTTGCTTATAAAACCATATTAAATCCGTTCTAAATGTAAACAGGTTCTATTGGGCAATCCTGATAGAATCTGATAAATACAAATGAATCCCAATAGCTTTTGCATTTGGATTTGCTTATAAAACCATATTAAATCCGTTCTAAATGTAAACAGGTTCTATTGGGCAATCCTGATAGAAACTGATAACTACAAATTAATCCCAATAGCTTTTGCATTTGGATTTGCTTATAAAACCATATTAAATCCGTTCTAGTGGGCAATCCTGATTGAATCTGATAACTACAAATTTATCCCAATAGCTTTTGCATTTGGATTTGCTTATAAAACCATATTAAATCCGTTCTAAATGTAAACAGGTTCTATTGGGCAATCCTGATAGAAACTGATAACTACAAATTAATCCCAATAGCTTTTGCATTTGGATTTGCTTATAAAACCATATTAAATCCGTTCTAAATGTAAACAGGTTCTATTGGGCAATCCTGATAGAATCTGATAAATACAAATGAATCCCAATAGCTTTTGCATTTGGATTTGCTTATAAAACCATATTAAATCCGTTCTAGTGGGCAATCCTGATTGAATCTGATAACTACAAATTAATCCCAATAGCTTTTGCATTTGGATTTGCTTATAAAACGATATTAAATCCGTTCTAAATGTAAACAGGTTCTATTGGGCAATCCTGATAGAAACTGATAACTACAAATTAATCCCAATAGCTTTTGCATTTGGATTTGCTTATAAAACCATATTAAATCCGTTCTAGTGGGCAATCCTGATTGAATCTGATAACTACAAATTTATCCCAATAGCTTTTGCATTTGGATTTGCTTATAAAACCATATTAAATCCGTTCTATTGGGCAATCCTGATAGAAACTGATAACTACAAATTAATCCCAATAGCTTTTGCATTTGGATTTGCTTATAAAACCATATTAAATCCGTTCTAAATGTAAACAGGTTCTATTGGGCAATCCTGATAGAATCTGATAAATACAAATGAATCCCAATAGCTTTTGCATTTGGATTTGCTTATAAAACCATATTAAATCCGTTCTAAATGTAAACAGGTTCTATTGGGCAATCCTTATAGAAACTGATAACTACAAATTAATCCCAATAGCTTTTGCATTTGGATTTGCTTATAAAACCATATTAAATCCGTTCTAAATGTAAACAGGTTCTATTGGGCAATCCTGATAGAATCTGATAAATACAAATTAATCCCTATAGCTTTTGCATTTGGATTTGCTTATAAAACCATATTAAAACGTTCTAAATGTAAACAGGTTCTATTGGGCAATCCTGATAGAAACTGATAACTACAAATTAATCCCAATGGCTTTTGTATTTGGATTTGCTTATAAAACCATATTAAATCCGTTCTAAATATAAACAGGTTCTATTGGGCAATCCTGATAGAAACTGATAACTACAAATTAATCCCAATAGCTTTTGCATTTGGATTTGCTTATAAAACCATATTAAATCCGTTCTAAATGTAAATAGGTTCTATTGGGCAATCCTGATAGAAACTGATAACTACAAATTAATCCCAATAGCTTTTGCATTTGGATTTGCTTATAAAACCATATTAAATCCGTTCTAAATGTAAATAGGTTCTATTGGGCAATCCTGATAGAAACTGATAACTACAAATTAATCCCCATAGCTTTTGCATTTGGATTTGCTTATAAAACCATATTAAATCCGTTCTAAATGTAAACAGGTTCTATTGGGCAATCCTGATAGAAACTGATAACTACAAATTAATCCCAATAGCTTTTGCATTTGGATTTGCTTATAAAACCATATTAAATCCGTTCTAAATGTAAATAGGTTCTATTGGGCAATCCTGATAGAAACTGATAACTACAAATTAATCCCAATAGCTTTTGCATTTGGATTTGCTTATAAAACCATATTAAATCCGTTCTAAATGTAAATAGGTTCTATTGGGCAATCCTGATAGAAACTGATAACTACAAATTAATCCCCATAGCTTTTGCATTTGGATTTGCTTATAAAACCATATTAAATCCGTTCTAAATGTAAACAGGTTCTATTGGGCAATCCTGATAGAAACTGATAACTACAAATTAATCCCAATAGCTTTTGCATTTGGATTTGCTTATAAAACCATATTAAATCCGTTCTAAATGTAAACAGGTTCTATTGGGCAATCCTGATAGAAACTGATAACTACAAATTAATCCCAATAGCTTTTGCATTTGGATTTGCTTATAAAACCATATTAAATCCGTTCTAAATGTAAACAGGTTCTATTGGGCAATCCTGATAGAAACTGATAACTACAAATTAATCCCAATAGCTTTTGCATTTGGATTTGCTTATAAAACCATATTAAATCCGTTCTAAATGTAAATAGGTTCTATTGGGCAATCCTGATAGAAACTGATAACTACAAATTAATCCCAATAGCTTTTGCATTTGGATTTGCTTATAAAACCATATTAAATCCGTTCTAAATGTAAACAGGTTCTATTGGGCAATCCTGATAGAAACTGATAACTACAAATTAATCCCAATAGCTTTTGCATTTGGATTTGCTTATAAAACCATATTAAATCCGTTCTAAATGTAAATAGGTTCTATTGGGCAATCCTGATAGAAACTGATAACTACAAATTAATCCCAATAGCTTTTGCATTTGGATTTGCTTATAAAACCGTATTAAATCCGTTCTAAATGTAAACAGGTTCTATTGGGCAATCCTGATAGAAACTGATAACTACAAATTAATCCCAATAGCTTTTGCATTTGGATTTGCTTATAAAACCATATTAAATCCGTTCTAAATGTAAACAGGTTCTATTGGGCAATCCTGATAGAAACTGATAACTACAAATTAATCCCAATAGCTTTTGCATTTGGATTTGCTTATAAAACCATATTAAATCCGTTCTAGATGTAAACAGGTTCTAGTGGGCAATCCTGATTCATACTAATTATTTCAAATATGTTTTTAATTTGGAATTGCTGTTTCAAATACACACTATGAACCGTATTAATCCATATTAAATTTTTTTTTATATGGTTCTATCTGGCATTTTCAACAGGGTACCTATGCAAAAAATTTAGCGAATTATCTTAAGAAACAACCAAACGAGCTATTTCAAATGATAAAAAGATTGCGTATCCTAGTTCAACATATTTTTGAAGTTTTTTTAAATTTTTCATTTATCGGTTTAAGAAATATTTTTTAAAATTTTTGTTCGTTGACGCAAACAGCGTGAGTCATTTGTACAAACTTAATGAATTAGTCGTGGCAGCTAAACAGTAATCGAAGTTAACAAGGAAAGGGATCATAAAAAACTACATAAACAATATGCACATATCGTACGGACGGACAGTTAACATCAATATTGCAAGCATTCAATAAAAAAAAAATTACACGGATAAATAAGGGAGTTGAAAGAGGTGATGAATTAGGCTACTCAAGGGTTGGTTATAGCGCAGCTAATCTTCAACTTTCATAAGAAAGAAACATATTAGTCTGAGATAAACAACAGTTTGTACAAGTTCTGATGTTTGACCTCGACTGTTGCGTGACGAAACCTGCACAACAAAAAAAGAATCGCATGTGTAGGAGTGAAACTTTGTGATTTTTTACCCACTTCAATTGTCTATTATTCAATTTCAAATGTCAGTGTGTGAAAATCTTTTAAATATTTCCGGAGCCTAAATGTTACTTGGATGTTAACATAACGGGTAGAAATCCATTAAAAAGGTATAATATGGAAAGTAAAAATGATTTTAACTAAAACTATATACACGGTGAGTTATTAGTGCGTTGAACCTCAAAGACCAAAAATTTCACGCATAACTAAGCAGCCAGTGTTTAGGCAGTCATAAAGTACGTATTTTAAAATTATTGATATTTGTACAGGGTGGCTCATCTCATCAGGATGAACCAAACTTACGTTTTTTTAAATGGAAAGCCCTATTTGTTATTCCACAATTTCATTGGTTTAGACTTGACAAGTCAAATATTTTAATAACCAGAAGAGATACGGACATGTGATTTTCAGGAGATTAAAGACAAACCATTATGTGACTAGAGCCATGACTGTAGATTTTTTAAATTTAATCGATACTGAAATTTACAGGCTGTAAACAAAACTACTGATTTTTTCTCGAACTTAAAGATCCGAGATTTCCGTTAAAATTTGATTATTTTTTTATAAACACTGAAATGAAAAAAAAAATGTTAGCCTAATTAAAATTATAAAATAATAACAATGATCTGTTAGATAATTATTTATTAAATGTTGATTTTTGGTTAAATATAAATAAATTTCTTGAAAAAGTAGTTCATTCTTAAGTGGAGTTATAATTTCAGTAATGAAAAATAAATTAAAAATAATTTCGTTGAGATTGGACTTTTATTTTTCAATACTGAACATTAAATTTGTCTAAATTCGGATTATTTTTACAGTAGTGCTGTAAATTCGTCGCTAAAATGCTGTAAATTCATCGTTAAAATATTGCATCATAATCACCTTTTATACGGACTATAATAGACTTTTTATGGAGAAAAGGAAAAACCTGTTTCAGCTTATTGGCCAATAGTTACGGAAAATGTTTAAATACCTTTTAACCTAAACATATAGATACTTCATAATTTCGCACTTATAACCGGTAATATTAACTCGAAATTGAAACTCAAAGTCCAATCTACTATTTTAATTCAAAACTTTCTATCAAACACATCAATGGGCAAAAGTACATTTCCAGAACACTGGTTCTCATCATCAACTTTTAACGATACAAAGCAATAAAATCAATATACAAAGTCAATATTGAAAATGGTTTGAAAAGCCTCCATTGGCTGGTGGAACGCTCACAACTGTGGATTGCAAAACCGGCACTCACTCGCAAAATCGGCATTCACTCGCTAATGAGTATGCATTATTCCATCTCAGGGATTTCTGTTGTGAACTCTAAGATGGCTAAACAGACCGATCCTCGAGCCACAAACCTTATGACAAAATTGACACACCCAATCACCAACATTTACCGGCTGTTGTAGGTGTGCTGCACCATCGATGCGTTCACTCTCTTTTCGATGCTGTTTCTTTGCACCCTCATGTCGCCGACGCTGCTCTTCAAAAACTTGATGACCCTAGTAAATGGTACGCCTCCATCTCGGTCGGTCGTTCCCGATCTGCTCCCAGTTGCTCTTTACATCTAAGCCATACTTCTTTATGTTGGTCTTAGGAACATCCTTGTACCTCTTTTGTTGCCCTCTTTGGTTTCGTGAGCCGACCTTAAGTTGTGAACAAAGGATTCTCTGTGAAAGGCGTTCCGTTGGCATGCAGATTACGTAGCAGCTGGTGGCTCACAATCATCGCCTCAATGCCAGTTGTTTTGTCTTCCTCTAGAACGCTGATGTCTGTTCGTCGGTCCTGCCATTTGATTCCAAGAACTCTTCTAAGACATCGTTAATGGTACTTCTCTAAGGGTTTTAAATGCCTCCGATAAGTGGTCCAAGACTCATAGCTGTACGTAAGGGTAGGAACTACAATAGCATTATACACTCGCAATTTATTTCGAACGTCGATGTTATGATTATGGAAGCCTCTCGGCCTCAGTCGGCCAAAAGATGCGCTTGCCCATCTTCTGCGATGTTGAATTTCATCATCGATATTTGCGTACGCCGCGAGAATACTGCCGAGGTAAGAGACACTCTCGATGTTCTGAAGTCTGTCTCCGTTAACTCGAATATGTGGTGGGACAGCCCTCTTGTTTGGTGCAGGCTGGCAGAGAATCTGTGTTTTCTTTATATTTAGTTCATGCGCGATCTCCTGTATGCGCTGTTAAATGCATTTAGTATATATTGAAGATCCCCTTCTGTATCAGCTAGTACACCGTTGTCATCCTCGCATTGAAGCTCAATGATGTGGATACGATCTTTGTCTCAGCTTGCAGTCTAGGAAGCTTGAAGAGTCCGCCGCGATCAAATCTGTAGACGATCTCTATTCCCTCCGGTAGTTCATCCTTAACAAGTTGAGTGACCGTTTCCATAAACATCGAAAACAAAATCGATGCAATGACACAACCCTGTTTTACGCCAGTGTTATGGGAAAGGGCTCTCCCGGTCCGTTGCTGATTAGAACTGCTGCTGCAAACTTTGTAATAAACGAAAAAAAACTAGCAGTGCCATTAATTACTTGTGAGCGTTTCGAGAGGTTTTCAAACATTTTTATTTTACTTTTATTAATTTTATCGCTTTGGACCGTTTAAAGCTGATGATGAGAACCACTGTTCTCGAAACATGTACTTTTGTCCGTCGGTTTGTTGGATAGGGTGTTTTCAATAATTAAAATAGTGATTTGGATTTTGAGTTCCATTTCCGATTTATTGATTCCACTTTGAGTAAAGATTACATGTTTTGGTTAATTTTAAACTTTTTGTATCATGAGTCTCTTTTATTTTAGCATCAAAACAAACACTAACACACAAAATTCTATTGTCGGCAGAGCAATCTAAATTAGTAAAACGATACTTTAATGGCCATATTCAAAAGAAAAATGAAGAATTGATTAGGAAACATCCTAATTTATTGAGCAATAAGGGCTGGGTTAGAATGAAGACATACTATATGATATATGATATGATACTTACCTTACATAATGTAACAGTTTATTATGTTTAGCCTAAATAATAGTAACCAAAATATTACCATTTGATTGCTAGAATTTATTTGAATTTGACGATATTTGTTTTTATGTTAATTAGCTTTTTTAAAAAACTTTCTAATTTTTAGTTCAAAGAGAAAACATATACTACAGCTTCTTAATGTTTCAAGTTGTTTCATTTTACGTACAAAACCTGAATTTCCAACCCTTATCCTATTTTTCCGAATCACCAACGGTGTTATTAAATTATCAGACTGTTCAAATATCGTAACTGCCTCCACCACCTATCTTACACTTGTAATGCAAGTATATTAATACCACTATTGTTTCAAATGCGTGATTGCCAAATCTCAGAGGCCAGTAGGTCCATTAGATGTATGGAGGCAACTTCGTTCAGCTCACATATAATTTGTATATGTGTATATGTCCAAGGCGCCACCTGAACTTTTTTTCTCGAACTAAACTGTATAACTGTATATGTGTAAGTGGCGAACTGGCCTCCAGCACAATTTTCGGCAGTGGCCTCCTGGGGTCTATTCTAATCATTTAAACTACTTATACACGGGGGGTACTGAGTTGCCTCCGAAATTTCGCAGTTGCCTCCGCTTTGGAGGCAAGTTCGTTCAGCGAATGTACTGATACAGAGGCCAATTTGACACTATGCATATATATATATATATATATATATATATATATATATATATATATATATATATATTATATATATATAAAACACCCTATATAATATATATATTTAAAATATATATATATATATATATATATCCTGCTATCAATGCTACGTCCGTATTACGCCCTTTTACGGTTAATATTGCGTCCAAAGAATTGCTGCGTCCGTATATAGGACGCACTAAAGTCACGGCCTTATATCTTCGCTCTGTGAGCAGATACGACTATGATTTTTAGATGGACTCGTCGGATTGCTACTCAGCTTGAATATATTTGATATTACATTTTCCGGTAGATCTGCAGAAGACTGTAAAATTGGAACAAAAAGGGACGCAGCATCATACAAAAATTCCTATGAAGGTTCAGCGTGTTGCCGTAGAGGGCTCTGATGTTATATACATTTAAAGAATTATATATGGGAAAGTATACATTAGTGCGTCCCTGATGTGGCAACATTGTTTGCTTATTTTCTTTTGACCCTTTTGCATTTTAACATTTATTTCATTCGAACAAGTTTGATATGATATTTACATTATTTACTAGTATTTTTTAGGGGAATCGTGTTAGACAGACAAAAAAAAATTATTTTGATATTGATTAGGAAGGATTAATTAAATATAAGTGTTTTACAAAATATAAATCCCAATCAAGATTTCTGTTCAAATATAAAAAACATAAACTGGCACGACATTCTTTCACATAACAATATTAACACCAAAACTGAAATGTTTATACAAACCAAAAATGACAACATAAACCGAGCTACTCCAGAAATTAAAATAAAACTAAAACCTTGGATTACATCTGAAATTATTGAATTAATAGGAAAGCGGTGATAAATGTTCTTTCGTGTCCTTTTTGAGATGAAGACAGGCTAGTATTTTCGATTACTCACTGAACCAAACAACCCTTAAATAACTAAACTAGATATGGGAGTTGCTTGATAATGGTTGGATTTTTGTATTCCACATATAACATAATTGAATTAAATGCTGGTCACGGGGGTTTACGCATGTTAATTCTCTGAAGCTTCTTTACACAAGTTTGGTCAGACCATGCCTTGAGTATGCCTCAGCGTTTGGTCTCCACATTATGCTGTATAACTAGTGAAAATTGTGCTTGTTCAGCACAAATTTCTCAGATACCTTGCCTACAAACTGCATATTGACTTGGTATTTGATGATCGTTTTGAATTATATGCTGACTTAGAGTCCTATCTTGGCATTGACACGCTGTGTGGTCAACGCCAATATTTGATTTAATTCTATCTTATCAATGGAAGGTTGACTTGTCCTGATCTTTTAAGCAAAATTGAAATTCGTGTTTCATATCGTTCAACGCTTGCGAGCCGTGGTGTCATCAAACACATTCCAGAAAAAATTATTGTTGCAATTCGTTCTTGGCGCGCTCGGTTCGTCTTGCCAATGACAGTGAGGTGACGCTTTTTTTAATTTTTTGTCCCGAGAAGAACCTTTTTGGGCTCAGTAAGGCACTTATTTGATACCTAATTGATGTATTGTCTTATATTGCTTTGTAATAGTGTAGAATGTTATGATATTGTTATCCAATTTATGCGTAATTAATTTGAATGTTGATTTTGTACTTCTTGTGAATTATTTTGAACTCAAGTACGTTGGCTGTTATTAGGGACAACACGTCTCCATCTTGCACGATTTCATGCCCCAAGTATTTCTTGTGTTGGCTTCTGAAAGCGGTGCATTCTGGTACTAGGTGATCAAGAGTTTCTTTAGCCTCCCTACAGAATCTGTAGTCATCGATCTCTTCTAGGCGTAATTTTGCCATATGTTTCCCAAGGCGACAATGTCCTGTAAGAATACGTAGCCCGAGATCCAAACAGATCTTCGATCTTTCTTGGTTGAAGTTTCCAAGGAATTTCTTGGAGTGTATCAATCCAGGTAGATTTTGCCTGAGTATTGCTCTGTCTGTTTTCTTCTTAATTCTGAACTTCTCTTTGAAGGTGTGTTACCATATGTCGCAGAAAGGTTCAGGCCTTACAAAAGAGATTGACACACCCTGTTTTGCTAACTTATTGGCTGCATCGTTTCCCCTGATACCAGAATGTCCGGGTATCCAAACAAGGGAAACTCTGTTATTCTTGCTAAGTTAGAAGACCTGCTAAGCATTCCCATTTTTGAGCTAATAACATATGAACTCAGCGATAATGTTGTCGGTTGTGTGGATCACAATGTCGCACCGTAAAGGTTAATTTGTACGCATCTACCGATTGCGTGAATTTCCGCTTGGAAAACATGACTGAATGTATAGACATTCAGTCATGTGTTCGTAAAGATTTTCTTAGCAATATCGTCAGCATATCCTATGATATGTGATATTGTCATAGTAGCCAGGGGCAATTTGAAGGCACTTTGGGTAACATAATACAAAAGTGTCTCCGGATAACTGAGTAACGGTGTACAACTGTGGGGCTGAGCATAAATTCAGCAAAAACCGCAATTATAACATTCACTAGAACTCTAAATATCAGACGAATTAGCCTGAATTGTGAGGTCATTGAACAGAATTTGGAAGTAAAATATCTAGGAATCACCCTTGATATTAAACTTCTTTGTAATAAGCATGTTGAAATAACGGTTAGTATAAAGCAACAAAAGCTCTGATGGTGTTCAGAAATCTGGGAGACTTGGGGTTGTTACCCCAAAATACTGCGGTGGATGTAGGTACATCGTGATTGTGATACCTATCATAACATATGCGGCAATAGTCTGGGTTCTAAGGCAGAACAAAGTACAACAAGGAGAAAACTTGATAGGGTACAAAGACTAGGAGGCATATGCATTAGTGGGGCTATGATAAACGTGTCCAACTAGAGCACTGGAGACTATTATTACGAATTTCACACTTTTTTTCTTGTATAGACATTCAGTCATGTGTTCGTAAAGATTTTCTTAGCAATGACTGAATGTATAGACATTTAGTCATATGTTCGTAAAGATATTCTTAGCAATTTCTATCTTCCTTGTGAGGATTTCTGGTGGATTCCGCTTCTAATTCATTTGAGGGGTTTGATCTACTACCCGAGTCTCAAGGAGTAGGATGGCTCGCTCCTCTCCCCCTTCCGTATTCATCCCATCTCGTTTCTTAAGTACCACCGTTGGGTTTCTTCGCCCCTGTAGAACTGGAAGCGATATTTCCAAAAAAGGTCTTTTGACCTTCCTGATTTTTTTTTATTATTCAAAGTTAACCGGTTAGTGTACCCTGTCAATTTCCGTCACGTTTGGCTTTATTAAAAAGCCAACGGACCTCAAGCCTGAGTTTTGACAGTTTGTCATTCCACAAAGGAGCGTCCTTACTTGCTTTAACAGCTTGCAGTGTGAGTGGGCAATTGGAGTAAAAAGCTTCCATTATTGCTTCACTGACTTGGTTTACTCTCCACTCAAGAACGTGGTTAGCTAAACCTAACCTAAAAATTTTTAATTGGATGCAAGACTGTATGGAGGTGGAACCTGCTAAATGCACACCAAACTCAAATTTAAATGTATAGTAGGGATAGTTGCAGTTTAATAAAGAAAAAACTTGATAAAAAAACTATTCTATTAGAACGGATGCAGTATCATATGTAGAATATTTTATGTTGGTTATAGTATACAATATATCTAACAAATGGATGCAACAAAGTATGCAAATAATTAAATAACTCTAACCCAAGCTAAACCCAACCTAAGAATTTTTATTTGGACGCAAGAGTGTATGCAGGTGGAACATGTTAAAGGCAGACTAATCGCAAATTTCAAAGTATGGTAGGGATTGTTGTAGTTTAGTTAGAAAAAATTGATAAAAAACTATTCTATTTTTAGAACGGATGCAGTATTATATGTAGAATATGTTATGTTGGTTATAGTATACACTATATTATATAACAAATAGATGCAGCAAAGTATGCAAATAATTTAATAAGTCTAACCCAAGCTAAACCTAACCTAAGAATTTTTAATTGGACGCAAGAGTGTATGGAGGTGGCACATGTTAAATTGACACCACACTCAAATTTAAATGTATAGTAGGGATTGTTGCAGTTTAATAAGAAAAAACTTGATAAAAAAACTATTCAATTAGAACGGATGCAGTATCATATGTAGAAGATTTTATGTTCGTTATAGTATACAATATATCTAACAAATGGATGCAACAAAGTATGCAAATAATTAAATAACTCTAACCCAACTAAACCCAACCTAAGAATTTTTAATCGGACGCAAGAGTGTATGCAGTCGGAACATGTTAAATGCAGAGTAATCGCAAATTTAAAAGTATGGTAGGTATTGTTGCAGTTTAATCAGACAAAACTTGTTGAAAAAAATATTCTATTTTTGAACGGATGCAGTATTATATGTAGAGTGTATGAAGGTGGAACATGCTAAATGCACACTAAACTCAAATTTAAAAGTATAGTAGGGATTGTTGCAGTTTAATAAAAAAAAACTTGATAAAAAACTAATCTATTTTTAGAACGGATGCAGTATTATATGTAGAATATGTTATGTTGGTTATAGTATACACTATATATAAGAAATGGATGCAACAAAGTGTGCAAATAATTTAATAACTCTAACCAAAGTAAACCCAACGTAAGAATTTTTAATCGGACGCAAGAGTGTATGCAATCAGAGCATGTTAAATGCAGAGTAATCGCAAATTTAAAAGTATGGTAGGGATTGTTGCAGTTTAATAAGAAAAAACTTGTTGAAAAAACTATTCCATTTTTAGAACGGATGCAATATTATATGTAGAATATGTTATGTTGGTTATAGTATACAGTATATATAACAAATGGATGCAGCAAAGTATGCAAATAATTAAATAACTCTAACCAAAGCTAAACATAACCTAAGAATTTTTAATTGCTGCAGTTTAGTAACAAAAAAAAATGATATAAAAACTATTCTATTTTTAGAACGGATGCAGTATTATATGTAGAATATGATATTTTGGTTATAGTATACTATATGTCTAACGAAAAAACGCAGCAAAGTATGCCCATAATTAAATAACTTTAACCCATGCTAAACCTAATCTATCAATTTTTATTTGGACGCAAGAGTGTATGTAGCTGGAGCATGCTAAATACAACTCATTTCAAATTTAAAAGTATAGTAGGGATTGTTGCAGTTTAATAAAAAAAAACCCTTATAAAAACTATTCTATTTTTAGAACGGATGTAGTATTATATGTAGAATATGTTATGTTGGTTATAATATATAATATATTTAACAAATTGATGCAGCAAAGTATGTAAGTAAATAATTGAATAAGGCTAACCTAGACTAAACATAACCTCAATTTAAATATATATTTTTAGGGTGCCGTAACATATCAGCAAAAAATAACTTAAAAAAAACGTTGTTCATTGACATGTCGAAACATGAACGGATGCAATATTGTATGCATGTTATGTAGGTTTTCCTTATATATAATATATTTTCTTGAGGGACGCAGTATTATATACAATCGTGTTAATTTATAGGTCTACTAATTTAAAATCCCTCGAAAAAGAGAGAAAATAACGATGCGGCAGCACTGTGGGACGCGGCAATATCCGTAAAAACGAGGAAAAAATATATTTTGGAGTTGATAATGATAGCAAGATGAAAGGAGCTAGTAATGATAGCACGACCTAAAAATTTGTATATTAAAAGTTGCTCCAATCAATACGAAAATCCGTTTCCCCCGATAAAAAAATTCGCTGATTAATATACTTGAATCAGATTTGCTCTAACTATAGCCCTTCCAGGGGACGCCATAAGGTTGGAATATGTAAAGACGCAGTAAAGTCTCAAGATGTATATATATATATAAATAAATCCGCATATCTATTTTGATTCCTTTCACATTGGAACCTTTCTACATCCCCTAGAAGGAGTGGGTTTAGAAGAAAACTATCCGCGTATATTGGATAACCCGCCGATATGTGGCGCAACTGACTACTTTTGATGTCTAAATTTGTAAAAATTGAAATATACATTTTTTCACATATAGCATCTTTTTGTATCTTTACAAAATAAGGTTTTCTTGATTCCAGGCTGTATATTTCCTTTCATAATCCGCACAATTTTGTGTCCAATTTTCAATATATTTTTCATTTTACAGACTATTTTGTATCTGGCGTTGTTGCCAAGTGATACTTATTTCTGTTAAGATTAAATATTCATACATGATACTATTTTAACTCTATTTACTGTATATTTGTATTTATTGGTAAAAATGATTAAGTATATCTTTAAAAATTAAGCATTAAATTTGCAAATGTACAGTGTGGTCAATTTATCTTGATATCATTTTGATTATTTGATGAATTTTTTTTATTTTCAAAGATAGAATGCCGAACGAAAAATGTATTGTAGGGTATCTTGCTAAGTTTTTTGCTAGTAAAAAACCAAAAGTCTGTCATTTTACATACATATGTCACAAAATTTTACTTCTGGTAATTTGCAGTCCATAATTTCATATTTTATAACTGGTAAATTTTCACAGTGGGCTGTAAGCTTTCCCAGTCGCACTGAAATCGCCTTAGGACCCGTTGTTTGTCCATCATTATGGTGAAAAATATGTCTTTTTTAAGGGTAGCTCATTGCCATGAAGCTGACAGACGACTCGTTTGAAAGGATGTCCTAACTTTGATTCAAGTTGAGCTATGACTCCATTTTTTGATTCGGTGTTGACCTGTACGAATTCAACTATACGTCGACAGATATCTTTTGCTGATCCAGAAGAAGGCATTGTGTGACCCAGAAACACAGAACCTGGCTCTTGCACCAAAGAAGCATGTTCTTCCACTAACGTTCTTCTGTGAAGCCTACCATCTATTTTTTCAAAAGACAATGTTTCATCTTTTCACCCGTCAAGGTAAATGGAATTTATTGCTTGCCCGGATTTTGAAAACTGTATGCAAAATTTCATTTCTTAAACTCTCTCTAGCTCTTTATCATTTATTTGTATATATTACTTGTTCTGATCATTTTTTTTATTACAAAGGCAACATCTTGTAAAATAGGCGATGCAACTGCTACACCAGATCTGTCTGACAAACCATATCTGTCAAACATTTAAGCGGGAGTAGCTAGTTTAGTTCTACTTTTAGAATTGCTCTAAAGTTTGTAAAAGATATTTCCCAAGCTGCATTCAAGTTAAACAAATTAGAAGCTAACGTTTTACTGTTGATAGTGTTCGTCTTCGAATAAATATTTTGTCGTTTTGCGTGACTATAAACTCGTAAACAATTCTTTCCTCCCTTGCATTTTTTCAAATCTTCTAGCGTTGTTTGTTAATTTTTTGGCTTGCTTTTTTGGATCAATACCCCCTATAAATATGTTTCTTGAACTCCTCTGCTCTTGGAGAAAGTAACGTTCTTTTAACGGTAGCTGTCAGAACAACCGTACGTTGGACAAATAACATTTTAAAGTAAAATAACAAAAATCGTACGTCGTTACAAAAGCTTTAAATATCTATCGTGTTGTGTTTTGATCACTTGCAAAACACGTTCACGGATTACTGTAGGATTTGCCGCTTTCTCCCACAAACTTAGAACCTTGTCAGCTAGTATATTAGAAATTTGGGAACCTATTGCCTCTTTTCCACAGTGCGGTGGTTATAGACTAAGCCTTATCCATAAAAAGCACTTTAACAAATCTTCTTGGGTAGGAAGAGTATTATCTTTTAAATCTGAAGGTGATCCCACTAACGGACACTCGGTGCATCGTCTTGGGTAATGTTAATTAGTTTATTTATTGTTGTAATTATGTTCATTAACTCTTATAATAAAACACGATGTTTCATATTATAACCTTACTTTTTCTTTTTTGGTATATCCTATTAGGTCTATACCCTCACATCCCCCTTTCTTTAAAGGCTCAGTTTCTGAGGCGGTTTAACTATTCTACCTGAGGAAGTCTGTATAACAGGAATATAAGCAGCCTCAGAATCTGACTCATTACTAATATTAACATTTAACAAATTTTCATTGTTTACATCTACACTTTGAGTGGATTCCATTGAAACACTTTCAGTATCATTATCACTTTCGATATTATTTTCACTATCACTATTCACACTGTCACTGTTCTCTAATTCTAAATAACATTTCTTTTCCTCTTTCTCTTCCTTTACAAATTTAGGAAATAAAAATGAAGAACGGTTTTCTTCCTGTCTCTGGCTGCTTAATCTTATAAATCTTCTATTTCTAAAATACTTCTTGCCGTTATTCATTTTTATTACATATGTTCTATCTCTAACTTTTCTTACAATAATACCTGGTGTCCAAAGACCCTTAGGTTGAAGTTGAACAAATACTTTATCATTTTCATTTAGAGGTTTGAGAGCTTTAACATGTTTATCATGATAGGCTTTTGACTTTTCAGCTTTATTTCCTAAACATTTATTAAATTTACTTATTTTAATTTTATAAGGTTTTAATTCAGAAGTTTTTATAGGTAATATTGTTCTTAGTTTTCTTGACATTAAAATTTCGGCAGGACTATAATTTAAATCAACTTTCATATTTCTATATAGTAAAAGTGACATATAAATATCTTTATTATCTTCTAAAGTCTTTTTAAATAAATTTTTAGCAATTTGCACGTTTCTTTCAGCCATACCATTACTTCTAGCATTAGTAGGTGAAGTAACTATATGATCAAATTCCCACTTTTTCGAAAACTGTATAAATTCTTTTGAAGTAAATTGAGGTCCCCCATCTGATACCAAAGTCAATGGTATGCCGTGCCTAGCAAAAATACTTTTCAACTTAATTATAATATTATGACTTGTCGTATCAGCTTCAAGATTTTCTAATTCAATGTATTTAGAATAATAGTCTATTACAATTAAATATTTGTCCTTTTTAAATTCAAATAGATCACATCCTAATTTGTTCCAAGGTAGGTGTGGAATCGAATGATTCATTAACGGTTCATGTTGTTGACTTTTAAAAAATTTTGAACAAATCTCGCAATTAGCAATTACTTGTTTAATATCGTTCGTCATTCCAACCCAAAAAAGAGTTTCTTTGGCTAGTGAAAGACATTTATTTACACCCATATGGTTATAATGAATTCTTTGCAGCATTTCATTACGTAAATCTTTAGGTATTACAATTGCTTTATCTTTAAAAATTATGTCGTCAACCACGGTTAAATCACTTTTATATTGAGCATATTTCCTAACACATATAGGCAAGTTTTTATTATTATTAGGCCAACCATTTAATATGACTGTTTTAAGCATTTGTATTTCCTGATCACTGTTTGAGACTCGTTGAAATTCATTCCATTTTTCTTTAGTAATATTTATTTCTGACACTATTAAACAAACATGATCTGAAATTTGAGTATCCATATCCAGTTTTTGATTTTCATTTAGGAAAGCACGCGAAAGAGCATCTGCAATAATTAGATCTTTCCCGCGTTTGTACTTTATATCGAAATCGTATTTTTGAACTTGTAGAAGCATTCTTTGTAATCGAGCTGGACATTTATTGAGCGGTTTTTTAAATATGTTAATTAAAGGTAAGTGATCTGTCTCGACCATAACTTTTTTTCCAAACACGAATTGATGAAATTTCTCTAACCCTACCACTATTGCCAATAATTCCTTTTCGATTTGTGCATATCTACATTGAGTTTCTGTAAAAGCCATCGACGCGTATGCGCACGGTAAGTTATTCTGTAGTAGCACCGCACCGCAACCAGCCTTTGAAGCATCTACTGACACCACCGTTTCTTTACTTACATCATAAAACTGTAATACAGGTGTTTTTGTTAATATCTTCTTAATATCTTCAAATGCTGACTGGTGTTCCGGCTGCCACTCAAAACTAGTTTCATTTTTAAGTAGACTGCGCAAGATTAGCGTTTTATTTGAGAAATTATTTATAAATTTACTGATATATGTAAGCATACCAAGTAAGCGTTGTACATCTTGTTTGCATTCTGGACGAGGCATGTTCTTAATTGCATTTATTTTAGAGTCGTCTGGACTTACTCCTTTGTCCGAAATTATATGACCTAAATATTTGACCTCAGTATGACCAAACTTGCATTTTTCTAAATTGAATTTAACATTATGAGTTCTAGCTAAACTCAGAACTTTTCTAAGACGTTCGTCATGTTCTCTTTTAGTAGATCCCCAAATAAAAATATCATCTATATAGATGTCAACACCATCAATGTCGAAAATATTCTTAAACTTGGTTTGAAAAACCTCGGGTGCACACTTTATACCATATGGAAGTCTTAGGAATTTATATCTACCATGTGGTGTACTAAAAGTGCATAAATTAGAACTTGCTTCGTCCAGAGGGATTTGATAAAATCCTTGAGTCGCATCTAAAGTGCTAAAATACTTTGCATTACTTAATTTACTTGTAATTTGATCAAGTGTAGGAATTTTACAATACTCACGCTTGATTGCTCCATTTAAATCACGTGGGTCCAAACAAATGCGTAATTTATTATTTGGTTTCCTCACAAGAACAAGTGCATTTACCCAGTCTGAAGCTCCATTTACTTTTTGAATGATTTTTTGTTTTTCGAGTTCATCCAAACTTTCTTTAAGTGTTTCTAACAAAGGCAACGCCACCCTTCGTGTGGGGTGAACCACAGGTTTTGCCCCTTCCTTAATATTTATATGAAATGGATCTCCAATACAACCTATACCCGTAAATAAATCTTTGTAATTTCTAATTATTTCAGAGTATTCCTTAGCATTTGAATTAATATTATCTATTTTCATGATTAGATTTAACTTAATACTCGATTCCAGACCTAAAATGGCTTCTGTATTAGAGTTAACAACGTAGAAATTTAGGTCGTGACTATTAGTATTTCTCTTACATGAAATTACACAAGTACCAATTACTTTTAATGTGTCCCCTGTATATGAATTTAAGGTAACATTAGTCTTTTCTAACTCATGATACGAAAAACCCAAAGACCTAAATATTTTGAAAGGCAAAATATTCGCCATGGCGCCTGTATCTATTTTAAAGCTAATCTCTTTATTATTAATTTGAATATCAGCACGCCACTGTCGATTATTTTGTTCATTTATAGCTAAGACATTTTTATTTACACTTCCCACATAGACAAAATTATTGTCCTCAGATTCTCTAACATCATTTGAAATTGAATCAATTGTTTCTGTAACTTCGCGTATTTGGTTATTTTTCTTACATTTTAGATTAGACTTTTTCTTTTTGAAACATACAGCTTCAAAATGATTTGAAATTTTACAAAAGTTACATATTTTATTAAAAGCAGGGCATTTATTAATTAAATGTTCTTTCTTACCACATTTTTTACAGTCTTTTACAACTTGTTGTTTACCATGTCCTCTTGTAAAAACTGCATCAATTTCCGTTTTTATTTTCGATGACTGGTCCATGAGTTGACTGCGAACTTTTGAAGACTCGATGACATGACATAGTTCAATTGCGTTGTCCAATGTGAGTGAGTCGTTTTCTAGTAACCTCTCCCGTACAACTGGATTTCGCACTCCACACGTTATCATTGTTTTAATTAGGTCATCTTGTAGATTTGCGAGCTTGCATTTACTAGCTTTCTTTTTGAGTTCAACTATGAAATCTTCCGTGCTTTGACCTTCTTCTTGTATATATGTAAAGAACTGGTACCTCGCGAAGGCTACATTTTCCTTACCTATAAAATGGTCTTGAAATTTCTTCATTAACGGTTCTAATTTATCCGTTTCATTTGGTTCAAATTTGAATGTAGTATACACTTTGAAACCATCATCACCTATGTAATGTAACATCTGTGCACACTGCGTTTTCTCATCTTTTTTATTTACTTCGGATGCAATTAAATAATTTTCAAATCTGGCCCTCCATAGTTTCCAGTTTTCAGGCACATTGCCCTTAAACGACAACGGAACAATACCGCGATTATCACCCATTGTGTATTTATAAATGGTGAAAATCTTATTTATAATTATTCATTTAGTTATTACTATGAGCTTATACTGACTGCGCCATGTTAATTAGTTTATTTATTGTTGTAATTATGTTCATTAACTCTTATAATAAAACACGATGTTTCATATTATAACCTTACTTTTTCTTTTTTGGTATATCCTATTAGGTCTATACCCTCACAGGTAACAAGTTTTTGAGAAAATCATAACTCTAATATACTTCAAAGAAAAACATCTCATCTAACAACTGAAGACTGAATAGAAATACAATAATCACTTGCTTATGAGCAGCAGTCGATATCACGATCCGCTGCTATTAATCGTTTTCAGGCTAGCTGTTTATAACACATATTATGAAGGTTTTAAATTTCTATAAAAGTAGCGATGAGTTTTTTATAGAAATTTAAAAACTTCATAATATGTGTTATAAACAGCTAGTAGTGATGAGTTTTTTTTCAAATACTAAAGTATATCTTCAGGAAAAATAAACCAAAAAGAACATTACAAGCTTATTTTTAAGGGCTGGTAGGCGACATAAGACAGATTACAATAAAAAAACCGTTAATAAAATATTTTTTGTAACAACAAAAGGCATCTTTTGTGCCCTATTCCAAAACGAAATTCCAAAAATTAAAAAAAAAATGATTTTTCGGCCCACCCTAATGTATACTATATAAATATACAGTTTGTTTCAGATGGCGCATTATTTTGATACCAAATATCTTACATGGAATCAAAATAGTGCAGCACATGAAACAAAATATATATTAGAATCAAAATAGTGGGCCGTATCAAACGACATGTATATTATTTCAATATAAATTTCGTTTTGTATGACGCATTATTTTGATTCCAAATATCTTACATGGAATCGAAATAGTGTAGCACATGAAACAAAATGTATATTGGAATCAAAATAGTGTACCGTATCAAACGACATGTATATTCTGTCAATATACATTTCGTTTTATTTGACGCATTATTTTCATTCCAAATATCTTACATGGAATCAAAATAGTGCAGCACATGAACCGAAATGTATATTGGAATCAAAATAGTGTGCCGTATCAGACGACATGTATACTCTCGCAATATACATTTTGTTTTATATGACGCATTATTTTGATTCCAAATAATTTACATGGAACCAAAATAGTGCAGCACATGAAACGAAATGTATATTGGAATCAAAATAGTGGGCCGTATCAAACGACATGTATACTCTCGCAATATACATTTTGTTTTATATGACGCATTATTTTGATTCCAAATAACTTACATGGAACCAAAATAGTGCCGCACATGAAACGAAATGTATATTGGAATCAAAATAGTGTGCCGTATCAAACGACATGTATACTCTCTCAATATACATTTAGTTTTATATGACGCAATATTTTGATTCCAACTATCTTACATGGAAACAAAATAGTGCCTCACATGAAAGGAAATGTATATTGGAATCAAAATAGTGTGGCGTATCAAACGACATGTATACTCTCTCAATATACATTTAGTTTTATATGACGCATTATTTTGATTCCAACTACCTTACATGGAAACAAAATAGTGCCGCACATGAAACGAAATGTATATTGGAATCAAAATAGTGTGCCGTATCAAACGACATGTATACTCTCTCAATATACATTGCGTTTTATATGACGCGTTATTTTGATTCCAAATAACTTACATGGAACCAAAATAGGGCCTCATATAAAACGAAATGTATAATCTGTCAATATACATTTCATTTTACATGACGTACTATTTTGATTTCATTTATGTAAAATATGCATTTTGATTTTTATTCGCATTGTTTTGATTCCACGTATTCAACTAAAGAAATTGCTAAATTAGGTAATGGGTAATATTTTAAAGGGTTATTTTTCAGCAAAAATAAGCAAAGCTAGAGCCCTTTAAGTTTAGGGAAAAAGTTGTTTTTATTTAATAACTCGACTATGGAAGAATTTGGAAGAATGAAATGTAGCAGTTAACTGCTAATAAAATGTGAGTTGCTGGTAGTTTTCATAATACTTATTCGAACTACTATAGCGTCTCCTAAAATTGACATGTAACTAATTAAAATTCCTAAAAGAGCTCATCTCAATTATTATAAGTCATAGTGCTTTATATAATTTAATATTGTCTACAATATTAAACGAAATCAAGCAAACATCTACATAATATGCTATTTATGTCATAAAAAGTAGGGAAATAAGGAACACGTTCAAGGTTTTTGATTTACTTTAGTCAATATATCATCCCCGGGGTGGTATTGGAGCGTGCATATCGGTGATAGGGAGGAAATTTCAACATACATAATTTTTATAATGTTTTAATTAAAATCTGAAAACTAAGCGTTTTTTGCGACAAAAGTTGACTGAGATATCATCGCCAAAAATGTGCCAGTTTTTGTAGCTCGTTTACTTTAACATAATTGTTAATTACACATTTGACAAGACCATAAATTTTTACTCAAGTTAACTTGTTAATAATAAATAGATAATATTTTCGCATAAGTAAATTGTGATAGTTTTTTTTAACGATTAATTATAATTAATGAGTAGAGCCTTTGGTGTAGGTAGACTAATTTGAACAAAACGTTTTATAAACCTTCACCACTTCTTTAAAACTCTACGAATTAATTATTATAGTAAAATAATCGAGGTCTTTCGTTTCACAAAATTATAATTTTAGTAGGTATCTATATTCTTGGAGGATTTTCAGTACGGAATTAAATATTTTCATACATTTGGTTCTAGCTCTTTAATCACATTCTCAATAATATCTCATCCTCTAATATAACAAAATTTAAATATTTCTAATAAAAAAAGACATATCTCTGTACATAATATTAAAGATATAGTATAATTAATTCATTTAAAAAGCAATAGAGTTTTACAGAACTGTGAAAATATTTATGTATTGTTATCAGATTAACTTGAAATACTTTGAGTGAAACTTAATTATCTAGTAAAAAGTAGATAATAATTAAAACTATTCCATAGTGAACACCAGAAAAAAAAAAAAAGACTAAACTTGTTGAAGACACCATGTGAACGGATATTAGAAATTTATTTAATTTAGTTTTAATTAATTCTCAATACCTATACCTATGGCTGCTCAGATGAAAGATACGAGCCAAAAACAACCAAAAAATAGTATTTTCCTAGTTTTTAAATTGTTTTAGAATATTTTTTGCATCAAAAAATATGGAAAATTAGTTTCTCTACAAAAAGTTTCCTATTAGCTATACCTGAATTTTTCCTACTTTTCGAATTATAATAATTATTGTATTTCAACCCTATCTCCAGTATGCAGATCTATTATAGGAACTGAGAATTGATAAAAAAATGAATTGCTTATAATTTTTAAAGGAATCAAAATAACGCGTAATATTGTAAGTTATATACAACAACAGTGTTGTCATGTTTTGTAACTGTGGTTGAAATAAAGGATTCAATACAGTGCTCCGTATAAACAACAAATATACTTCTACTGTATATTAACAGCGCCAAAAGAAAAAAATTGCGGAATTTCTGTGAACTAAAATTTATTATACTTCTTTCATAAATAGCATCAAACTGATTCCCCTATCTGCTTAACGTGACCAACTAAGAGAATGCCATTAAATACGATAAAAAATAGACTATGAAAAAAAAGAAAGCCCTAAGATCTGTGTCTGTAACTCCAATACTATGTGAGATATAAGGCAAAACTATTTTGCGTCCGATATTCGGACGTAAAATAGTCAAGGAAACAGTTTGATATGTGCCGAGCTATAAGAGGGACGCAAAATAGTGTGCGGGATGTATATATACAGGGTGTCCTACGGTGGCAACCCATTAGATTATTTCAGAAACTACTTCGAATTGAATTTTGAAAATTTCAGTGTCTATATTGTCAAATATGCTCTAGTTAAATAATATAATAGCAACGGCATAGCACTTCCGGTTATACCGGAAGTTGATGGCAACTTTGTTATTTTAAATGGAACACGCTATATATTATTACATTTTTGGATTCTAAATAAGATTTCAGACATATTCCATGTATCATGTCCTATACCTAACGTCAGTCGTTTTTGACTTATATCAAGATTTATGTCAAAATTTTCAGTTTAGGGCTCCATAAGAATTCCGTGTTTTCCTTGTAAATCAGTATTTAATAATTATTTTGCAGGTATTTTCTTATCAGGAGGGATCTTCTTTTTCGAATTGACAAGACATTTTCTGATTAGTTTATACAGGGTGGTCAAAAAATTATATTGAAAACGGCTCAATAAAAACAGTTGAAAGTCAATTTTTTCAAATGGAATGGGTATATTATTATTATTTTATCTTCCTTAGCATTAAAAAATAATGCAATTTTGTAATAGGTTATCATTTTCTAAAATGCATAGTTTTCGAAATATCGTCATTTAAAATTTTTCTGCAGCGCCTACCGTTGTCTCTGGAAGCTGGCTAATTAATTTCGTTGGCCATGAAAATAATTACATTTCTCTGAATTAGCATAAACGTCAAACTAAATATGAAATTAGTTGTTGCTATCCAACCAGTCGTTATTTATCAATATTTGTGACCATTATATTTTACAATAACTATAACAAAATGGAAAATATTTATTCATATGCTGATATTGTAAATGTATTATTAATCCATGGAGAATGTAACTAAGTGATTAATAGAACCTGTAGAGTATTTAACGAGAGAAACCCGCATTTGCCAACAATGACTAAAGAAAAATTAAGAAGAATTTTGAGAAATCAAATACGGTGGGGGCAGTGTCATGCAAATCGAGTACTACAAAAACCTATAACTACAAATGAGGATAATGTGGTAAATGTTTTGGCATATTTTAGGACATATCCTGAATCATCTGTGCGTGCTGCTGACCAAGATCCTCTGTCCAAAAAATATTAAAAAGTAGTGGTTTACATCCATTAAAATTCAAATATCTTTGTGCTCTGGAAGCAGGTGATGCCGAACGACGTGTACGGTTCTACGAAACCATTTTAACACGAACGCAAGAAGATCCTGGGTTTCTGCAAAAAGTGATTTGGACAGATGAGTCGAAATTTTCGAGATGGAATCGTTATTAGACAAAATAGTCATTTTTGGGCTTCTGAGAATCCGCACGCTATTCGTGAACGAAATTTTCAAAATAAATTTAGTGTGAACGTTTTTTGTATGGTAAAAGACACACATGTTGAATATTTTATTTACGAGCATAATTTAAATACGGAAGGTTATCTTTATATTTTGCAAAATGTTGTGGCGCATTTTTTGGATGATCTACCATTAAATGAATTAAGAAGTTGTTGGTACCAGTTAGATGGAGCACCACGCCAGTGTGGAAATAGAATCACACAACAGCTTAATGAAATGTTTGAAGAGCGATTGATCAGACGTTTAGGGCCTTGGGATTGGCTAGCGAGATCTCCAGATCTATCACCGCTTGATTTTTATGTTTGGGGTGCAATTAAACAAAAGGTGTATTCCACCCCAATTAATTCAAAAAAGAATTAGTAGGACGCATCCGAACTTCATTCGAAGCCTTACCTGGAGTCCAAATTCCATGAGCTGTCACGAGTGAATTTAGTGAACGGGTAAATAAGTGTTTAAGACTAAATGGGGGTCATATCGAACAATTAAATTAGTTTTGTTATCGTTAGTTGATTAACTTTTTTTAGTTGAAAATTTCTTTAGTGTAATCTTCTGTTCATTTCTGCCGTATTATTTTAAATTTTAGTCTTAGTTCGTTGTAATACTTGATTTGTATACCTCCCAACCTGCTCTAAATGATTTCTCAAAATTCTTCCTAATTTCTCTAGTCATCGTTAGCAAATGGGGGTTTCTCTCGTTAAATACTCTACAGGTGATATTAATCACTTTATTTTGTTCTCCATGAATTAATAATAAATTTATAATATCAATAAGAATTTTTTATTTTTATTAATTTGACGTTTAGGTTGACGTTAAAATGACAATAATTTCATGGCTAACTAAATTAATTAGCTAGCTTCCAGAGAGACAACGGTAGGCGCTGCAGAAAAATTTAAAATGACGATATTTCGAAAACTATATATTTTAGAAAATGATAACCTATTACAAAATTGCATTATTTTTTAATGCTAAAGAAGATAAAATAATAATAATATACTCATTCCATTTGAAAAAATTGACTTTCAACTGTTTTTCTTGAACCGTTTTCAATATAATTTTTTGACCACCCTGTATAAACTAATCAGAAAATGTCTTGTCAATTCGAAAAAGAAGATCCCACCTGATAAGAAAATACCTGCAAAATAATTATTAAATACTGATTTACAAGGAAAAAACGGAATTCTTATGGAGCCCTAAACTGTCAATTTTGATATAAATCTTGATATAAATCAAAAACGACTGATGTTAGGTATAGGACATGATACATGAAATATGTGTGAAATCTTATTTGGAATCCAAAAATGTAATAATATATAAGGTGTTTCATTTGAAATAACAAAGTTGCCATCAACTTCCGGTATAACCGGAAGTGCTATGCCGTTGCTATTATATTATTTGAGTAGAGCATATTTGACAATATAGACACTGAAATTTTCAAAATTCAATTCGAAGTAGTTTCTGAAATAATCTAATGGGTTGCCACCGTAGGACACCCTGTATATATATATTATATATATATATAAAACACCCTATATAATATATATATTTAAAATATATATATATATATATATATATATATATATATTATATATTCTCTCTTTTTTTTTCTCTTAGATTTTAATTGTTGTCAATCAATTAAAGGAAAATATCCTTGTTTAGTTTTAAGAAGAACATTGTTATTTGCCATCAGTGCACAACCATTAAATATGTTATTTTTGTATGTAACTATGCTTTCTTGGGTTAAAATTTCAAATCAGTGTTAACTGCCTTTTAACCCATTTTGTAATCCTTGGCTAAGCTATTTTTAGGTGATATTATGTGACATATTTTTTGTTTTACTGTATCTTTATGTAGCTACTATTATATTGTTGTATTTTAATGTTAATTTTGGGATTACAAATAAACTGCATTAATATTAAAATATTGACATATATTTTATAAACGGGATTACAGCAATTAAAGTGTCACGTAGGTCAGCATTGTCATTCTCTCTGGCTCTCATCAACTTCCGCACCGACGTCATCACAGCCAAATGCAACTCCAGCATCTTCGGTCTGTTTGCCAAGTAGATATCTGCTTCACTTTTCATATCTGTAGGACGATTACAAAAACACGGTAATAAGTTCCATAACTGCATATACAACCATTCCAAACGATGCGCTTCAATACCATCATTGACTTGGGCCAATTGTTCAGATTTCTGTTGACAATACTGTGCTAATGGGCAAATACGCTCACCGAATTCATAATACTTGAAGCCTTGCTGCAATGCTGGCAATAACCAAGAACGATCGATGTTTAAGTCACCGTTGTCTTTCTGCAAACGTATAACATTCAGTACTGCGTCAGGCCCCATGGACCTCACCGCATTACCAACACAATAGCAAATGGACGTATCTAATACAGATTTAGAATCTCCTAATTCTGCTACCGATTTTAGTATTCCCACAAGTAGTTCTCCGCAAGTAGCTCCAGTTACCTGACAAAGAAAATAAAACAATCAGTACCAGGGACTTAAGAGGACAGTCTATCTTACCCGAAATAAATCTCCAATAATATCCAGTACATCATCCCATATACTATTAAACTGATCTCCTAACGCTAAATGTAATGCGTTGATAAAATTCTCCAGTTTCGATTTGTATTGTTGAACAGTATCTTTTGATGCACATGCCGGTGTAAGAGCATCTTCTACGATAATCGATAGTGTATGCTTAGCCGCTCCATAAATTTTCCGTTGCGTTGACAACCATAGATTAGTAACAGTGGAAAATATCTTTGGCAGCACCCAACCCAATGACAGATCAACACTACAAAGTCAAATAAAAGTTCCAATTAGATAGAAGCTGCTGATGTTGTAGAACAGTGGTCGCCAACCCGTCGATCGTGAGCCCCTGGTAGCTCGCGAAGAGAATTCTGGTAGCTCGCGAAAAGATTTCTGGTACGTAGCTCCCAATATATCTATCTACATGCCAAACGACATGCGGAGGATTCCTCATTAAGGATAGTTTCTTAGGTCTTGATTAGGTCCTGTATGATAACGTCCTATACCAAACCAAGGCCCCAAAAAATGTATATCTGGTTCCCTAATAATGGGGTCGTGATATTTACGCAGGACAATCATATTATGAAGGGCTATCTACATGCCAAACGACATGCGGAGGATTCCTCATTAAGGATAGTTTCTTAGGTCTTGATTAGGTCCTGTATGATAGCGGCCTATACCAAACCAAGGCCCCAAAAATGGAAATCTCTTTTCCTAATAATGGGGTCGTGAAATTTACGTAGGACAATGATATTATGAAGGGCTATTTGCATGCCAAACGCCATTCTTCGGAACGGTCATTAAGGATAGTTTTTTAGGTCTTGATTAGGTCCTGAATGATAGCGTCCTATACCAAACCAAGGCCCCAAAGAATTGAAATCTGTTTTCCTAATAATGGGGTCGTGAAATTTACGCAAGACAATGATATTATGAAGGGCTATTTGCATGCCAAACGACATTTTTCGGAACAGTCATTAAGGATAGTTTCTTAGGTCTTGATTAGGTGCTGTATGATAGCGTCCTATACCAAACCAAGGCCCGAAAAAATTGAAATCTGTTTTCCTAATAATGGGGTCGTGAAATTTACGCAAGACAATGATATTATGAAGGGATATTTGCATGTCAAACGAAATTCTTCGGCACGGTCATTAAGGATAGTTTCTTAGGTCTTGATTAGTCCTGTATGATAGCGTCCTATACCAAACCAAGGCCCCAAAAAATTGAAATCGGTTTTCCTAATAATGGGGTCGTGAAATTTACGCAAGACAATGATATTATGAAGGGCTATTTGCATGCCAAACGACATTCTTCGGAACGGTCATTAAGGATAGTTTCTTAGGTCTTGATTAGTCCTGTATGATAGCGTCCTATACCAAACCAAGCCCCAAAAAATTGAAATCTGGTTCCCTAATAATGGGGTCGTGAAATTTACGCAGGACAATGATATTATGAAGGGCTATTTGCATGCCAAACGACATTTTTCGGAACAGTCATTAAGGATAGTTTCTTAGGTCTTGATTAGGTGCTGTATGATAGCGTCCTATACCAAACCAAGGCCCGAAAAAATTGAAATCTGTTTTCCTAATAATGGGGTCGTGAAATTTACGCAGGACAATGATATTATGAAGGGATATTTTCATGCTAAACGGTCATTAAGGATAATTTCCTAGGTCTTGATTAGGTCCTGTATGATAGCGTCCTATACCACACTAAGGCCCCAAAAACACTGTACATAAAAAAAAAAAAGTAGCTCACTCTACATTCTACAATTACCGAAGGTGCTCAATACATTCAGAAGGTTGGCGATCACTGCTGTAGAACAAACGACTATTTACTGGAAGTGTTCGAGAAAGAAGACCATATATATTATGTATATAGGCAACGTAACAGGAACAGAAGAGTCATGAAGTGAACAGTCAATAGTACGAACCACGATAAACGTTACAATATAAAAAAACTCTACACACCAAAATTGTATAAATTACTTACTCGGCCAGGTGAGCATGTGCCTTCTCCATAACCAATAACCATGCTCGTGTCTGTTGTACATCAGTTACAGCAGCAGGTTCATATTCGTAGAGAGCTGTGATTAACTGGACATTTAACTTGATAGGCATCACTGCAGGAGGTGATGAAAATAGTGCGTGTAGTACTTGAAGACCATAAGAGATTACTACTGGATCGTTCAAAGGCATTAAACGAAGGATGATCTCACAACATTTCTGAAAACAAATGCATTCAAGTAAAAAATTGAACAAGATAACACATACACCGCAGACGAACTCTCAAATAAATCATGAATGTAAAGGGCATAATTTCAGAAAGGCTAACGACGTCTATCTGATTGAGGTTCACGAAATGTCCTGTGGAAGCTTGCTGTATAAAATATTTATTAAAAACTCACCTTAATATGTGTTTCGGAGTAATTACAAATCGTCTGCTTCATTAAAACCAATGTGTCCAAAATGGTAGTATTCCCAGCTTGTACAGAAGTCACAGTTCCAGTACTGCCTCCTAACCAATTATCGAGAATCTCTTCACAGAACTCTGCAACTTTATCAGCTGGTGGATTAACAGTACTATGTTTAACGAAACTATTTGCCTTAACTATATCAGCTACAGCTTGTCGTGCAGATATCCTACACTGAAAAACAACAAAAAGAATAATCTTTAACTCTGGAAGCTAAAACCAACGTTCAGTTACAGTCAGTAATGCCATCTAATCTAACAAATCATTTGCGATTACTTAAAGAAATGATAATATTTGTAATTTGTACCTACTTAAACAAATATGTTAAGAGAAGAGATTTTACACAATTAACTCGAGGTAAATAAAAGTTACTCACGTTGCGGTTGGTATGAGTGCAGAACCGATTCAAAATAGCATCGAATATCTGTGTGGTGGTGGTGGAGATGTTATACCAAACTGCAATTGCTTGTGTTCGTAGTAATACGGATAGAATACCGAATATAGATGTAAAGATGTCGTTATTGTCACTGCTAGAATAATCGTTAAGTATATGCAAAATCTTCAAAGAAATATCGTTGAAAGGTTTACGCAAAACTGGTTCCGGAACACTTTTTATACCAAAATTTAACAGAGCTAGAACTGCTGAAATTTGATCCTCATTTTTCTCATCTGCTTTATAAAATATTTCTAATGTTGTAATCTAAAATAATTAGCTATGGTTAATTTGTTTGAAGATGTGCATGCAACATTTATACCTACCAAAAAACAGTAGTATTCCGTCGTCGTTTCACTTCCACCATTCTGTTTAATAACATCGGTTATAACAGCTAAAATAGCTAACATTTCCTTCTCCAGCGCTGATTTTGAAAGGCGAACTTTCATGTCTTGCCTGAAATACGCAAACGTATTCCCAGTTTCGTATGTAGAAAATAAACCGGTAGAAGACTCAGCGTCTTCAATATCCATTTCAACATTTTTAGTTATGAAATATTGAACTGCATTGTGTTTTTTCAATGCATCAGATGTTAGATTACTTGGACCTAAAATTGTGTAAACACATATATAGACAAATTTTTGCAAAAGATGAAACTGAATTAACTAACCTGATTTGGCTTGATTTCTGTTTTTATGCGTCTCTGGATTGGAACTGGAACTTTGTCCTTTAGGCCAACGCTTGCCTTTAGTTCGGCCTTTTAATTTAACCATTTTTCTATTTAATAACACTATTTTTGTTATAGATCGACCACGTGCAATAGACAACTTCAAAATGAATAAAGTCACCGGTAATCTTGCAGTATATATGTGTGAAATTATGGTCTGACCGCACCGCTTTAATGTCAATGTCAACTACGTCTATTCGACTTAACTGTCACTAAACACACTGTTGCCACTACACTCCTTATATATATATATATATAGAATATAAGGAGTCTAGTGGCAACAGTGTGTTTAGTGACAGTTAAGTCGAATAGACGTAGATGATATTGACATTAAAAGAAGAAGATAAAATATATACAACAACTCTTCTTCTTTTAATGTCAATGTCATCTACGTCTATTCGACTGAACTGTCACTAGACACACTGTTGCCACTACACTCCTTATATATATATATATATATATAGAATATAAGGAGTATATATATATATATAGAATATAAGGAGTGTAGTGGCAACAGTGTGTTTAGTGACAGTTAAGTCGAATAGACGTAGATGACATTGACATTAAAAGAAGAAGAGTTGTTGTATATATTTTATCTTCTTCTTTTAATGTCAATGTCATCTACGTCTATTCGACTGAACTGTCACTAGACACACTGTTGCCACTACACTCCTTATATATATATATATATATATATATATATATATATATATATATATATAGAATATAAGGAGTGTAGTGGCAACAGTGTGTTTAGTGACAGTTAAGTCGAATAGACGTAGATGACATTGACATTAAAAGAAGAAGAGTTGTTGTATATATTTTATCTTCTTCTTTTAATGTCAATATCATCTACGTCTATTCGACTTAACTGTCACTAAACACACTGTATAGTATGTTTAGTGACAGTTAAGTCGAATAGACGTAGATGACATTGACATTAAAAGAAGAAGAGTTGTTGTCCTTATATATATAGAATATAAGGAGTGTAGTAGCAACAGTGTGTTTAGTGACAGTTAAGTCGAATTGACGTAGATGACATTGACATTAAAAGAAGAAGATAAAATATATACAACAACTCTTCTTCTTTTAATGTCAATGTCATCTACGTCTATTCGACTTAACTGTCACTAGACACACTGTTGCCACTACACTCCTTATATATATATATATATATATATATAGAATATAAGGAGTGTAGTGGCAACAGTGTGTCTAGTGACAGTTAAGTCGAATAGACGTAGATGACATTGACATTAAAAGCGGAAGATAAAATATGTACAACAACTCTTCTTCTTTTAATGTCAATGTCATCTACGTCTATTCGACTTAACTGTCACTAAACACACTGTTGCCACTACACTCCTTATATTCTATATATATATATATATATATATATATATATATCCTGCTATCAATGCTACGTCCGTATTACGCCCTTTTACGGTTAATATTGCATCCGAAGAATTGCTGCGTCCGTATATAGGACGCACTAAAGTCACGGTCTTATATCTTCGCTCTGTGAGCAGATACGACTATGAATTTTAGATGGACTCGTCGGATTGCTAATCAGCTTGAATATATTTGATATTACATTTTCCGGTAGATCTCCAGAAGACTGTAAAATTGGAACAAAAAGGGACGCAGCATCATACAAAAATTCCTATGAAGGTTCAGCGTGTTGCCGTAGAGGGCTTTAAAGAATTATATATGGGAAAGTATACATTAGTGCGTCCCTGATGTGGCAACATTGTTTGCTTATTTTCTTTTCACACTCCCGCATTTTAACATTTATTTCATTCGAACAAGTTTGATATGATAGGTATTTACATTATTTCCTAGTATTTTTTAGAGGAATCGTGTTAGACAGACAAAAAAAAATTATTTTAATATTGATTAGGAAGGATTAATTAAATATAAATGTTTTACAAAATATAAAACCCAATCAAGATATCTGTTCATTTAAAAAACTAAACAAAAATATTTTATAAACAAATATAAAAAAACATAAACTGGCACGACATTCTTTCACATAACAATATTAACACCAAAACTGAAATGTTTATACCAACCAAAAATGACAACATAAACCGAGCTACTTCAGAAATTAAAATAAAACAAAAAACGAAAACCTTGGATTACATCTGAAATTATTGAATTAATAGGAAAACAGTGATAAATATTCTTTCGTGTCCTTTTTGAGATCAAGACAGACTAGTCTTTTCGATTACTCACTGAACCAAACAACCCTTAAATGACTAAATTAGATATGGGAGTTATGCTTGATAATGGTTTGATTTTTGTATTCCACATATAATTTCAATAGTCAAGGTTGCTGGAATTACACACTGGTCACGGAGGTTTATGCATGTTAATTCTCTGAACCTTCTTTACACAAGTTTGGTCAGACCATGCCTTGAGTATGCCTCAGCGTTTGATCCCCACATTATGCTGTACACCTAGTGAAAATTGAGCGTGTGCAGCACAAATTTCTCAGATACCTTGCCTACAAACTGCATATTGACTTGGTGGTATTTGATGATCGTTTTGAATTATATGCTGACTTAAAGTCCTATCTTGGCATTGACACGCTGAGTGGTCAACGCCATTATTTGATTTAATTCTACCATCTTATCAATGGAAGGTTGACATGTCCTGATCTTTTAAGCAAAATTGAAATTCGTGTTTTACATCGTTCAACACTTGCGAGCCCTGGTGTTATCAAACACATTCCAGAAAAAAATATGGTTGCAATTCGTTCTTGGCGCGCTCGGTTCGTCTTGCCAATGACAGTGAGGTGACGCTTTTTTTAATTTTGTTGTCCCGAGAAGAACGTTTTTGGGCTCAGTAAGGCACCTATTTGATAGGTACCTAATTGATGTATATTGCTTTGTAATAGTGTAGAATGTTATTATATTGTTATCCAATTTATGCGTAATTAATTTGTATGTTGATTGTGTACTTCTTTTGAATTATTTTGAACTCAAGTAACTTGGCGGCTTTTAGGGACAACACGTCTCCAGCTTGCACGATTTCATGCCCCAAGTATTTCTTGTGTTGGCTTCTGAAAGCGGTGTATTGTGGTACTAGGTGATCAAAAGTTTCTTCAGCCTCCCTACAGAATCTGTAGTCATCGATATCTTCAAGGCCTAACTTTGCCATATGTTTCCTAAGGCGACAATGTCCTGTAAGAATACGTAGCCTCATATCCAAACAGATCTTCGATCTTGCTTGGTTGAAGTTTCCAAGGAATTTCTTGGAGTATATCAATCCAGGTAGATTTTGCCTGAGTATTACTCTGTCTGTTCCTTCTTAATTCTGAACTTCTCCTTGAAGGTGTGTTTCCATAAGTCGCAGAACGGTTCAGACCTAAAAAAGGGATTGACACACCCTGTTTTGCTAACTTATTGGCGGCATCGTTTCCCCTGATACTAGAATTTCCGGTATCCAAACAAGGGAAACTCTGTTATTCTTGTTAGAAGACCTCTTAAGCATTCCCATTTTTGAGCTAATGACATGTGAACTCAGCGATAATGTTGTCGGTTGTGTGGATCACAATGTCGCACCGTAAAGGTTAATTTGTACGCATCTACCGATTGCATGAATTTCCGCTTGGAAAACGCTGGAGTATATTCCCATTGATTCTGAGTATTTGGTGCCAGGCCCGAATACTTTGCTTTTGTCCCTTTAATGGTTTTGGAGCCGTCTGTAAACCATTTGATAGTGTTTTATCTAAGTTTTCCGGTGTGTAAGTTCCTTTCCCAGTCCCTCTGGTGACTTAACGTTGTAGTGAAGTTCTTTTGAAAGTTATATTTTTTCTTAGTTTCGTCACTAGCGAGGTTTAGAGACGTGATTTGTTTGATCATATATGTCCATTCATTTATTTACTGATCTTTTTATCACCAAGTGCAAAAGTGTGAAATTCGTAATAATCTCTAGTTGGACACGTTTATCATCGCCCCACTAATGCATATGCCTCCTAGTTGTACCCTATCAAGTGCCAGACTATTGCCCCATATGTTATGATAGGTATCACAATTATGACGTACATCCACCGCAGTATTTTGAGATAACAGCCCAAGTCTCCCAGATTTCTGAACACCATCAGAGCTTTTGTTGCTTTACTAACCGCTTTTTTAACATGCTTATTACAAAAAAGTTTAATATCAAGGGTGATTCCTAGATATTTTACTTCAGACTTCTGTTCAATGACCTCATAATTCAGGCTAATTCGTCTGATATTTAGAGTTTCCTCGTTCTAGTGAATGTTATAATTGCGGTTTTTGCTGAATTTATGCTCAACCCCACAGATGTATACCGTTACTCAGTTATCCGGAGACACTTTTGTATTATGTTACCCACCCAAAGTGCTTTCAATTTGCCCCTGGGTACTATGACAATGTCGTCAGCATATTCTATACATTCTATGCCTTGATCTGTCAGTTTATACAGTAGTTCGTGTACTACCAGGCTCCACATAAAATGGGAGGTTACTACTCCTTCAGGACACTGGGAGTTGCTCTGATGGTAGTGTTTTGGTCTCCCACTTTTGTCTCAGCTCTTCTTGTAGTAAGCATCTCTTGCATCCTAGTGATGGTTTTGTTCACAGACGCATGTGGTGTGTTATCGAACGCTCCATAGATGTTCAAAAAGGCGCAGATTGCTACTTCTTTGTTATCCAAAGACCTTCGGACGATGTCTGTGAGCTGATACAGAATAGTCTCTGTAAATCTGCATGCTCTATACGAATGCTGGCTGCCCTGCCCTGCAAGGGAGCGTGCTGCAGAGTATCCGCTCTGATATTGTTATCTAATACTATCTATCTATTGTTTTTAGAAAACACGATGTGAGAGATCTCGCGGTCGAAAAGACTTGATGTCAGTCCAGTATTATTTTCCTATTTTTGGTATGAAAGTGACTTTTGCCCTTCGCGTCAACTTCCCGGTATGTATCCCAAAGCCAAACTGTTTTTTGTTATATTAGGTGTGGCAGGATTTGCTCTATTCCTCTTTGTAAGAGAACAGGGCAAATCTCATCAACTCCTGGCGCATTTGATGGTTGTAAAGTGTTCATGGCCCACTCCAGTCGTGTGCTCGTAAAGAGTTTCTTAGCAATGTCTCAGTCTTCCTTGTGAGGATTTCCGGTGGATTTCGCTTCTAATTCATTTGAGGGGTTTGATCTACTACCCGAGTCTCAAGAAGTAGGATGGCTCGCTCCTCCCCCCTTCCGTATTGATCCCATCTGGTTTCTTAAGTACCACCGTTGGGTTTCTTCGCCCCTGTAGAAATGGAAGCGATATTTTCAAAAACGGTTTGAAAGGCAGTCTTTTGACCATCCTGATTTTTTTTATTATTCGAAGTTAACCCGTTAGTGTACCCTGTCAATTTCCGTCACGTTTGGCTTTATTAAAAAGTCAATGGACCTCCAGCCTGAGTTTTGACAGTTTGTCATTCCACCAAGAAGGGTCCTTAATTGCTTTAACAGCTGCAGTGCGAGTGGGCAATTGGAGTCAAAAGCTTCCATTATTGCTTCACTGACTTGGTTTACTCTCCACTCAAGATCGTGGTTAGCTAAACCTAACCTAAACATTTTTAATTGGACGCAAGAGTGTATGGAGGTGGAACATGCTAAATGCACACTAAACTCAAATTTAAAAGTATAGTAGCGATTGTTAAAAAAAACTATTCTATTAGAACGGATGCAGTATCATATGTAGAATATTTTATGTTGGTTATAGTATACAATATATCTAACAAATGGATGCAACAAAGTATGCAAATAATTAAATAACTCTAACCCAAGCTAAACCCAACCTAAGAATTTTTATTTGGACGCAAGAATGTATGCAGGTGGACCATGTAAATGCAGACTAATCGCAAATTTAAAAGTATGGTAGAGATTGTTGCAGTTTAGTAAGAAAAAACTTGATAAAAAACTATTCTATTTTTAGAATGGATGCAGTATTATATGTAGAATATGTTATGTTGGTTATAGTATACACTATATATAACAAATGGATGCAACAAAGTATGCAAATAATTTAATAACACTAACCCAAGCTAAACCCACCCTAAGATTTTTAATCGGACGCAAGAGTGTATGCAGTCGGAACATGTTAAATGCAGGGTAATCGAAAATTTTAAACTATGGTAGGGATTGCTGCAGTTTAATAAGAAAAAACTTGTTGAAAAAGCTATACTATTTTTAGAACGGATGCAGTATCATATGCAGAATATTTTATGTTGGTTATAGTATACACTATATATACCAAATGGATACAACAAAGTATGCAAATAATTAAATAACTCTAACCCAAGCTAAACCCAACCTAAGAATTTTTATTTGGACGCAAGAATGTATGCAGGTGGACCATGTAAATGCAGACTAATCGCAAATTTAAAAGTATGGTAGAGATTGTTGCAGTTTAGTAAGAAAAAACTTGATAAAAAACTATTCTATTTTTAGAATGGATGCAGTATTATATGTAGAATATGTTATGTTGGTTATAGTATACACTATATATAACAAATGGATGCAACAAAGTATGCAAATAATTTAATAACTCTAACCCAAGCTAAACCCAACCTAAGATTTTTAAACGGACGCAAGAGTGTATGCTGTCGGAACATGTTAAATGCAGGGTAATCGAAAATTTAAAAGTATGGTAGGGATTGCTGCAGTTTAATAAGAAAAAACTTGTTGAAAAAACTATTCTATTTTTAGAACGGTTGCAGTATTATATGTAGAATATGTTATGTTGGTTATAGTATACACTATATATAACAAATGGATGCAGCAAAGTATGCATATAATTAAAGAACTCTAACCCAAGCTAAACCTAACCTAAGAATTTTCAATTTGACGCAAGAGTGTATGGAGGTGGAACATGCTAAATGCACACTAAACTCAAATTTAAAAGTATAGTAGGGATTGTTGCAGTTTAATAAGAAAAAACTTGATAAAAACTACTAATCTATTTTTAGAACGGATGCAGTATTATATGTAGAATATGTTATGTTGGTTATAGTATGCACTATATATAACAAATGGAAACAACAAAGTAAGCAAATAATTAAATAACACTAACCCAAGCTAAACCCAACCTAAGATTTTTAATCGGACGCAAGAGTGTATGCAGTCGGAACATGTTAAATGCAGGGTAATCGAAAATTTTAAACTATGGTAGGGATTGCTGCAGTTTAATAAGAAAAAACTTGTTGAAAAAGCTATACTATTTTTAGAACGGATGCAGTATTATATGTAGAATATGTTATGTTGGTTATAGTATACACTATATATAATAAATGGATGCAGCAAAGTATGCATATAATTAAATAACTCTAACCCAAGCTAAACCTAACCTAAGAATTTTTAAGTGGACGCAAGAGTGTATGGAGGTGGAACATGCTAAATGCACACTAAACTCAAATTTAAAAGTATAGTAGGGATTGTTGCAGTTTAATAAGAAAAAACTTGATAAAAACTACTAATCTATTTTTAGAACGGATGCAGTATTATATGTAGAATATGTTATGTTGGTTATAGTATGCACTTTACATATAGCAACAAAGTATGCAAATAATTTAATAACTCTAACCCAAGCTAAACCCAACCTAAGATTTTTAAACGGACGCAAGAGTGTATGCTGTCGGAACATGTTAAATGCAGGGTAATCGAAAATTTTAAACTATGGTAGGGATTGCTGCAGTTTAATAAGAAAAAACTTGTTGAAAAAGCTATACTATTTTTAGAACGGATGCAGTATTATATGTAGAATATGTTATGTTGGTTATAGTATACACTATATATAATAAATGGATGCAGCAAAGTATGCATATAATTAAATAACTCTAACCCAAGCTAAACCTAACCTAAGAATTTTTAATTGGACGCAAGAGTGTATGGAGGTGGAACATGCTAAATGCACACTAAACTCAAATTTAAAAGTATAGTAGGGATTGTTGCAGTTTAATAAGAAAAAACTTGATAAAAACTACTAATCTATTTTTAGAACGGATGCAGTATTATATGTAGAATATGTTATGTTGGTTATAGTATGCACTATATATTATAACAAATGGGTGCAACAAAGTATGCAAATAATTTAATAACTCTAACCCAAGCTAAACCCAACCTAAGATTTTTAAACGGACGCAAGAGTGTATGCTGTCGGAACATGTTAAATGCAGGGTAATCGAAAATTTAAAAGTATGGTAGGGATTGCTGCAGTTTAATAAGAAAAAACTTGTTGAAAAAACTATTCTATTTTTAGAACGGATGCAGCATCATATGTAGAATATTTTATGTTGGTTATAGCATACAATAATCTAACAAATGGATGCAACAAAGTATGTAAATAATTAAATAACTCTAACCCAAGCTAAACCTAACCTAAGAATTTTTAATTGCTGCAGTTTAGTAACAAAAAAAAAAAGTTATAAAAACTATTCTATTTTTAGAATGGATGCAGTATTATATGTAGAATATGATATTTTGGTTATAGTATACAATATATCTAAGAAAAAGACGCAGCAAAGTATGCCAATAATTAAATAACTTTAACCCATGCTAAACCTAATCTATCAATTTTTATTTGGACGCAAGAGTGTATGTGGCTGGAACATGCTAAATACAACTAATTTCAAATTTAAAAGTATAGTAGGGATTGTTGCAGTTTAATAAAAAAAAAAACCCTTATAAAAACTATTCTATTTTTAGAACGGATGTAGTATTATATGTAGAATATGTTATGTTGGTTATAATATATTTAACAATTTGATGCAGCAAAGTATGGTAAGTAAATAATTGAATGAGGCTAACCTAGACTAAACATAACCTCAATTTAAATATATATTTTTGGGGCGCCGTAACATATCAGCAAAAAATAACTTAGAAAAAACGTTGTTCATTGACATGTCGAAACATGAACGGATGCAATATTGTATGCGTGTTATGTATGTTTTTATTATATATAATATATTTTCTTGAGGGACGCAGTATTATATGCAATCGTGTTAATTTATAGGTCTACTAATTTAAAATCCCTCGAAAAAGAGAGAAAATAACGATGCGGCAGCACTGTGGGACGCTGCAATATCCGTAAAAACGAGGAAAAAATATATTTTGGAGTTGATAATGATAGCAAGATGAAAGGAGCTAGTAATGATAGCACGACCTAAAAATTTGTATATTAAAAGTTGCTCCAATCAATACGAAAATCCGTTTCCCCCGATAAAAAAAATCGCTGATTAATATACTTGAATCAGATTTGCTCTAACTATAGCCCTTCCAGGGGACGCCATAAGGTTGGAATATGTAAAGACGCAGTAAAGTCTGAAGATGTATATATATATATAGAATATAAGGAGTGTAGTGGCAACAGTGTGTTTAGTGACAGTTAAGTCGAATAGACGTAGATGACATTGACATTAAAAGAAGAAGATAAAATATATACAACAACTCTTCTTCTTTTAATGTCAATGTCATCTACTTCTATTCGACTTAACTGTCACTAGACACACTGTTGCCACTACACTCCTTATATATATATATATATATATATATATATATATATATATATATATACATACCAATCGTATGATACGACGCCCAGAGCGCTACATTGCTCGGATGATACGACGCCATTTTGGAGATACGACGCCCGACCTCGGGCGTTGGAAAAATTCACGTGTATATTCTTGATATGTTGTTCTATAGGCCCCTACCAACCCATAGACGAATTTTAGTGTGGGCGTCGTATAGTCATATACACATGGACATTATATATGGAAATAGTTCAAGAGAAAAACGTGTAGGTGGCGCGTCGTTAAATACGTATATAGTGTTTTATACGCACCGCATGATAGGAAGCCCACATCATATTGCGTATGATGCGACGCCCGAAAGCCTGGCAACAACGTAAGGCATAACTTTTATTATTTGAATAAAGAAATTAAATCGTATTTGTACATTTATTTGCTTATATTCAACATACCGGGTTACGACAGAAAGTTGAATCAAGAAGATAGATATTTGAATCTTAAATATTCCGTTTTCCAGAAAAATTATTAATCGACATAGCATCTAAGTTATCAGAAATGCTATCGAAATTAGACTTTTAAATGATACGCCTGGTACAAGTAAGATTTTTACATTGTACGAATCATTTAGGGTACTATACAGCAACTTTTAATGCCTAAATTTAGAATTGACGGGTTTGATATATGATAAAAAATGCAATGTTTTAACTAGTTTGTATAGAAAATATATAAACTTCGAATAAAATTAAAAGCTTTCTTTCACTATTCATCCAAATTCTGATTTAAGGCAAATTATATTTTTAAGAATTTTAATAGCCATTAACAAAGCTAAATTCGTATCAATTCTTTCATGGTTTTTTAAATGCACACATATAATTTATAAAAGGCAGTTCTTCTAAAAATTTGACACTCAGTAAAATGTTGAAATACTTTTAATTATAAAAAGCTGTCATTATGAAAACACCCCACTCAGTATTCCTGAACTACATTCAAAATTTCAAGAGTCATGAAATGGATAAAATTTTCCGGAGACCTGTTTTGGACCAAAAAAAAATTCAAAATAAATAATTTATTCAAAAAGAGTTGAGGGAATGGGTTAATACTAAATACTCCAAAAAGGAGGGGCAATCCAAACGTATAATAATATATAGGGTATTCCATTTGCAATAAGAAAGTTCGTTTCAACTTCCGGTATAACCGGAAGTCGTACAAATATGACAATATTATAGGCTGATATTATTACTTTTCCCAAAACTTCTAATCTACCAGCAATCACCCTGTATATATCATGTCGTGAAAAAATAGACAGAATAATATGAAGAATAAAAAAGATCAGTTGAGTAACGTCTTGTCAAATAAAGAACTTGATATTTAAATAAACATTCATAAAATCCACAATTATAATAATCCCAAACAAAATGATCCTATAAATATAAAAATGTAATTAATATCCTATGCTCCACTTCAAATTAAATTTGATAGATTTCTGGAAATGATTCTGAAACATTACCTATTGTCAAAAAATCGACATTTTTGTTTTAACTTTTGAATTCCAAAAAACTTTTGTCGTATCGAAAAATAAATTATTACATCACAGAAAGCGAAATTCAGCTACCCATACGACACGACGCGACCCCCATACACCCTAAAGAGCTTCCAAGGCCCGACTTGTGCGCCTAGAAGGATTAGGAGAATACATTTTTGACAGGAACGTTTATTTGTTTTTGTTACTACAGTGGGGAAATACCAGTTTATGTGATTCCCATGATTTGAGAAGAACAACTATACGCAGCCCGTTTTATTATATTATATTACACATATTTTGCGATTGCTATTTCAAACAATCCATGTTTATGATTATAATATGGGAGATCGAACTAAATTTATTTTGAACTTGGCGGACAAAGATAAAATAGGTTAGCAATTTTAAAATGTTACTTCTATTCAATAAATATACACTGTGTCCAAGATAAGAATGGGATAGCATTGGACTCTTGGAAACGGTAGGAGTTACAATATCGGTTAAATTAGAGAAAACTTGTACAATTTAAACACAGTTTAAATGGTGTTCTTAAAAGTAAAGTGACTTTAGCCGTTTTTGAGAATTTTTGAAAAAACTATTTTTTGCGATTTTTATTTATTTCAGCCATTATTTTTACAGATATAAAAAAATCGAAAGCACTTCCTCATTGTTACTTTTTGAGGAGAATAAGTTAGCGTTTACAAATTGTCACTACGACGTTTCGTTTTCGAAAAACCATCATTAACTTCGTTTTTTAAAATACGGCCCTGGATTTTTTATTGTTAATTTAAAGCCATTTTCAATTCAAAAATAGGTGGTATATCACACGTAATGGTATAAACAAGTTTTCAGTATTTTTAGCTGTTGTTTAAAGTTATTCAAGAAAAATCGCCATCGTTTGGCACTAAATTTGCGTAAAACATTCATCTGAGAAAGGCGTTTTTTTAATAACCTCAAAAAGTACAAAAATTTCACCTAAATTTAAATAGCCCCGCGTACAGAATAAAATATTGTACTGAGACAGAAATAAATTGTCAAATAATAATAAATAATTGTGAGTAACGACGAAACAATGTTTTTGGTAAACCTACTACTCTGCATTCAGTCAGCAGTGGCAAACCATGGCGATTTTTCTTGAAGAAGTTTAAATAACAGCTAAAAATACTACTACGTGTTTACATCATTACGTGTGAAATACCACCCATATTTGAATTGAAACCATTTTTAATTCAAATAAATTCAATTTGACAATAAAAAATCCAGGGGCGTATTTAAAAAGACGAATGATAAGCCTTTCTAATACGCACTTGTAAATAGAAAAAAAAGGAAACAATCCATTCCATAATATACGGGGTGTCCCGTTAAATAAACAAACAAAGTTTATAGTGATAACTAAAATTTTTCTGAGTACGCTACTGTACTCTACGTATAAGTCCTTATAGGGTGATTAGTTTCTGGTATGTATACTACTTAAATGAGCCTGATTGGTACAAATGATTTAAAACAAAAAGGTATTTTCTCTGATCTTGTCTCTAGACGGCGTCTGTACATGTTGCTTTGAGAAGATGCAGATTTTAATTTTGCCTGAATTTTATTAAGGGTTGTCAGTACTCAAATTACTTTATTTTTGGCTGAAAATACGATTTTCTATTACTCAGACCTGATTTTTTGATATTTGTTTAAAAACCTAGAAGGCTCATATCAAAAATGGTTTTTAATAAACAAAACACGATTTGGTTAGTTTGGGAGCGGATATTTTTAATTTGGTTAATTAGTTCAGTAAAAAGTATTTATTTATATTTTGGTTAATTTTGTTAAGTCTGAATTTAACTAACAGTGTTTTGTTTATTAAAATATTTAACATGATTTCACTCATTTGAAAGAAATATCAAAAAATCAGGTCTATAGCTGCTAATAGTATTGTTTTATTTGAGAAAATCAGGTTGCACTCATATAACTAGCAATAAACTTTGGTTACTAATTGTGAATCTGTATACTTGCATATAGTTTTTACAGAATATGTGGCGTATTAGATCTACCATTAAAGAAAAAATCATTTTTAATACAGTAAAACGACGTGTCTTGCTAGACTCACCCTGTATGTATATTAAAACACAACATTCATATGCCACTTTTTTTGAAGGAACCCGACGATCTGATAAATATGTCCTGAAGATACATAATGCTGGAGAATCATTTATTTTTGCAGATAAAAACATAAACAATAAAGTGAAAATATTTCTTAAAAACGACTTTTAATGGCCTACTGAATTAGATAAAGTGCAGGGTATCCCATTTCGAAACTTTTATTGGATATCTCCGTAATTGTTAGTGCTACCAAAATATAATATAGATGTCATGTGCTTGCTCTCTTAAAATGGTAAATTAAAATTTGAAAATTTTGTCACAATCATATTTTAACAAAAATATTCCATCACAGGTCAAATTCAGTCTTTCTACTGATTCCTAATTTATAAAATTTCAACACTCTACCATCGGTATTGTACGAAATATACAAAATTGGCTGATTGACATTTAGTTGTTTAGTTTTTTAATAGTGAATAATTAAAACCAAAAATATAATTTCTATTAAATAGCAGTAATTGATTTGAATTTAAAAATTAAGAAAAGAAGCAAATAAATAAAGCCCAAAGTAAACCTCTTCTCTTATCTTTTTATTATTGTGACAATTTTCGCCCGCAAGAGATCGGCGGAAAATAAAAGTGTGAATTTCAAAATAACCCTATATTATCTTAGTTAAAAGAGACACAGGAAAATGTTTTATGCAAAAATTTCTTTACAACGAATGTTGAATTATCTGCCGATATCAGAGTGAGTATAGTGGGTCAGGTAAAAAAGTTATCGGACCTAACCCCGTTTTTTTGAACTGGGACAACCCGTATATTTGATTCTAAGAAGATATAATTTTAAGTTATCTTTTCAAAAATATAACACCCCATGATATTGGTTTTCTATGCGATTTATTTCAAGTGTATTATTTTAATCCACAGTTAGTAGTCAATGAAACAAAAGCTAATATCCTAGAAACAAAACTATGTTGATATTAAAACGAAATAAAAGATTCAGGTAAAGCTATTGAGGTATTGGGATTTTAAGGCATTCATGATGATCAAGTTGCTCACAAGTTAAGATAACTTCTTTATAAATTTTATTTTCCAACACTCCCCAAAGAAAAAATCTGGAGGTGTTAGATCTGGAGATTGTGCTGGCCACCCTATAGGTCCGTGTGTTCTTATCCAACGGTTTCTAAAGTGAGTATTTAATTACTTACTATCTTATTCGAAGAGCGTTATGGGTCGAGGCGTCATCGGTGAAAGTAAATCTCTCGTACTTCATTTAAGGGAACATAATCAAGGATATTGAAAAAGTTTGATTAGACTATATCCAGATATCTATCTGCATTTAAATAAATAATAATAATGAAACGTAATTTATTGGTACAAAACCCCAAAAGGCCATTGACCGAAGTCTTTCAGCCTAGCATTTAAATTTTCTTCAAACCAGTTACAAAATTATATCATCTCACATCATCAAATATTGGGTAATACAAACATCATAAGGTAAATATTTATTGGACCTCAAAATTCTTTGCACCTTAGATTTTTAAATTCCAATTTTAACTGACCCCGTATACTCATTCTGAAATGCGCAGATTATTCAACAATCATTATAAACAAACTTTTATATAAAACATTTTTCTATATCTCTTTTAGCTAACACATTTTTTTATTTTCCCCCGTATCTCTGCGAGATCAAATTTTGATCTTTCAATTATAAGTTTAACCCAAAAAGAACACAGGACATCATCTATATTACTTTCTTGAGATTTTTTTTAAGTAATTGAAGGAAACCAAATTTCTATAAACGAAAGTAGTTATCGAGGATAAATTTGAAAATTTGTAGAACGAATGAGTGAATTGACGGTGCAGTGTGTCTTAAAAATGAAGAATTTTGAATTAAATAAATTATTCGAAAATAATTTGAAAAATAGATTTCAAAGCAAATAGAGAAACGAAAACAATACAAGAATCTTTCATGACATAATATAATAGAGGTTCACTGAACATCCAATCTGTAATGGAGAGAAAAGAGTAAATCTCTTATAATTTATTTATGTGACTTTAATAAAACTTGTATGATTAAAATGATATTTCTGCATGGAAGCAGATTATTTCCTTTAAAAACACTTACAATTACATAATATTTTTGTTGTTTCGCAAGTTAAAGGACTCCCGTTATATTAGGAGTACTATATGATGCCCATGTGTGTATGTTGTATAATATAGATTCTACCGCTTTAGTGATGCCCGTTAATGTTGTCACTAAAATGTGATAGAGGCAACGTTGTCGGGCGTTATTGAATATGTAATATATATACAATATATACAAACGGGCTTCATATAGTTGTACATACATAGCGGGCGTTTGGAAAACTGGAAAATATCAAAATTTTGTATATTGTTTAAAGCTACCCCTCCCAGGTTGCCTCGACTAAACAAATTAAATCAAACCGTTATATACAAAATACAATGCCCCTGGCCCTCTAGAAGTGCCGGGCGTCTGAGTGCCCATAGTGTGTACTGGGCTTCCTAAAGGTAGATAGGTACGTATATATATATATAGATAACTTAGTGTCTTGGGTTGATCAGCAAATATTTTTGATTAAAACTCTTTTACGTTATGCCAAGCTTTCGATATATTTTTATATCTTCCTCGGGGCTACAAATATAAAAGTAAGCTAAGTATAAATATATATAAAATTTAAAAATATGTTTACCTTAGTATACGCGGCAAGTTTTACATTAGTAAAAATAATATAAATTGTAAATTAAAGAACATTATTATATAAATTTTTGTCAACTTAAATAATAATTAACATTTAACATTTTGATGATGACAGTAATATTTCTTTTGAATCTACTTTCTAACCTAATTATAAAACTTGACATTTCACTTAAAAAACAATTTACCACAAATTAACTAAACAAAATATTTTTGAATAAACATGTCAGTGTCAATCACAAAAAAATTCAATTAACTCCAAAATGTTAAATGTTAATTATTATTTTACAAAGTTGACAAAAATTTATATAATAATGTTCTTTAATTTACAATTTATATTATTTTTACTAATGTAAAACTTGCCGCGTATACTAAGGTAAACATATTTTTAAATTTTATATATATTTATACTTAGCTTACTTTTATATTTGTAGCCCCGAGGAAGATATAAAAATATATCGAAAGCTTGGCATAACGTAAAAGAGTTTTAATCAAAAATATTTGCTGATCAACCCAAGACACTAAGTTATCTATTAACTAGTCAGCAAAGACTACCACTCAACTTATATATATATATATATATATATATATATATAATTATTGATTTTTAAGTAGTTCTTTTGTGTATATATATATATATATATATATATAATCTTCGAAATTATTGGGACGTCGGTCATAGGGCTTTTGATAAAAAGAAAACTCTTTTTTCGCTACGCCAAGCTTTCGGGTCTAACTTTATTCCCTTCTTCAAAGGCTACAAAATTAACACAAACAAATGTACATTTTTAATACTCACAATAATCTTTATAAAGTTATACAAATCATAATTACCTAGTGTGCAAAGTGAGTATCTTACAATTTAGAAAAAATAGCATCGATATCAAACGGATCTTAATATATATTAAAAGGTACTACATTTAAACACAAATATTTCTGTATAAATATTCACTTGGTCCCCAAATATTATTGAAAGAAATATACAAATAATAGACCTGCCATCTATCCTATATCCTCGTCACTCAACATTAATAAACCATAGGAAAAGACTATCACTACAGCACTGTCACCTACTGCAGTATGCCAAAACCAACAAAAAGCAAAACTATTTGTTTATAGAGTTCGATATTATAATCAATGTTAAGAGAAGAAGATTAACCATGTTTTAAGTAGACACCGAATAAAGGCAACTGTTTTGGTATGAATAAAGTAATTACCGGGGTGGATCAATACCTGTCACATATTTTTCCCTTCCCCGGCATCACGCACCTCAGATTTTTTTGATTCCTTGTGGTACACGCAATACTTATGCCGAAGTGCCACTCATCCGACAATAAGGAGAACGAAAGACAAAACAAAAAACAACATACAAACATATATATATTTAGAAGTATACATTATTTTTTTCCCGAAATCGAAAAAATTGAAGTTGATGAACTCCACACCCTTTCAACTTTAGAATTCGCATTTATCTAGAGTTAAGATGTACGAATAGATGGTACTCAACTCATCGATATCCGTTCTTTTGTTCATAACATTCGTTGTAGAAGCCGTCTCAACCATCTCAAGAAAAAGTCTCTTGCCCATGTTATTTTCGACAAATAAAGTGTCAATTGCATTATAATTAGGTAAATGTCCTAAATCCATATTGTGCTCTGCTAAAGCACATGATCTTTTCCCCAACCTACAGTCACTTTTGTGAGATGTCACCCTTTCCCTTAATACCCTCGAAGTTTGGCCAACATATACCTTATCACACTCTGTACATGGAATACGATAAACAACGTTTGACTGTTCTAATGTTTTCGTTTTATCTTTTAGGCTGCTGAACAAATTTCCTACTGTTTTCGTGAATTTGGGAGCAATAAAAGTAGATGGTTCATTTTTAAATATCGCCTGAATTTTGTTAGTTACCCCCGTAATATGCGGAATAGAATAGTAGTATTTCTGTGTAGGTTCACCCGGCTGTTGTGGATTGTTGTTTTGGTTGTTTGTTGTATTATGCGTTATTGCAGTCTGGGTGTTATAGATAAGTTTCTTTAACATTTTTGGTGGGTATGAGTTGTCCAATAAAAAGTTATAAAGAATATTGAAGTTCTTCTCCTTGAAGGTCTGCTGACTTATACGTTCTATTCTAAGTTTTAATGCCAATATTAGATTGATTTTCATTTTTGTTGAGTGACTTGATTTAAAGTTCATGTACCTTCCCGAATTTGTAGGTTTTATGTACCAGTCGACAATTATGGTGTTATTTGTTGTTCTAACCAGTCTCGTATCTAAGAAAGGAACACTCCTTTCACTATTTTCCTCCTCCATTGTGAACTGGACACACGGATTATAGTTGTTGAATATGGTTAAAATCTCTTGTTTTTTAGTGGCGGGTACCATACAAATTATATCATCCACATACTTTTTTATAAAAGGAAGTACGAAACTAAGTTTAGGAATGCAAGCATTTAGTAAGTCATCCATGACATACTGCGAGATAATTGGGGATATTGTAGCACCCATTGGAGTTCCCAATATTTGTTTGTAATACTTGCCTTCAAACTGGCAATATGTTGAGTCGAAAATAAATCTCACAGTATGCAAAAACGAATCCAAGGGAATTTGCGTGTGTTGAGAAATATTATCCCAATGTCTCTCTATACTTTCAATCATTAAACCTTGCGGAATGCTGCTGAAAAGTGAGATTACATCTAAGCTCACCAATTCGAAATTTTCGGGAATTGTTCGATCCTTCATACAATCTGCAAGTTCAAAGCTATCATGAACAAAATATTCATTGTTGCTATTGTAAGAAGCCGTTAAAATTTCAGTAATTAAGTTTGCCAATTTACTGTTGGGGGCACTGATTGAGGAAATTATAGGTCTGAGAGACATTGTGGGTTTGTGCACCTTTGGTAGGCCATAAAATTTTGGTGAAGTCTGGTTGTAAATCGTTAGTCGTTTGGCTTGTTCATTGGTTATGTACTTTTTTGTTTTTAGCGAACTTACTATTTTATTTGCTTTTTGTTGGTATGTGGAAGTTGGATCTCTTGGAAGTAAGTAGTAGTTAGTTTCGTTATTAAGAATCTCTCTTGATTTTTCTAGGTAAGTATTTTTATGTAAAAGTACCGTGACATTGCCCTTATCTGCCCTAGTTATTATTAGGTCAGGGTGATCTTTTAAAAAATTCTTTGTTTTTTTATATAACGTGTGTAGGAAATTTGTAGTAAAAGGGGTCTTATAGTAATTAGTTAACACATTTGTAAACTTAGCCCTAAATATGTTTTTCTTTTCGATAGGAAATCGATAAATTGAATTTTCTAAATCTGCTAAGAGCCTTTTGACCGAAATATCTTTAATGTTTGGAGAAAGAGCAAATTTGTGTCCCAATGCTAGAAAACTCGACACTTCGTCAGGGATATTAATGTCCGTTAAATTCTTTATCCAATTGTTCTTTGTTTTTATTATCTTTTCCCTTTCTTCAGTTTGTAAACGTTTAATTTTATTTAAATTGATTATTTTAGTTTTTTGAAAAAGCCTATTATATGTGCGAGTTTCCAAATTCTTAAATTGTTGAAAGGTTTCATTTGAAATAATATCAGTTATCATTTGTGCAATATTTTCTAAAAGTTTTTGTATGTTTGAAATTGATTTAAGAGTAATTTCTATTTCAAGATTTAATATTTTATTGCATTGTCTGTTGTTAAAAACTTCTACCTTCCTATAGGTAGAACCATCATAAATCTGGAATCCATACCTGATGTTTTTGGTGTTGTTTGAAATGTGTTTTGGTACCAATCCCTGCGTTCTACATGTTAGCAGAAAAATTCTACGGTTCTTCATCGATGCCATTCTCCTGTTGTTGCGTGCCCATTCTTTTAAGAGATGTACTGTTCGTGTTCCATATTGAATAAGAATGTCTTGGTAAAATCCCATTGCCTCAATAGTAATTTTTAATTGTTTTTTGTTTTGACCGGTCAGATTATAGAATCTTCGAAATTATTGGGACGTCGGTCATAGGGCTTTTGATAAAAAGAAAACTCTTTTTTCGCTACGCCAAGCTTTCGGGTCTAACTTTATTCCCTTCTTCAAAGGCGAAGAACTTCAATATTCTTTATAACTTTTTATTGGACAACTCATACCCACCAAAAATGTTAAAGAAACTTATCTATAACACCCAGACTGCAATAACGCATAATACAACAAACAACCAAAACAACAATCCACAACAGCCGGGTGAACCTACACAGAAATACTACTATTCTATTCCGCATATTACGGGGGTAACTAACAAAATTCAGGCGATATTTAAAAATGAACCATCTACTTTTATTGCTCCCAAATTCACGAAAACAGTAGGAAATTTGTTCAGCAGCCTAAAAGATAAAACGAAAACATTAGAACAGTCAAACGTTGTTTATCGTATTCCATGTACAGAGTGTGATAAGGTATATGTTGGCCAAACTTCGAGGGTATTAAGGGAAAGGGTGACATCTCACAAAAGTGACTGTAGGTTGGGGAAAAGATCATGTGCTTTAGCAGAGCACAATATGGATTTAGGACATTTACCTAATTATAATGCAATTGACACTTTATTTGTCGAAAATAACATGGGCAAGAGACTTTTTCTTGAGATGGTTGAGACGGCTTCTACAACGAATGTTATGAACAAAAGAACGGATATCGATGAGTTGAGTACCATCTATTCGTACATCTTAACTCTAGATAAATGCGAATTCTAAAGTTGAAAGGGTGTGGAGTTCATCAACTTCAATTTTTTCGATTTCGGGAAAAAAATAATGTATACTTCTAAATATATATATGTTTGTATGTTGTTTTTTGTTTTGTCTTTCGTTCTCCTTATTGTCGGATGAGTGGCACTTCGGCATAAGTATTGCGTGTACCACAAGGAATCAAAAAAATCTGAGGTGCGTGATGCCGGGGAAGGGAAAAATATGTGACAGGTATTGATCCACCCCGGTAATTACTTTATTCATACCAAAACAGTTGCCTTTATTCGGTGTCTACTTAAAACATGGTTAATCTTCTTCTCTTAACATTGATTATAATATCGAACTCTATAAACAAATAGTTTTGCTTTTTGTTGGTTTTGGCATACTGCAGTAGGTGACAGTGCTGTAGTGATAGTCTTTTCCTATGGTTTATTAATGTTGAGTGACGAGGATATAGGATAGATGGCAGGTCTATTATTTGTATATTTCTTTCAATAATATTTGGGGACCAAGTAAATATTTATACAGAAATATTTGTGTTTAAATGTAGTACCTTTTAATATATATTAAGATCCGTTTGATATCGATGCTATTTTTTCTAAATTGTAAGATACTCACTTTGCACACTAGGTAATTATGATTTGTATAACTTTATAAAGATTATTGTGAGTATTAAAAATGTACATTTGTTTGTGTTAATTTTGTAGCCTTTGAAGAAGGGAATAAAGTTAGACCCGAAAGCTTGGCGTAGCGAAAAAAGAGTTTTCTTTTTATCAAAAGCCCTATGACCGACGTCCCAATAATTTCGAAGATTCTATAATCTGACCGGTCAAAACAAAAAACAATTAAAAATTACTATATATATATATATATATAGAATATAAGGAGTGTAGTGGCAACAGTGTGTTTAGTGACAGTTAAGTCGAATAGACGTAGATGACATTGACATTAAAAGAAGAAGAGTTGTTGTATATATTTTATCTTCTTCTTTTAATCAATGTCATCTACGTCTATTCGACTTAACTGTCACTAGACACACTGTTGCCACTACACTCCTTATATATATATATATATATATATAGAGTGTAGTGGCAACAGTGTGTTTAGTGACAGTTAAGTCGAATAGACGTAGATGACATTGACATTAAAAGAAGAAGAGTTGTACATATTTTATCTTCCGCTTTTAATGTCAATGTCATCTACGTCTATTCGACTTAACTGTCACTAAACACACTGTTGCCACTACACTCCTTATATTCTATATATATATATATATATATATGAGTGTAGTGGCAACAGTGTGTCTAGTGACAGTTAAGTCGAATAGACGTAGATGACATTGACATTAAAAGAAGAAGAGTTGTTGTATATATTTTATCTTCTTCTTTTAATGTCAATATCATCTACGTCGTGGCAACAGTGTGTTTAGTGACAGTTAAGTCGAATAGACGTAGTTGACATTGACATTAAAGCGGTGCGGTCAGACCATAATTTCACACATATATACTGCAAGATTACCGGCGACTTTATTCATTTTGAAGTTGTCTATTGCACGTGGTCGATCTATAACAAAAATAGTGTTATTAAATAGAAAAATGGTTAAATTAAAAGGCCGAACTAAAGGCAAGCGTTGGCCTAAAGGACAAAGTTCCAGTTCCAATCCAGAGACGCATAAAAACAGAAATCAAGCCAAATCAGGTTAGTTAATTCAGTTTCATCTTTTGCAAAAATTTGTCTATATATGTGTTTACACAATTTTAGGTCCAAGTCTGATGCATTGAAAAAACACAATGCAGTTCAATATTTCATAACTAAAAATGTTGAAATGGATATTGAAGACGCTGAGTCTTCTACCGGTTTATTTTCTACATACGAAACTGTGAATACGTTTGCGTATTTCAGGCAAGACATGAAAGTTCGCCTTTCAAAATCAGCGCTGGAGAAGGAAATGTTAGCTATTTTAGCTGTTATAACCGATGTTATTAAACAGAATGGTGGAAGTGAAACGACGACGGAATACTACTGTTTTTTGGTAGGTATAAATGTTGCATGCACATCTTCAAACAAATTAACCATAGCTAATTATTTTAGATTACAACATTAGAAATATTTTATAAAGCAGATGAGAAAAATGAGGATCAAATTTCAGCAGTTCTAGCTCTGTTAAATTTTGGTATAAAAAGTGTTCCGGAACCAGTTTTGCGTAAACCTTTCAACGATATTTCTTTGAAGATTTTGCATATACTTAACGATTATTCTAGCAGTGACAATAACGACATCTTTACATCTATATTCGGTATTCTATCCGTATTACTACGAACACAAGCAATTGCAGTTTGGTATAACATCTCCACCACCACCACACAGATATTCGATGCTATTTTGAATCGGTTCTGCACTCATACCAACCGCAACGTGAGTAACTTTTATTTACCTCGAGTTAATTGTGTAAAATCTCTTCTCTTAACATATTTGTTTAAGTAGGTACAAATTACAAATATTATCATTTCTTTAAGTAATCGCAAATTATTTGTTAGATTAGATGGCATTACTGACTGTAACTGAACGTTGGTTTTAGCTTCCAGAGTTAAAGATTATTCTTTTTGTTGTTTTTCAGTGTAGGATATCTGCACGACAAGCTGTAGCTGATATAGTTAAGGCAAATAGTTTCGTTAAACATAGTACTGTTAATCCACCAGCTGATAAAGTTGCAGAGTTCTGTGAAGAGATTCTCGATAATTGGTTAGGAGGCAGTACTGGAACTGTGACTTCTGTACAAGCTGGGAATACTACCATTTTGGACACATTGGTTTTAATGAAGCAGACGATTTGTAATTACTCCGAAACACATATTAAGGTGAGTTTTTAATAAATATTTTATACAGCAAGCTTCCACAGGACATTTCGTGAACCTCAATCAGATAGACGTCGTTAGCCTTTCTGAAATTATGCCCTTTACATTCATGATTTATTTGAGAGTTCGTCTGCGGTGTATGTGTTATCTTGTTCAATTTTTTACTTGAATGCATTTGTTTTCAGAAATGTTGTGAGATCATCCTTCGTTTAATGCCTTTGAACGATCCAGTAGTAATCTCTTGTGGTCTTCAAGTACTACACGCACTATTTTCATCACCTCCTGCAGTGATGCCTAGCAAGTTAAATGTCCAGTTAATCACAGCCCTCTACGAATATGAACCTGCTGCTGTAACTGATGTACAACAGACACAAGCATGGTTATTGGTTATGGAGAAGGCACATGCTCACCTGGCCGAGTAAGTAATTTATACAATTTTGGTGTGTAGATTTTTTTTATATTGTAACGTTTATCGTGGTTCGTACTATTGACTGTTCACTTCATGATTCTTCTGTTCCTGTTACGTTGCCTATATACATAATATATATGGTCTTCTTTCTCGAACACTTCCAGTAAATAATCGTTTGTTCTACAGCAGTGATCGCCAACCTTCTGAATGTATTGAGCACCTTCGGTAATTGTAGAATGTAGAGTGAGCTACTTTTTTTTTTTATGTACAGTGTTTTTGGGGCCTTAGTGTGGTATAGGACGCTATCATACAGGACCTAATCAAGACCTAGGAAATTATCCTTAATGACCGTTTAGCATGAAAATATCCCTTCATAATATCATTGTCCTGCGTAAATTTCACGACCCCATTATTAGGAAAACCGATTTCAATTTTTTGGGGCCTTGGTTTGGTATAGGACGCTATCATACAGGACTAATCAAGACCTAAGAAACTATCCTTAATGACCGTGCCGAAGAATGTCGTTTGACATGCAAATATCCCTTCATAAGATCATTGTCCTGCGTAAATTTCACGACCCCATTATTAGGAAAACAGATTTCAATTTTTTCGGGCCTTGGTTTGGTATAGGACGCTATCATACAGCACCTAATCAAGACCTAAGAAACTATCCTTAATGACTGTTCCGAAAAATGTCGTTTGGCATGCAAATAGCCCTTCATAATATCATTGTCCTGCGTAAATTTCACGACCCCATTATTAGGGAACCAGATTTCAATTTTTTGGGGCTTGGTTTGGTATAGGACGCTATCATACAGGACTAATCAAGACCTAAGAAACTATCCTTAATGACTGTTCCGAAAAATGTCGTTTGGCATGCAAATAGCCCTTCATAATATTATTGTTCTGCGTAAATTTCACGACCCCATTATTAGAAAAAGAGATTTCAATTTTTTGGTGCCTTGGTTTGGTATAGGTCGCTATCATACAGGACCTTATCAAGACCTAAGAAACTATCCTTAATGACCGTTCCGAAGAATGTCGTTTGGCATGCAAATAGCCCTTCATAATATCATTGTCTTGCGTAAATTTCACGACCCCATTATTAGGAAAACAGATTTCAATTCTTTGGGGCCTTGGTTTGGTATAGGACGCTATCATTCAGGACCTAATCAAGACCTAAAAAACTATCCTTAATGACCGTTCCGAAGAATGGCGTTTGGCATGCAAATAGCCCTTCATAATATCATTGTCCTACGTAAATTTCACGACCCCATTATTAGGAAAAGAGATTTCCATTTTTGGGGCCTTGGTTTGGTATAGGCCGCTATCATACAGGACCTAATCAAGACCTAAGAAACTATCCTTAATGAGGAATCCTCCGCATGTCGTTCGGCATGTAGATAGCCCTTCATAATATGATTGTCCTGCGTAAATATCACGACCCCATTATTAGGGAACCAGATATACATTTTTTGGGGCCTTGGTTTGGTATAGGACGTTATCATACAGGACCTAATCAAGACCTAAGAAACTATCCTTAATGAGGAATCCTCCGCATGTCGTTTGGCATGTAGATAGATATATTGGGAGCTACGTACCAGAAATCTTTTCGCGAGCTACCAGAATTCTCTTCGCGAGCTACCAGGGGCTCACGATCGACGGGTTGGCGACCACTGTTCTACAACATCAGCAGCTTCTATCTAATTGGAACTTTTATTTGACTTTGTAGTGTTGATCTGTCATTGGGTTGGGTGCTGCCAAAGATATTTTCCACTGTTACTAATCTATGGTTGTCAACGCAACGGAAAATTTATGGAGCGGCTAAGCATACACTATCGATTATCGTAGAAGATGCTCTTACACCGGCATGTGCATCAAAAGATACTGTTCAACAATACAAATCGAAACTGGAGAATTTTATCAACGCATTACATTTAGCGTTAGGAGATCAGTTTAATAGTATATGGGATGATGTACTGGATATTATTGGAGATTTATTTCGGGTAAGATAGACTGTCCTCTTAAGTCCCTGGTACTGATTGTTTTATTGTCTTTGTCAGGTAACTGGAGCTACTTGCGGAGAACTACTTGTGGGAATACTAAAATCGGTAGCAGAATTAGGAGATTCTAAATCTGTATTACATACGTCCATTTGCTATTGTGTTGGTAATGCGGTGAGGTCCATGGGGCCTGACGCAGTACTGAATGTTATACGTTTGCAGAAAGACAACGGTGACTTAAACATCGATCGTTCTTGGTTATTGCCAGCATTGCAGCAAGGCTTCAAGTATTATGAATTCGGTGAGCGTATTTGCCCATTAGCACAGTATTGTCAACAGAAATCTGAACAATTGGCCCAAGTCAATGATGGTATTGAAGCGCATCGTTTGGAATGGTTGTATATGCAGTTATGGAACTTATTACCGTGTTTTTGTAATCGTCCTACAGATATGAAAAGTGAAGCAGATATCTACTTGGCAAACAGACCGAAGATGCTGGAGTTGCATTTGGCTGTGATGACGTCGGTGCGGAAGTTGATGAGAGCCAGAGAGAATGACAATGCTGACCTACGTGACACTTTAATTGCTGTAATCCCGTTTATAAAATATATGTCAATATTTTAATATTAATGCAGTTTATTTGTAATCCCAAAATTAACATTAAAATACAACAATATAATAGTAGCTACATAAAGATACAGTAAAACAAAAAATATGTCACATAATATCACCTAAAAATAGCTTAGCCAAGGATTACAAAATGGGTTAAAAGGCAGTTAACACTGATTTGAAATTTTAACCCAAGAAAGCATAGTTACATACAAAAATAACATATTTAATGGTTGTGCACTGATGGCAAATAACAATGTTCTTCTTAAAACTAAACAAGGATATTTTCCTTTAATTGATTGACAACAATTAAAATCTAAGAGAAAAAAAAGAGAGAATATATAATATATATATATATATATATATTTTAAATATATATATTATATAGGGTGTTTTATATATATAATATATATATATATATATATATATGCATAGTGTCAAATTGGCCTCTGTATCAGTACATTCGCTGAACGAACTTGCCTCCAAAGCGGAGGCAACTGCGAAATTTCGGAGGCAACTCAGTACCCCCGTGTATAAGTAGTTTAAATGATTAGAATAGACCCCAGGAGGCCACTGCCGAAAATTGTGCTGGAGGCCAGTTCGCCACTTACACATATACAGTTATACAGTTTAGTTCGAGAAAAAAAGTTCAGGTGGCGCCTTGGACATATACACATATACAAATTATATGTGAGCTGAACGAAGTTGCCTCCATACATCTAATGGACCTACTGGCCTCTGAGATTTGGCAATCACGCATTTGAAACAATAGTGGTATTAATATACTTGCATTACAAGTGTAAGATAGGTGGTGGAGGCAGTTACGATATTTGAACAGTCTGATAATTTAATAACACCGTTGGTGATTTGGAAAAATAGGATAAGGGTTGGAAATTCAGGTTTTGTACGTAAAATGAAACAACTTGAAACATTAAGAAGCTGTAGTATATGTTTTCTCTTTGAACTAAAAATTAGAAAGTTTTTTAAAAAAGCTAATTAACATAAAAACAAATATCGTCAAATTCAAATAAATTCTAGCAATCAAATGGTAATATTTTGGTTACTATTATTTAGGCTAAACATAATAAACTGTTACATTATGTAAGGTAAGTATCGTATGTCTTCATTCTAACCCAGCCCTTATTGCTCAATAAATTAGGATGTTTCCTAATCAATTCTTCATTTTTCTTTTGAATATGGCCATTAAAGTATCGTTTTACTAATTTAGATTGCTCTGCCGACAATAGAATTTTGTGTGTTAGTGTTTGTTTTGATGCTAAAATAAAAGAGACTCATGATACAAAAAGTTTAAAATTAACCAAAACATGTAATCTTTACTCAAAGTGGAATCAATAAATCGGAAATGGAACTCAAAATCCAAATCACTATTTTAATTATTGAAAACACCCTATCCAACAAACCGACGGACAAAAGTACATGTTTCGAGAACAGTGGTTCTCATCATCAGCTTTAAACGGTCCAAAGCGATAAAATTAATAAAAGTAAAATAAAAATGTTTGAAAACCTCTCGAAACGCTCACAAGTAATTAATGGCACTGCTAGTTTTTTTTCGTTTATTACAAAGTTTGCAGCAGCAGTTCTAATCAGCAACGGACCGGGAGAGCCCTTTCCCATAACACTGGCGTAAAACAGGGTTGTGTCATTGCATCGATTTTGTTTTCGATGTTTATGGAAACGGTCACTCAACTTGTTAAGGATGAACTACCGGAGGGAATAGAGATCGTCTACAGATTTGATCGCGGCGGACTCTTCAAGCTTCCTAGACTGCAAGCTGAGACAAAGATCGTATCCACATCATTGAGCTTCAATGCGAGGATGACAACGGTGTACTAGCTGATACAGAAGGGGATCTTCAATATATACTAAATGCATTTAACAGCGCATACAGGAGATCGCGCATGAACTAAATATAAAGAAAACACAGATTCTCTGCCAGCCTGCACCAAACAAGAGGGCTGTCCCACCACATATTCGAGTTAACGGAGACAGACTTCAGAACATCGAGAGTGTCTCTTACCTCGGCAGTATTCTCGCGGCGTACGCAAATATCGATGATGAAATTCAACATCGCAGAAGATGGGCAAGCGCATCTTTTGGCCGACTGAGGCCGAGAGGCTTCCATAATCATAACATCGACGTTCGAAATAAATTGCGAGTGTATAATGCTATTGTAGTTCCTACCCTTACGTACAGCTGTGAGTCTTGGACCACTTATCGGAGGCATTTAAAACCCTTAGAGAAGTACCATTAACGATGTCTTAGAAGAGTTCTTGGAATCAAATGGCAGGACCGACGAACAGACATCAGCGTTCTAGAGGAAGACAAAACAACTGGCATTGAGGCGATGATTGTGAGCCACCAGCTGCTACGTAATCTGCATGCCAACGGAACGCCTTTCACAGAGAATCCTTTGTTCACAACTTAAGGTCGGCTCACGAAACCAAAGAGGGCAACAAAAGAGGTACAAGGATGTTCCTAAGACCAACATAAAGAAGTATGGCTTAGATGTAAAGAGCAACTGGGAGCAGATCGGGAACGACCGACCGAGATGGAGGCGTACCATTTACTAGGGTCATCAAGTTTTTGAAGAGCAGCGTCGGCGACATGAGGGTGCAAAGAAACAGCATCGAAAAGAGAGAGAACGCATCGATGGTGCAGCACACCTACAACAGCCGGTAAATGTTGGTGATTGGGTGTGTCAATTTTGTCATAAGGTTTGTGGCTCGAGGATCGGTCTGTTTAGCCATCTTAGAGTTCACAACAGAAATCCCTGAGATGGAATAATGCATACTCATTAGCGAGTGAATGCCGATTTTGCGAGTGAGTGCCGGTTTTGCAATCCACAGTTGTGAGCGTTCCACCAGCCAATGGAGGCTTTTCAAACCATTTTCAATATTGACTTTGTATATTGATTTTATTGCTTTGTATCGTTAAAAGTTGATGATGAGAACCAGTGTTTGATAGAAAGTTTTGAATTAAAATAGTAGATTGGACTTTGAGTTTCAATTTCGAGTTAATATTACCGGTTATAAGTGCGAAATTATGAAGTATCTATTTGTTTAGGTTAAAAGGTATTTAAACATTTTCCGTAACTATTGGCCAATAAGCTGAAACAGGTTTTTCCTTTTCTCCATAAAAAGTCAATATGGTTGTGTTCGGCCTGTACCCTCCATAAGAAGACGCCGTCCTGCAAGGACAGAGGACGCAGTTATTAATGTACTGGCATATGTTAACGCAGAACCCCATAGTAGTATAAGAGCAACGGCTAGAGATTTGGACCTTAGTTACGGCACAATTCAAAGAATCCTTGTGGAAAAAAAATCATCCTTACCATGTAGTGTTATGTCAAGCCCTAAGAGATTCTGATTTTAATATGAGATTAAACTATTGTTATTTGGTAAAAAACATGATAAGAGATAATCCACAATTTTTGTCTCAAATATTATGGACAGATGAGGCATCATTTACCAATACTGCACAACTCGAAACAGATATCCTGGAGTTTGATATTTGTATACTTTGTAAAGTAACACCGAATACAAATACTGCAGTCTACAAGCGATCTTAGGTTCTCCAAGCATTCTTAAGTAAGGTGTAATATGTGCGCGATGAGGCACCTGAGACACAAAGCGAATACAAGCATTCTGTACTCTCTGCAACTTGTTCTTGTTGTAACCAGGTAGGAAGTTATAGTAAACTGCCGAACAGTACTCGATGTGGGGATAGATAAGTGACTTTACCAATTTTAACTTAGTTGACTCATCCAAAAGGTTTTTTAGATAGTATATAGAACTTAGACTAAAGAAGCAGCTCCTATATACGTGTTGGCAGTGTTCATTAAAATTTAACTTGTTGTCCATCAACACTCCAAGATTTCTAGCTTTGTTAACCCAGTCGATAGTTACACCGTCAAGAAAAATGTTATACCCATCTGTTAGATCTTGCCTGGTGCCACTCACACACATTGCGACCGACTTCCTGGGATTAATTTTTAAACCATTAGAAGTACACCAGTTTGAGAAACAACCCAAATCCCTATTTATGGCAGCAACAGCATAATCGGAGTTTTAACATATGAATTTTCAAATTTGTTCTGCATGAAACTTTATACGAATAACGTTGACATTCGTAAAGATTATGCGTAATTGTGGCCATTAAGGTCTTTTTATCAGAATGATTATTTGCTATATGACGATCCAGATACCCTTTCCATGTAAATCCTTTACTACACATTGTACAAACATATGGTTTATTATTGCTATGAGTTAATAAATGTTTTTCCATACTCCCTTTAGTGTAAGGAGAATATATACAATGTTGACAATAAAGTTTCTCAAAATCTTTTGATATTTCTTTATGTTTTAACATATTTATGAGTTTTAAAAGATGTACTGGATGGAGCCTTATAAAAACAACGTTGACATTCATAAATAGTATATGTAATTGTGGCCATTAATGTTTTATTACCAGAATGATTATTTGCTATATGACCATCAAGATTCCGTTTGCCTGTAAATCCTTTACTACACATTGTACAAACATATCGTTTATTATTGCTATGAGTTAATAAATGTTTTTTGAAACTCCCTTTAGTGAAAGTACAATGTTCACAGTAAAGTTTCTCAAAATTGTTTGGTATTTCTTTATGTTTTAACGTAGGAAATTTAAAAGTTGTACTGGATGGAGCTTTATACAAACAACGTGACATTCATAAAGATTATGCGTAATTGAGGTCATTAAGGTTTTTTTTATCAGAATGATAATTGGCAGAATTACTAAATATCGGTAAAAATCTTAAAAATAAATTTAGTAGTGGTAATGATGAGGTTCCTGCAAGTATCGTTAAGCTCTGCGTACCAGTGTTGACGGACATTTTGTGTTATGTTATGAATAATTCTCTAAAGTTTGGAATACTTCCTGAACAATTAAAACTAGCTCTTGTGACTTCTCTTTTTAAGAAGGGAGACGTGAATGACATGAATAACTACAGACCCATTCGTCTTTTAAATACGTTTTCAAAAATATTTGAGTCAGCTGTAGCGTCTCGTTTATTGGAGTTTGTGAGCGTGTGCGGATTGTTCTCTGAAATCCAACACTGTTATATAAAGGGAAGATCAACCACCACAGCCCTTCTTAATTTTATTAAGATAATTTTGGAACACCTTGAAAATAAAGATTTAGCTCTAGGACTCTTTTTTGATTTGTCAAAAGCCTATGACTGTTTGGATCATAACATATTATTTCAGAAGCTAAATAAATACGGCATTAGGGGCAATGCACTTAAATGGTTTATGTCCTATCTGTCGAATAGACGACAGATAGTCCAAATTAAACGAGATAACCGAAATTACAAATCTAATATTGCAAATTTATTCGATGTGGGCGTTCCACAGGGTAGTATTTTGGGACCGCTTTTATTTATAGTATACATCAACGATATTGCTACTATCCAGGACCATTTTACGTTAGTAAATTATGCCGATGATACTAATGTTCTTGTTGGTGGAAGAGACCTTACTCAAATATTAGCTAACACCAACAAAACTTATAATAGTGTATGCAGTTGGTTCACGAGCAACAGATTAATAGTTAACAATACGAAAACAAGTGCCACTTTATTCAGAACAAGACAAACGAAAGTAAAAACACCTGTCGAATTGAAAATCGGAGATATTGAGTTACAGTTTAGCAGCGTTACTAAAATACTTTGTATTTATATTGCTGAATATTTGGATTGGGACCGTCATGTTACGCAGATGTGTTCCAAACTAAGTGGCATTTGCTATGGGATAAGAACAGTAGCTAAATATATGAATATTGAAACTTTAAAGATTTTATATCATGCTAATTTTGAGTCTGTTGCCAGATATGGAATAATCTTGTGGGGTGGCGCATCGCATATTCAGAGAGTATTTCTTATTCATAAACGGGTAGTCGTGCGATAAAACAGATGAGATTTGACGATACTTGTCGAGGAACTTTAAAATCATTAAAAGTTATGACCGTGTATGGAGTATATATATACGACTGTATACTGTTTATTTTTAAGAATAGAAATCTTTTTCATATCGAATTTGAACATGAGTACAACACGAGAAGATGCTAAAACTCCAACACACAGGTTGACTTTAACTGAAAAGAGTCCTCATTATATGTGCATAAAGCTATATCTCATATTACCACGAAATGTAAAATCACTTGACAGCATAAAAAATGTTAAAAAATAGTTAAGAACTTACTACTGGAAATGGAGCCATACAGTGTAAATGAATATTTAAATCAAAGCTTTTGAGTTGTAAAATAATATGTATATATTGTAATTCTAGTGCCAAATTAATTGATGTGTGATATGTCGAGTCTTTGACTATTTTCTACTTTTCAATTACAATTTCTAACGCAAATGGCAGGTGCACACAGTAGGACTAATCTCCAACAACTGATTCGCAAAAGTCCTAATCCACCAATAACGTGCGATTTTCACTATTCTTACCGCCAAAAGTTGTTTCTATCCAATGAAATCGTAACAAACAGGCGGTAACAACTTTAATAAGTTGACAATCCCAACAAACTGTCACTCAACACAGCCTGTGACTAGATAGAAGAACATCTCCACAGTGAATACATTGCTCTGTCAAATTGAAATAGCTAACACATGCACGGCATAAACAGCATCGGAAAACAGAGCCACCGAAGCATTATGTCCTCTGAGAGAACAGACTGCAGTACGAACACCAATAAATAGCAAATTACAATAGTGAACTACCTCCTGTAAAAGGAACTGACTATCAAGCAAGTGATATGAAATACTCAAGTTGTCATATGAAATATTCAAGGTGACAGAAATCAGCTGTTTGTTGTAAATTAATTTAAATAAGTCAAAGTGAAAATATATAACCTACACATTACGGTAAACAATAATAATAAAGCCGAAATTAGGCGTTCACGAACTCTAATACTCAATAATAGCAAACGAAAACACTGAATATATTAGTCAAAATCGGGTAAGAAAACAGTAAGACTAGCTACAGTGCCACCGTTTTGTGTCATAGCCGGGAATCAAATAAAGTATAGGTAACCTATACAATTGTGTGGTTTTTAGGAACAAAGTCCTGGGATCCAACACGAAGAGCAACCCAGCATAATTATAGCATATGCCAAACTGAAACCTTACCCTAACATACAGTTTCATTACAACGATACCACCGCCGTCGTATGCTCCCAGAATGGAGGTGTTCTTCGGAGCTTCCCCAAGAGTGCCGAACTCGACTTTCAGCCACTCAGAGGCCTATAACCAGGTAACGGTCTTGTAAGAGAAGATGTTAAAAGACAGGTATGCGTTGCGCGACCCGGGTTAAGCAGCGGGAGGCCTCGTTCACATACCCTCCAGTTATAGTGCCCCAGGAAGACCTTCACAGGGACAACCCCAATCCGAAACCACACAACGGTAGCACCGTTCCAACGAACAAGAGAACTGAAAAATAAACCATAACATACGACACAAGATAGAAAATAAAACGAAGATATGGAGCCTCTAGTCGCTTGTTTCGAAACAAAACAAGTAGCGGTTGTTCCTGCAAATGATACTGCCACCGATCTCCTTGCCGACGATTCAGCGGAGCTCAGGTGAATCGCAGTAGTAGTACCCAGCGTCATCGTCCGGTCTAATAAACTAGCACCACTCCCTCAACGACTCGCCAAGCACTACCCCCCTTCAACCACCCTTCCGAAGAATCTCGCCATTCAAAGCAGCCGTCAAAGACCCTGTGGCACCCATCTATCCGCAAGCCGATCAAAAAGGAGAATGAACAAGGCTAGCAGACTACCAACTAAACCAAAAACGAACTAAAAGGGAAGTATGACAACAAACACAAAAAGGTAAGTCATAACGACTTAAAATGCATAACGCCTATGAAGATGTTCAGATAGTTAACTTTTAACGTTAGCAGTATTGTTACAGATCCGATGTTAGGCTGCAACTACTGGTAACATCATTCCTAGATCAGATATACCATTTAAAAGATCCCACCCGGGATAGAATTCAACATTAAATCCGCATGAATTCTATCAAATACCCAAAATATTACGACAATTGATGTCCTAGACTCAAGAAAAAGATTTACGAAGGCTCCACCATAAGTAGTAAGCATAAATTTTATATTTCTTTTTAAAACCCTTTAAATAATTATTTAATACACATTTTCTGTTTTAGGGATTCACTTGGCATGAAAAAGGATGAAAGACAAAAGTGAATATAAACCGCATACCATATACAGGACCGTACTAAGAATATTTCATTATTGAAACAACAAATAAGGCAATTTTATTTTGGCAATTAGACAAGGTATAGATGTAAATGTAATTATGAATAAAATTTTAATTAAGGTGAGTGCAATTGGTTATTTATTATGGTTAGATATACGCATTTACCTTAAGATAAAAATTGACCGTAACAATTTCATTTTATGTATTTTTTTCATACTTTTAATAAAGAAATATTATTATTATTATCAATATGACAATCAAGATTCAGTTTGTATTTAAATATGTTCTTACACTTTGTACAAATATGCAATTTTTTATTTTTATCAGCTCCTACATGTCCTATCATGTGCCGAGATAAGACCTCCTGAACTCTATTTGCTCTCACTTCTCTCGCGTGTTTATCTTTATGCAATAAATGCGTATTTAAACTATTTTCATAAGAAAATGTTTTGTTGCAAATGTTGCACAAAATTCTCTACAATTTAACCGTGTATGGGTTTTAAACTTCTCCTTACAAATTGTTTTAAACGTACACTGATTGCAGTTAAACCATTTTGCATTTGTTTTCATTGAAGTCTCTGTTTCCAGTCACCAATAACTGCATCTCCACAGTACTATAAAAATAATAAACATTAATAAGTTAAATAGGTAGGATAAGAGATGACTGAGAAGGTCAACAAAATCTTACATCATGTAATTTAGCTAATTTCCAACGTTTCGGTTTATTATTAACCCATCATCAGGGGTTAAAAGAACTATGAAAATACGTCAAAAAAACACCAAAAATGAAGATACAAAATTTGAAAAACACTACTTAGTTAGAATATGTATAACAGCAGATCATGAATGAAAACAAAGGACAAAATCGACAATAAAAATCAGAGATACATATTTCAAAATGATAAAATATCATATAAACACACACAGAAAACGACACATAAAAATACACAGATTTAGCATAAATAAGAACGTCGTGATTTAAAATATAAGAGATATACTACATATGAAAACTATTAAGAGTGTATTTACCCATATCGAAATCAGTCTCTTTTAGACGTTCGGAGTCGGGGCTTAAAAGTATGTAGTCATAAATATAAGAAGATGAAATATAAACTATTTTAAAGAAAATAAGATGAACTATGCTTTTTGTTTAAATACTTCGTGTCCTGTAGATATATATTTAATAATAATCAAATATAATAATAATAATCGATAATCTTTATTGGTGCAAAAAAAACATTTCACTGTGGAGCTCCTGGGTAAAAGGGTCTTCTCGACAGAGTCTGTAAATTGAACGACTCGAGATGTCATGTTAATAACATAAACAAAATCAAAACCATCTTAAAGAAGAATAACTATCCGAAATCCTTTATCAACAGATGTATTACCTTACATATTTCCGCGATGTTAACACCATTTATTATGTATTAATACACATTTATACACACACATTTTACAGAGCTGAGATTCGAACCTCCAACCTTTCGCATGCGAAGCGAACGTCCTACCAATGACGCCACAGAAACCTGATAACAAATATTTTGTTTTAATTTTAATAATATAGGTTCCAACTACCTAACTGGTGAAATTTTAAATGGGACACATACACCCTGTATAAAAATTTTATGAGCCTCTTCTACCTAGAAATACAAAAACATTTTTGAGTTACCCTGTAGATCACCTGTGCAATAATTTCATAACCAATCAAAAAAACTAAAAAAAAAAATAAAAAAAATTTCTACCTACCGTACCTAAAAATATTGAAAATAAATAGAAACATTTTTGAGTTACCCCGTAGATCACCTCTTATAGTTTAACTTTCAAGGAAATCCTGAATTGAAATAAAAAAAATCCTGAAAAAAATTAAAAGAAAAATTCAAAAAAAATAATAAAAAAAAATAACAAAAAATTTAATATTTTTTTTTTTTTTAACCCTCAATGACTTTTATCATAGATAAGTCTACAACAAAACAACTGGGAAATCCCGAAGGGATTTCTTATTAATTGTAATAATATAGGTTCCAACTACCTAACTGCACATATTCAAAGATGTTAATATCTCTCCCACCTCAATGATATCTCTGTACATACAACGGGATCATTGAACTTTTTTGTATTATTATTGAAATTGTAACCTTTCTGGTGGGAATCAATTTTCGAATGGCAAAAAATGTGTCAACTTGTGCACTGCACAGCCTACTCTGCCAGATTTAGTTCATTTGAATAGTAGTAGAATGAAAATAAGTATAAATTAGTAGTTTTTTTAGAAAAAATAATGTTTTAATATTTGTTTTATTATTGTGGGAGTTGAATAAATTAAATTTATTGGAAAATCAAGTATCTGATAATTTTACATGTGAAAATCTATTGTGTAATTTATTGAGGAAAATCTGCTGCTGCATATTGTCATATACCATTAGTTCTTAATAAATGTTTAGTGTAGATGAACATTGGGTATTTTAAACTATCCAGACCTGGTCCCGTATTTACGTCCCTAGTCCACGGTTCTATTTGACTAAAAAGAGAATCGTGACAATATGTTTTGTAGTTCCACTAGTAATTTCATAACTTTATTCTTAAATACTTTCAATCCATTTATTTCTTTAATACTTATTGGAAGTTTGTTCTACGATAAGAAGAAACTAACAGTCAATATGTTAAGTATAATGCTTTTATTAATAATTAAGTAATATGATATAAAAAAATATTTTTCTCGAAATGGTGAGTTTACATCAATTGTAACATCCTCAATAATATTAGATACATAATACAACTACACGTTCTGTTTCAGACTTCATTGATCATTAATTGAAATAACAAAGGCGGATAGTAGAACTTATTCAAAGTGACGTATTTTGGCGACAATATTCATTCAGACATTAAATTATTCTACAAAACGGCTATACCTACTTATTATGAGGATAAGTACTTACCTTTTATTATAATCAGTATCCTCTAAATCTTTACCAATGCTCATATTATGTGATACATCAACGTCTTCTTCATCTTTAATATTTAATTCCTCAGCTTTAATTTGTTGTTGTACCGAGCAATCGTAATCAACATTTTCCTCACCAATTTTAATTTTTTGTTCGTCGGCATCATAATTAATTTCATCACTGGGTGTTTCTGTTTTTATAAGAGCCGTTTCATTGGAATTATCTTATTATACGATAATGTAATAATCCAAAAACTAGTTTAACTTTGAAATCGTTTTTTAATCATTTTTTAAATAAAATAATACTAAAAAAACATATATAATAATATGTTTGGCACCTAAATAAATGAATATGAAAATAATAAAGAGCAGATTGGTCGCGGTGGTCCATAAAACTAGCCCCCAAAGTCTCCAGAATTAACACCACCAGATTTATTCTTATGGGGATATATTAAAAACATTGTTTATGATACGCCAACAAGAACACGGGCTGATATGAAACAGCGAATTAAAACTGCTTTTGATACAATTACACCACAATTATTAGCAAATGTCAGACATTCATTTGAAAAAAGAATTCATCTGTGTATTGAAAACTTATTTAAAAAAAGTGGACACAGTGTATTTGTTAAATTCAGGTTGGGGTTGTTGCCAGACATGTTTCGGAAAAACTATTCCAACATCATACAAACTTACGTGGTTACAATGGTGGATTTGATAAACTTAGACATGGAGTATAAACATATACATCATACATATTATATTGTGCATTCTGTGAAAAATCTTCCTTATGAGATATGAAATCAAATAAAATAATATAAACTACATTCACTCAATGTTGTAAATCTTAAATAAAGTTGATTTTAAGAATTTAGTTTATTTTATTTCATATGTCATAAAAAAGTATTTTCCCAGAATGCATATCCGGGTATTCCATTAAGGCTGGACAGGTAGCATATCTCAGGAAATAATAGTCGTAGGACAATGGGAAAAAAATTCTTTTAGAAAAATCGACAACGGGAAATCGCTGGAAATAGTTTTTTAGTTCCTAACTATACCGCTAGGGGGCGTAATAGATACAGTAATGCGAAAAATGCATTTTTATTGAAAATTTCGCAATATAAGTTAGACAAACAATACTACCACAGTAATGCTACTGAGATTCCCCATCTTTTTGGTGTATCATTTTTTATTGTGCGGCTTGAAATAAAGGCAGCAGGGAAGGACGAAATTTTACCTATGATAATGTCCATAACTTTGGTTTGGCTTAACCGAATTTATCAATCTAATTTTTGTTTAAGAACTGGAGCCTTGCTGATGAGGAAAAAAAATATTTCAAATCATAATTGCTTTTTGGGGCTCCGCTAGATGGCGCTATTTGCAACGCTTAACCCATTAGTGCCCGTAATTTTTGTCTGTTTTAATTAGAACAAAAACACGTTAGTTGCTGTTTATATATGTGAAATAACATTGTATACGCAAAATTTAAACTTTATTTATAATAAAAGTACCAAAAAAATAGTGGCACATAAATGTGCCACCAGGCACATACAGTAACATAAGAGAAACATTACATAAATATTTAAAACTAAATATTTTTTGAATAATTACCAGTTATTGATAAATATAATAAAAAGGTATGTTCTATGGAAATTTCTAAAGTATGTTTTTGGGTGCAGGGCTACTTTGCAGGTATTACACTCAAAACTGGTGCGGTTAGAACATGTTTTACATTTTGTCTATGTTTCACTACTTTGGACTATCAAGTGATTTTGTTCATTCAAACGTAACTAATTGACAATTGGTGATAATGCGCTTGATGATGGCCCTGGTTTCATTGAAGAGTGCCCATAAATATAAAGCAATAAGTTGCCGTCTGAAATCGAGTAGCGGCATATTATTGTTTTCACACCTTCTCCATAATAGCCAAACTTGTAGATTAGGTTGATCAATTGAACAACTGAAGAAAGACCACCACTACTGTTTAGTCCTTATTGAAATTCCATAGCTAGACAGACCTGATCATTCAAAATCGACGCCTCCCATATTTTTGTTATAAGCGGCATTTGAATATGAATTTTACTTTTTTTAGTTATAGAATATCTCTACATTTTTCAAAGGAAGCATATGATTACAGCAGTTTGATAATACCGTTACAATGGAATTATCATTCCCCCGCACAAGTACTAAATTTCCATCGGTTTTGAGTTCCATTGTTCCTCGGCTTGTTTTAGCAACAAATTATACTCAGACATATTTGATTCTTTTGAAACTCTATTTTTCCGGAAAGTACCAGTAATAATTTCTAAATTGCTTACTGAACGTAATAAATACCTACTGGTGCGTGTTTGACAGTTCAAATACTAAAAATAGAACAAGGCCAACTGCGCATGCATATCTTTGAAATAGACATCATGTCTGCCCACTGGCACGTTTATGTGCCAATGGTTTTTTTTCCTTCATAATAAAATTTATGTTATAAAAAAACTTATGGTTTTGTTGAATATCGTTACAATGAATATTTATCAATAACAAAATGAAAAATGTAACAACTAGTAAAGTAATTAAAAGTAGAAAAAAAATGTATATTTACATCAGTGCAGACAGGTGTAGTAAGATGCTTCACAGTGGGTTAGGTTTTCATTAATTTCTCAAAAATCAAGCACTGTAAAATCTAAAAAAAAATTATGACCTGTAAATAACTACGCAAGGAATAGTTCAGTATGTATCTAGAACAGCTCAGTTTGGGGAGTTTTGAAAAAATAAAAGAAAATAACGCTGGCACATTTATGTGCCAATGGGCTTTAATGGGTTAAGGTTTTTTTTTATTTTTCTTTAAAAAATTAAATGGAATGATACAAATATTTTATCAAAAATTAAAAGTAAATTGAATTTGCAACAAAAAAGTCGAAAACTGCACATCTAAATCTTTAGTCGTTTCAGAGTTATGGCCAAAAGAATGTTGTTTTGTCGTTGAAAAATCAGGTATATTTAATCTTCCGTGATCAAGAATGCCATGGGAAATAAAGAAATGCTGCTGAGCGGGACTGGATCAACTCTTACACTTCCAGTTTTTATTTTGGTAATTTTAATGGATTTTTCATTATTTTTATTTGATAAACTATTAGTTAAATAAAGTTTAAATCCATTTCTTTATTTCCCATGGCATTCTTGATCACGGAAAATTAAAGATACATGATTTTTCAACGAATTTTGGTGAACAACATTCTTTTGGTCATAACTCTGAAACATAAAGATTTTGATGTGCGGTTTTTGACTTTTTTGCTGCAAATTCAATTTACTTTTCATTTTTGAAAAAATATTTGTATCATTCAATTTAAGTTTTTGAAGAAAAATAAAAAAAAACGTTAGGCGTTGCAAATAGTGGCATCTAGCGGAGCCCCAAAAACAATTATGATTTGAAATATTTTTTTTCTTCATCAGCAAGGCTACAGTTCTTAAACAAAAATTAGATTCATAAATTCGGTTAAGCCAAGTCAAAGTTATATACATCATCATAGGTAAAATTTCGTCCTTCTCTGCTGTCTTTATTTCAAGCCGCACAGTAAAAAGTGATACACCAAAAATATGTGGAATCTCAGTAGCATTACCGGGGGGGTATTGTTTTTTCAACTTATATTTCGAAATTTGCAATAAAAATGCATTTTTCGCATTACTGTATCTATTACGACCCCTAGCGGTATAGTTAAGAACTAAAAAACTATTTCCAGAGATTACCCATGGCCAATTTCCCTAAAAAAAATTTTTCCCCATTGCCCTACGACTATTATTTCCTGAGATATGCTACCTGTCCACCCTTAATGGAATACCCGGTATATGTGTGTTTATATTCCATGTCTATGTTTATCAAATCCATCATTGTAACTACGTAAGTTTGTATGTGATGCCACTGATGATGGAATAGTCTTGCCAAAACGTGTCTGGCAACAACCTGATCCTAAATTTAACATATTAAATATTAAGAATTTTGTGGAACAGACGTCGTTTGAATTATTTATTATTATTTTGTTATTTTTAATGATTGTTTTATTTAATTATATTCACATTTTTCAATCATACGGTTGTTATACTTTTAAACACAATAAATAAATGAAGTAAAAATGCGTTATTTTCCATAACTTTGTATTTTATTAAGTTTGTAAAACTATAACAGCATACATACAACGATGTCAAAGTTATGAACACGATGTTCTATAAATAATTACTAATTTGATTTTTAGGGTACGTAGGTATAATACATTACAAACTATGATTAAACTAAAGAAAATATTATTTATAACAAATAGGTACTACTAACTAATATAATACTTATAGGTACAATATAAACAAAACATTGATTTTTACGAAATGCAGTTATGTTTCTGCTTTATCCCTCAGATGACATTGATTCTGTGGGAGTGTATATTGCTGAATCTGGAGATAAAGAGCTCGTGTTTGACGGGCTCCACTTGCAAAAGTCGTCCTTCCCAAAGTGTGAGAATTGCCTTGAGACCGCATAATTCGCTGTAAAAGAGAAAATTGTTATTTAGTTACTAATATATTTCTTGAAGTAATCCATAACGGAGATGAGATTGAATGTATATGTAAATATATTTTAAGTAATTTTGTGGAGAAGGCGTAGTTAGTTTTATTTACATATATATTCATATATATTTAATTCATAAATCTTAAGTTGCAACATAATAACTCACCTTGGTTGTTATTTGATCTGAGAAATTTGTTGCTTTCATAGTATTCAGAGTGTTGTTCGATGGAACACATTTTGGAGATTACTCCAAATTCCTTGGGATCTACCTCGAATGAAATATTCGCTTCCTCCAATGGTAGTAATGGAGCTTGTTCTAGAATCTTTAACATTGCCTTATCGAATGCCAGGTGATTATTGTCTGAATTCGGTAGTCTTGACTTAACCATGCTGACAACGTCCCGGAAATACTTTTTTTGCGCGTTCAGCGTAATAGTTTTTGATACAACTAACCCGTGGAGCCGTCTTGTTAAGACTTGACCTTGTTCTTGTAAGGCAATTTGAGAGCTAAAAATGAGCATTATCTATTAGTCTCAGATATTGTTATATTACAATTAGTAAAAATGACTTACCTAGTATTTATTTGATCAATTTTCCTTATAGATTCTTCGCAATCTTTGTTAGCAGCTCTAATTCCCAATGATATAGTATTCATTGTTAGTCGACAGTTAATTGAACATTCCTTGGCAGCTTGTTTCAAATCGCTAAGTTCACTTTCGATTTGTTCTTCAAAATCAGCAATTGTATGGCAATCATGATTAGTATGACGACTTTTAATACATATAATACATAAAGGAGTTTGCTCACATGTGGCACACAAATAGAGTTGGGGCTCTCTATGTACAGTACAAACTATCGTCGATGATAGTTCATTGCTGACGGGCCTTCTAAAATCTCGCTCAAATGAACCCATATTTTCACGAATAATTTTTATACAATCACAAACTTACAAACACTCAACACTTACAATTTTGCTGTTGCTTCTGTTGAAAACGGAGACGTAATGAATATTATGTCGATGTGCATTAGTGAATTTATAGTAGAATTGCGCCTTGATCCCTTTGTACCTGCTGATGCACCTCGTAAGGTTTGTAATTTTTAGAGCCCGGATTATAGTAGGTATGCAAAATAATAAGGGTTGTTATGATGAGGTATGTTTACTGAAAATGACAAAAGATTTATAGAAAATACCTAAAGAAAATTAGTCATTAGGAAAGGTAAAATGTTATTTAAAACTAAATAAAAGAATTTAGAGACCAATTATTATTATTAGATGTCAGATTCTTCCAGAATATTCTTGATTATTGTTGTTTTTCTAGGACTGTCTTTAAATGCCTTTATTACCTATATGTTCAATCATAATTTGAAAATGTAGTACATTGTAATGCTGTATTCATTTCTTGCCCAACAACAAGTGGGAAATATTTAAAAATGCACGGGTAAATTTCCTGGTATTGACAAAAGTAGCATCGGTTATGAAAATCACCATATCAACGCCGACAATACAATTAAACCAAATTGACAGTTTATTATTATTTATATAATGAAAAAACAGTGATAGTGAATATAGTTTAACAACACCTAGTCAAATTAATACTTTTAACTCATCGAATTTAGGCTTACGCCAACAGGGCGAGTATAGGTACATTTTGAAGAACAAATATTTTCCTAAAAATTATGTTTAATGTATTCAAAACCATTAAAACAGTGGTAGGAACAGTATAGTCTGAGACTCACATGAAATAAGCATTTCCTATTCGTATGATTTGCAGCATGAGCCACAGGCGAGTACTGCAAACGATAATACTCGTAGGAAATATATGTTTCATGTTCGTTACAAAATATACTATGGTAGAACCCTAAAAAGGCTGTGTACTCTACTGGCTTCAAAAGTCCGGAGTGTATTTACTAATGTGTGGAAGGTACCATAAACTACTATTTAATTTAGCCTGTAATAAATGGTTGCTACCGTCAGATTTTAATTTGGCAGTGTTTTGTTTTGTCAGTGCTGCAGTGTGTATTATTGGAATACAAACCCGAAATAGGTACATTTTTTGCATTTCGAATAGCGAGGAGTTTAGAATGTTATTTTTTGAAACATCTATACCTAGACTTGCACAACTAAGGCCTACTTATTAGTAATGAAACGGGATAATGCATTCTATGGAAAACATGCTTGTACGTCACTAATAAAGAACTAAATCTAAATGAACCTGTGTTGCCTCGCATAAGAAACATTCCGAAACGGCACGATAAAGGAATCTGTGGATTAGCGTTTAGCACTCTCAAATGCTTCTATCGAGCGTTATTTAATGAAATATTCGATCACGCAATCAGCTGGTTTGAGGCGAGACTCACTACAACCATTAAAAACACCTCCAAGAAGCTCAATTTTTCCCTCGCAGTCAATATGTATATGATCTATATGAATTTTGTTAAATTGACTTCGATAAGAACCGTGTCATTTTGCATAGTAATATGCTGTTCAAGTCTGCCGACCACTTAATTTACCAATAAAATACCTCAAAGTAGTAGTAAAATTTACTAGATAAATTCAATTGTAATTCTGATTCCGAAAGTAGTAAAATTCATAAACAAATTTCAAAATATAGTGGAAATATCAGATGAATTCATCCATTCACGGTTTGCCAAAATATCTTTCGAGAAAGGAGACATGAACTGGTTCTGGGAATTTTTGTTTTGTTGATTTTATAAACTTTATATCGAAAACCCTTACATTTTTTTATAAATTCCTCTTTAATATACAGGGTGATTTTAGGTATAGGAATATGATCTATTATTTGAAAGGCAATTCGATTATCATTTAGAATATATGACAATATACAGGGTGTTCCATTTGATAAAATCGACTTATGCCTATTTTTAATAACCTAAGACGTTCCTAAAGCACCTTCAAAATTGCAAGATACTATCTTTAGGGGCTATGAAAAACGATATTTTTTCGGAAAACCTGTTTTGGGCCAAAAAAATCGAAATAATTTTTTTTCCAAAAACAGTTCAAGATAATAATAATAATAATAAGAGCTATATTGCTCAACAGAATCTATTTATTTACAGAGCAATACATCAAATAATAAATAAATTCGACAAATACTAACTACATTACAATTTTACAAATTTGTGCAAGAATTTTTTTTTAAATTATTTATAATTGGTGAAGATTTTGAGGGAGTAGTGGTTGTTTTTCTCCCCAATTTCTACACCACTGGAAAAGTACGGTTTTAAGATACCTATTTGAACTGCCAATGTTTCCTGCAAAAAAAGGTACTGTTGGTCATCAGTTTTAAAGTTGACCGTTTTCGAGGAAAAACAACTTGCTGAAAAACATGGTCAATTTTTTGAAATAAATTTTTTCTACTAATTAAACGTTAACTTCATAATTGCAAAATTAAAAAATAACATTAAGTTTGTACATGCAAAAAGTAAATTTGTATCACAAAATTAAAACTGAATATTTATGAAGTAGTCCATTTTCCGTGGAGTCTCAATTTAATGAGGGGAATAAATAATTACACAAACGCTAAAATGTGCGAAATGCATTACCTGTACGGAATGGTGAGCGGTAATTCGGCTGACGCAAAGCGGTTGAATCAAGAAAGACATCCTGATCGCCAAGTAACACACCACAACTTGTTTTAACGCATTCACTAACGACTATGGGAAAATGGAACTTTTTAAAAAAATACTACTGATAGTGGGCGGCCTATGGAAATTGCAATTCCCCTACAAGAGGCTGTCCTCAACGAAGTTGAAGAAAATCCGACCACAAGTACCAGAAAAATTGCTCACAAATCCAGAGCTTTCTCATTTTTAAACTCCTTTATGTTTCTTATCAAAAAGCCAATATTTCGATAGGATGTTTTGTTATCGGAACTGAAAATGTTAGTCTTCTGGAAAATAACACCCCCAAGTCTTTAATTAAATGAGTTGTACATACTATCGAGTATAAGAATTGTATCGGTGTTTTTATATAGTGATAGGTCATAGTTTTTCATTCTTGTATATTAGAACGTAAACGCTTTTCAATTGACCATTTTCAGATAGAGCAATGTATACGATTGATAATAATAATAATATATTTAATTCCATTAAAAAAAATCCACAAAATATAAACTTGTTTATAATACATATAAAGCCAAAAATAAATATAAGAAAAATAATAGTATGCTACTATTTAAATATATAATACCCTGAGCAAGGAGCAAAAGTTTTTTAGTAAAACTTGTCCGCTCCCGCTCAACGGCCGATACTTTACATTTTTTCTGTTCACAGCTCCATCCTGACCCTGAACTGAACAATCTCCCCAAACACAAAATTTCAAAACAATATAATACGGTTCCCCGATGCTATACAAAATAAAGATTATTCTTATTATTTGGGATTTGTAATTCAATAATACACACTGCCTAAGTACTGACAAAACAATACACTGCCAAATTAAAATTTGACGGTAGCATTCATTTAGTTCTTATGCGGCTAAAATAAATTTCTGGTGAGTACACAGCCTTTAGATGCCTTTTTACCGTTCTAAAAATATAATATCTTGAACGTTACAAAAATAATTAAGAATATTCGAAATTCTGGAAGAATCTGACATCCAATAATTGCTCTAAAATCTTTTATTTAGTTTTAATTAACATTTGATGACCAACGGCCGTTCATAATACCTAGATTTTAATAAGGTATTTTCTAAATCTTCTGTACTATTTCAGTAAACATAAATATCATAATAACAACCTTATTATTGTGCATAATACAATACGGCTGTAAAAATTATAAATCTTACTACCTAGCAATCAGCATAAGTATAGTTCAGGAAAAATGGTATTGCTAAGTTGTATTTCAATAATTACCATCATAAAACACGAGAATGCCTACTATAAATGTAAAAGGACCGGATTGTATATTTATGATAATTTCTGAAAGCAAGTAATTTTGTCCCTCTGTTATATTTCACATATTATTCAAAATATAATTCAAACTTATTGCACATTTGCATCTTTTACTTGATTTTCTACACAATGGGATTAAAACAGGTAGTTTATTGCAGTTGATACGCCAATACCATTTTTCGTGAAATACCTATGCTTATACAAAGGGATTAAAGTGAAATTTTACTTAAATGCACATCAATTTAATATTCATTACGTCTCAGCTTTTAACAGCACCAACAATAAAATTGTGAGTGTTTGTAAGTTTGTAATTCATTAAAAACCATTAGTTAACATATGAATTGATTTCGGAAAAAGTTTAACGGCCCTGCCAAGTATTTTAGAAAGGACTAGGAAACAATTAGAGCAGTTTTTTTTGGAAGAAGTCTAATTCCACAAATTGTATTTATTAATTCACACTTACTAATGGTGCCACGTCAAACCATGTATCGAGGACACATTTTACCCCTATCATCAGTGATAAAACATTATTAAAGTATAAGTAGTGCATTACAAAATCAACGTGAGGAAGAAAAGGTTTTTTATATTTTTATTTTTATAAATTAAATTTAATCATTAATTAAACTTCTTTTTTCGTTTTTTCAAATTAAATTTTGGATTTTTATTCTACGTTCACATGAGATGCAAATTAGGAAAACCAAAAGATGCAAATTACACAAATTAGTTTTCGTAATTTGCATCTCACGTTTTTGGTATAATTTTTGGCACAACCTGCCAATGTTCTTCGTTTACAGATCATTAAAATTAAATTTGCCATGGAAAACATTGTATAGCTGTCAAATAAAAATAATTTTTGTCAGTTGCTTGTGTTCAGTTAGTTTCCTTACAAACAAAAATCGAAAAACGCAAATATAACCTCACACTCATTATTGCTATGGCAGAATTAACGGAAAAACAAATAATTGATTGATGATGGTGGCTACGGTGACAGAAAACGCCGTTATGAAGAAGTGTGCAGGCTCTTTCATTAGTTGTATCCTAACCGGCCCCAAATTCAGAAAAGGTATGTATCTAAATTATGTCAGAAATTTTACGAAATTGGTAGTGTAAGAAACAAACTAAAAATGGGAAGGTCAAAAACAGCTGCAGGCGGTAACAAGGCATTTGGTTCGTCCTGCCTTATGTGTATATTTATGTGTTTATTTTTGTTATTATTAATTTGCCTTTTTTTACTTTATTACGGTTTGATTTAGTAATTCTTATAAAGAAACAATCATTTGTTTGTCTTCCTTTTTATATTCATATCTAATGTATTGTTGCATTCAAAAATATTTTGCTCGCGTTAATTTTATTTACAAATTTGAATTCCGTTGTAATGCTATACAACAATTCCTGCTATCCCTTTCATTTTACATCCCAAACGCGCCTCGTATATACAATTCCTGCCTATACGCGCATTGAATGGACAGAGGGAGACGACGAGTCGTACAAGTTAAGTCGGACCGGTCGAAAGCACACACGCGAAAATATTACCTGCCCTTTTTATACAGGGTGGTCCAACGAAAAGTTTGCACCTAGCTTTTCTCTTTTTTTTGTAGTCGAATGCGAAAATGCTCGGACACGTCGATTTTGCTTTTGAGGGGGACACATTTTAAACATATTTTTCGATCTGCGCCTTTAACCCCCTAGCGGGGGTGAGTAACAACCCTAAAATTTTAAATGGAAAGAGGGGTCTAATGACATATCATTTGAAAGGACACAAAATTGTCTTTCTAATGATACCCTATTTGTCGAATTTTACTAAAACAGTTAATACGAAAACGACTTTAAAGACATTAAGCCGATAATTTTGGTATTAATGAGAAATACAAATAAGTTTTAATTATTGCGAGTGAAAACACCTGCAATCGTTAGTACATTCCAATGTTTGTTAGTTTTAACATTGCTTTGTAAAAAAAGTAAACAAGCTGTTAAATTGATTTATTAAAACGTTACATTAACAAATGTTGAAAATGTGACCCATTTGATTCCATACAATAATACAGATTTTGTTCAAATCTATTTCTAACATTTTGTAGCATATCAGGTGTTATGTTTCTGCACTCTTCTGTAATGCGTTGGCGAAGATCTTCTATGGACTCGGGCTTCGTGGCAAAACATTTATTTTTTAAGTGCCCCCAAAGAAAAAAGTCTAAAGGCGATAAATCCGGTGACCTGGCAGGCCATTCAATTGGGCCCCTCCTTCCAATCCACCGTCCAGGGAACCGGTCATCTAAGAACTGTCTTACAGGAGCCACATAGTGCGGAGGTGCTCCATCTTGCTGGAAATAAAGCCGATCAGCAGTATGATTTTGGTCATCTTCTATTATTTGTGTTATTAAAGGATCAATTGTGTCTTCAAGCATGTTTAGGTACACTTCACCAGGTAAATTTCCAGGAATAAAAAGTGGTCCTATAATATGATTTCCTAATATGCCACACCAGACGTTTATTTTTTGAGGATACTGGGTATGAACCTCACGGAATAAATGTGGGTTACTGTCATCCCAGTAACGGCAATTGTGCCTATTTACAGCTCCATTCAAATAAAATGTGCATTCGTCGGAAAAACAAATGTTAAATAATAATTGCGGATCTTCAATTAAACGCTGGCTCATTGCTTCACAAAATTGCAGCCTTCTATCAGGATCATCCTCATTTAGTTCCTGTACTAATTTGATTTTGTACGGATGAAATTTGTACGCTTTTAAAATTCGTATTATGGACGAACGGGAGACACCTGAGGCTTCAGCTAGTTGACGGGTACTTTGACTATGATCCATTTCAACATGCCCTAAAACAGCGACTTCCACAGCTTCATTTCTGATCGGTTTCTGCGGCTGGTGTTTTACATTACAGACAGATCCGGTATCTACAAACTTTTTAACTAACTTGCCAACGTACACATCATTCACATTTTTATCGGGATGTCTCTCATTAAATAAGCGAGCCGTAAGTCTAGCACTACTATTATTTTGAAAATAAAGTTTAACAATTTCAACTCGTTCTAGAATGGAATAAATCATTTTGTACGGTAAAAGTAAAATAACTTGAGAAGCAACCAAACTGAATCAATGAAAAGACTAAAATAAACGGTGTAAATTCTTTTCCTACACGTATCTGCAGTTTTTATTTCAACAAAAAACGCAAACGATTAGTGAGGAATTTAGTTCTGATAAATAAGATAGTGTTTTTGAAATCCCGTTTTTCTTCAAAGTAAATAATTTAGAAATGATTGTAGTTGTTTTCAGTCGTAATAATTAAAACTTATTTGTATTTCTCATTAATACCAAAATTATCGGCTTAATGTCTTTAAAGTCGTTTTCGTATTAACTGTTTTAGTAAAATTCGACAAATAGGGTATCATTAGAAAGACAATTTTGTGTCCTTTCAAATGATATGTCATTAGACCCCTCTTTCCATTTAAAATTTTAGGGTTGTTACTCACCCCCGCTAGGGGGTTAAAGGCGCAGATCGAAAAATATGTTTAAAATGTGTCCCCCTCAAAAGCAAAATCGACGTGTCCGAGCATTTTCGCATTCGACTACAAAAAAAAGAGAAAAGCTAGGTGCAAACTTTTCGTTGGACCACCCTGTATACAAGTGAATAGAAATACATTTTCAAAGTGCAAATTCCAACATTTTCCCTTTACTGGTAAGTCCTACAACCTTTTCAGTAATTTTACTCGCATAATATCATTTTATTAATTGTGTTACACACTGGATTGGACACAAAATCTCAACAGGGTGAAACAAGATTTTTGAAATCAGGAAATCAGCTAAGCCTTTACGCCATGACGCAACAGCATTAGATGTCATTTGTCGTATCCAGAAATAAATGGCCTACCGAAAAATATAATACCATGTGATTTAAAAAAACAAAGTTGGTTGCCATAGCAACAAAGCTGCTAACGCTATAAAAAATTGAACTTCGGCAGGTTGTGTAAGAATTTATATCAAATAATTTTTTATAAACATTTTTTCAAAATAAAGACTATTGTCGGAAATATACAGGGGTTTCCACACTATATACACACTCTGTATATACGTTCTATCCAGGGCGTAGTGATGCCGTTACGGGCCTGTGTTCCAAGGAATTTTCGGGCCCACCCCCTCACCGCCACACCCATTGAAAAACAAAGTACCAATATTTATACGTTTATTAAAAAATCAATCAAACTTAACCAAAGCACAATTTAAAATATAAAAACTAAAAAATATACCTACATGGTATTTCTTAAACCGTGCAAGATAGAGAGTTAGTTAAATTAGACACAATTTGCAGTTTTTGATGCCTATTTATTATCTCTATGTAGGCAAATTCTTTTTAGTTTCTGAAATATTTTGAAAACTATTGATTTTCGACACAAAGTTTAAAATCAAGAGTTTAATGTTTCTAATATGTCTACAAGACGGCACTTTCAAAATTAACGTCCGCCGTTTTGCCTTACAGCTGCCACCATCAACTTTGTTTTCTAAAATGGTTTGTCACTACTCTCAAAATAAGGTATAACTCAAGTATGATCTCGACGTTTCGATTTAATAATAGTCATCATCAATGATTTTTCCGTGATACAGACCTGTTTTATTGCTGAGCAAAAATAAAATATTTTAAAGGGCATTATGTAGTAACACATTTCGTATTTTAGCTAAGCAAAAAATAATGCAGGTCTGTATTAAGGTAAAATCATTGATGATGACTACTATCGAATCGAAACGTCAGAAACCGTACTTGAGTTATACTTTAGTTTAAAGGTAGTGACAAATAAAAATGCAGGTCTGTATTTGAAAAAACAAAGTTGATGGTGGCAGCTGCAAAACGAAACATTAAGACGTGTTGATTTTGAAAGTGCCATGTTATAGACATATTAGAAGTTAGAACCATTAAACTTTTGATTTAAAACTTTCTCTCGGAAATCACCAGTTTTCGAAATATTTAAGAAAATAAGATTTGACATTTTTCACAAATCGCCCTGTATTTCAAAAGCTAAAAAGAATTTCTCTACACAGTCAAGAGATTTTAAATAGGCATCAATACCACACCTTTTGTCTAATTTAACCAACTCTCTATCTTGCACGGTTAAATGTTAAATAGTCTTGCACTAAAAATAATTGATCAAATTAAAAAAAAAAAATCGCCTTAATATTCGCAAAAGTCGATACTATGAAAGACACGTCTATTTTTCGCGCAATCCGGTTCTCAATTGACAGAATTGACAACCCTCACAGTCTTTCCTGTCCCATGGTATTTCTAAGAAAACTTTTTATCAATTTCAACATGGAAAATGAACGTTCGGCTGTTGCTACACATACAGGGAGACACAGGAATATGTCGCAAGCTGTCAAAATTTCGCTGAACCTACTACAGGAACTGAGCTTTTCAATTAATATAAATTCCATTAGGCCTTTAATTGATTTTATCTTACATTAATCACCCTTAAAACAATTACTAAATTAAACAATTTGAGACGATATCGTATCGGAAATGTCATCGGAATATTTGACGTACAATTCCTGACCCATCCGATACAATTCAGCATCATCACCTAACACATCTGCAGATAATCTACGAAAAGTTTTGCAAATTTCACTTATCCCGGACGTTCTATTTTTTAACTGAGATATTGGGCCGGGAGATGCCCACATGTGCAAGCGCGCATCGACGTGATTATGATATCGCAGTATCTAGTCGCGTGGATGGTGGTTGGATGGGTGGACGGTGCTCCCGGTCGAGTCGGTAGACTTGCCTATGTCAAGTAGTTATTGACTATATAGTCGTGGGTGCTGGCATCTGGCGGTCGATGACCGTGGTTCGGATTCCACGCTAAACTGTAGGTCCAAGAATTACAAAGATGGCTGTATTACCTAAGTGTAGGGGCCAAAATAGAAAGGAAGGAAGGAACTGAGATATTATAATATCTAAGGTTGTATAAAAAAATTTTATTTTGAACCAGTCTTCATTTGATTCTACTTGAAAATGATTTTTCTTTTCATCAAAAAATCGTTATTGTCTTTTGTAAAACTCCGCCTTTATCCCATTCCGCAATAAAACTACTTGATTCGCTTATCAATAAATCAAAATTATTTATAAGTGTTTTGATGTTTTCGAGAGCAGTATTAAACATGTTTGATGCTTTTTCAAGGTTTTGCTGATTATTCTGTAGTAGTTTCCAAAGAGCATCAGTACATTTCAACATTTTTGTTTGCAAAACGATTAATATGATAGTTTCAAATATTTCTAGATTTTTCTTTCAAAGAATTTGCTTCGTCAGACTCTGTTTTGTAAGAAGTCAACATAATTTGTGATAAAACTTTTAATCAAGTCAAATAAATGTAAGGTATTTAATATAGAAAAGATGCAGAATGCAGTACCGGGCCCCTTGATGATACCGGGTCCGTCATCCGTGGAACACGCGGAACACTGGCCACTACGCCCCTGGTTCTACCTACCTAACTGCTTTAAACGCAATTTTCTCGAGAAATATGACGGCAAGTCTCAAAAGTGATCTATTGTTGTAAAGCAGATAAAAAATGCGTTATAATTATCATTCGACCCCTACTGCTATTTGAAAATTTAGCTTACGCGATTTCAACCAAACACTAACGGGTTCATCCGAGGATTGCCCCAAAACATATACCAGAATTTAGCTTAATTGGTTAAAGCGTATGGGCGCTATCGTGGAAGAATACACACAGACACACATACATACATACACACGGACAGACAGACTTCCATCAGGAAATGGTGTTAATCGTCTCAGGTAACTTTAAAATGGTCATATCCGTCTTTATCTCAATTTTTTTTAACGCGTTCACAATACGTTCCGTGTGCGGGAAAGTAAAAATAATTAGGACTTGCGGGCAAGGAATGAAGGCAATTGTGTTAGCCTTTTCTTCTCCGATTGCAATTAAAACGAATTTGTTTTTGCCTTACTAAGCAAGCATATTTAACGTCTTTTTTTAAACTGTCGCATCAACTTTAAAATTTTTTGTTTAAACAAATACGGACCAACGCTGTACAATTAGGAAGTCGAAAACACAAATCTGAATTTCTTTGGTAACGTACCGAATTCGTATTTGTATTCCAATAATACACACTGCATATTAAGTACTGACAAAACAATACACTGCCAAATTAAAATCTGACTGTAGCATTCACTTATTTATTAATTATACGGCTAAATTAAATTTCTGGCGAGTTCACATAATTGACTAGGTGTTGAACTATATTCACTATCATTGTTTTTCATTATATAAATAACTTTGAAACCTTCGAAATTAGTGAAATAATTTAATAATAATAATAAACTGCCAATTTGGTTTAATTGTATTGTCGGCATTGCTATGGTGATTTTCATAACAGATTGTCATTACCAGGAAATCTACCCGTGCATTTTTAAATAGTAGTACATTTTCAAATCATGATTGAACATATAATAAAGGCATTTAAAAACAGTCTTAGAAAAATATAATATCGTGGGCGTTACAAATATATTCTGGAAGACTCTCTAAAATCTTTTATTTAGTTTTAAATAACATTTTACCTTTCCTAATGACTAAATTTTATTTAGGCATTCTCTATACCTAAATCTTTTGTCACTTTTCAGTAAACATACCTCATAATAACAACCTTATTATTTTGCATATTATAATCCGGGCTGCGTAAAAATTATACCTACATCTTACGAGGTGCATCAGGTACAAAGGGATCAAGGCGCAATTTTACTATAAATACAATAATTCACTTCAGCTTAATATTCGGAAACCACTAACAAAACAAAGACCCCTGAAACCACGGAGGCTCAGGTAGATATGGACGTTGGAGAGTGGCAGACCGCCACAAACAAGAGGAAGTCGAAGGAAACTTCCTCGGAGGAAACCGGGTCGGACAGCGAAGCTGGATCGCGCCGAAAGAAAAATCCCTCCAAGAGGCCAGCCGTGAAAAGACCCCAGGAGAAATCCCAAAAGTCACCGGCAACCCCCCCCCAAAAGCCACCGACGGTTCCAATCCAAAGGGAGCCAGTCGTGAAACTTCAAGGACAAGCAGGCCCCTCACAGGCGGACGCCGCACCAGGCGCTAGAAAGTCCGGCACCCCCCCGATCATCATCAGGGACTCTAAAAAGTGGGTGCAAATAAATGGAAGGTTTATGGCCTTGAAGTTATCCCATAATGGCGCACGCGTCATTAAGGATGGCATCAGGGTGCAACCATCCACCCCAGACTCGTTTAGAGGAATGGTCAAATTCCTCAACGAAGAGAAGCTGGAGTATTATACATACCAGCTGCCAGAGGAGAGGTCCCTACACGTGGTCATACGCGGAGTAGAGCGGACAATAAAGGAAGAGGAAGTCAGGGTGGAACTGCAGGAGCAGGGATTCCATCCCATTCGCGTCGCGCGAATGACGAAAGGAAGAGAAAGATTCGCCCTCCCGATGGTAGCCGTGGTAGTGCCTCGGGAAGAGAAGGAAATATATAACCTCAAGAGGTTCCTTGGATTGGTTGTGAAGGTTGTAGCTAAGAGCAAACCAGAGAGACCGACACAGTGCTTCCGCTGTCAACAGTACGGACATGCGCAGAGTAGGTGTACTCTTGCAAATGTCTGCGTCAAGTGCAGTGGTAACCATTGGTCGCGAGAATGCGACATGGCTGATGACGCCCCGGTGCAGTGCGCAAACTGCAAGGGGCCACACGTAGCTAGCTACGGGGGCTGCCCAAAAGCGCCACAGCCCAGGCCTCAAAAAGAGAGGTTACCACCGGCCACGGCCGTAACAAAAACCAGGAGCTTCAGCAGCGTCCTGAAACAAAAAGCCCCTGTTCAAACTGCCAGCCGCCCACAGCCAGCCGTCAGCAGCCCACAACCGGACGTGGAACTGTTGGACCCGGCTAAAGCAAGAGAATTTATGGAGTTTATGAAAAAATTCCAACAGATGTACGCGAGTATGTCAGTCATGATGAAATCCTGCCCCAGCACCAATTAATGAATAACGTCCCTCTAAGAATTCCAAGCACCCTGTCCCTATTATCCTATAATATTAATAGTTTTCAGAATAAGAAGATCGAGCTGGAAGACATCCTTGCAAGGAACAACATCGATATACTAGCTCTACAGGAAACGAAGCTGGCCGTCACGAAGCGGGCGAAAATCCACGGATATCACCTCTACAGGACCGACAGGGACAGATATGGGGGTGGAACGGCTATAGCCATCAAAAGGAATATACAGCATCATGCGCTACCGAACCTGGATATGCAGAGCATCGAATCAACAGCTATTGCAGTGCAGACAACTCGCGGACTTGTTAGATTCATATCCGCCTACAGATCACCTAGGAATCCCCTGCTTGAAGAGGACGTGGAAACACTAATCGGAGGCAGGGCATCCACGGTGGTGTTGGGGGATCTGAATTGCAAGTCACCGGAGTGGAACAGCAGGATATTCAACCCAGCCGGCAGGAATCTCAGTTCCTGGACCGAACAAAGGGACGCTGTAGTGATAGGGCCGGTCACTCCGACGCACATCGACAGTCGTGGCTCACGCCCTGATGTCCTGGACGTCGCAGTGCTCAAGAATATCACTGCACCGTACGAAATAATAACGCTAAATGAAGGATCCTCTGACCATAGCCCGGTGTTACTGCAACTCGGAGACGGAACATTGGACGAAGACACCTACATGGAGCACAGGACCAACTGGAAGCGGTTTCCGGAACAGTTCTGTAGAACATATGGCAACGTTCCAAGGATTGCAATGCCTGAGGAGCTGGACAGCGCGGTTTTGCAACTTGAACGCAGCATTCAAGGAGCTCTACGAGACTGCACCTCCTCCAAAAGGAGGAAAAGAAACTTTCTGCAATTCGCGAAAGACATCCCTGCCGCAACCAGAGCGAAGATTCAGGAGAAGAATCGAGCCCGGAGAAGATACAGGATGACCTTAGCCCCTGAAGACAGAGCAAATCTCAACAGACTCAACGCCGAAGTGAAGCTGAGATTACGGGAACATCGTGGGAACCAATGGCAAAGGAAGCTAGAAGAGCTAAACACTAAGGACGGTAGCGCATGGAAAATGATGAAAGCCCTGCGGGCCACGAATCCTCAGGTACCCCCCATTCATGGGGAAAGAGGAAGGATCGTCTACACGGACCAAGAAAAGGCTGAGGCATTTGCTGACTGCCTTGAAAGGGAGTGTAGGGAGAATATACATCCTGACGACGACGAGGAGCTAGAGGACGAGGCCCACAGGTTTGTTAGACAGGTCAGGCGGCGGGACATGGAAGGAGAACCACTAAGACCAGCAACCACTGAGGAAATACGGAGCATAATCCACCACCTGAAGATAAAGAAGGCACCAGGCCCCGACGGAATTAGCAACAAGGCGCTAAAACTGTTGCCGAGGAAGGGCATTGCAGGAATTGCGACCATCATCAACGGCATCTTACGACTGGGACACTTTCCTGCGAGGTGGAAAGAGGCTATAGTAGTGATGCTACCTAAGCAGGGAAAGGACCTGAAGTTCCCTCAGAACTACAGGCCCATCAGTTTACTGAACGCCCTGTCCAAGATAGCAGAACGAATTATCCTCTGGCGACTTCGCGAGTTCTCGGATGAACTGGAAGTAATCCCCGACGAGCAGTTTGGGTTCAGAGCCAATCACAACACGGAGTTGCAACTGCTAAGACTCGTTGAGCATGCAGCACAAGGACTAAACTGGCGCCAGGTCACGGGAATCGTTTTTCTGGATGTGGCCAGAGCCTTCGACAGGGTCTGGCAGGAAGGACTCATCTATAAGATGCACACATTAGGATACCCACCAGCGATGATCAAGCTAGCAGACTCCTACCTACAGGACAGGCAAATTCGCGTCAGGACAGGGAAGGAGGTCTCGGAATCACGGACACTGGAGGCCGGCGTGCCGCAGGGGTCCGTACTTTCCCCCCATCTTTTCTCCATCCTTACCAGCGACATCCCAAGGACAGATCAGAACATCTTGGCACTCTACGCAGACGACACCGCCCTGATTGCCCGCAGTCGCAGTGCGGAATTGGTGACAAGATACCTACAGCGAGCAGCGGACAACTTTACCGAATGGTGCACCAGGTGGAAGACCAAGATTAATGCCGAGAAGAGCACCGCGCTCCTCATCAGAAGAAGACAAGTGCGCCCCGACGACTTCGTCAACATCGAGGGTACTGACATACAATGGCAGGACACTGCAAAGTACCTGGGGGTAACTTTGGACAGATCCCTGTCATGGAGACCGCACATCGAGAAGAGCATCGCGAATGCCAAAGGCATCATGTCGAAGCTCTACCCGATGATCTGCAGAAGGAGCAAGATGCCCTTGCAGGTCAAGCTCCAAATGGTTAAGGCAGTCGTGCGACCTGCCTTGACCTATGCCAGTTCAGCATGGGGATACGCGGCACCATCGTACCTGAAACGATTGGAGGCCACGGAGAACAAGGCAAGAAGGATGGCAGTGGGTGCACCCTGGTTTGTGTCAAACGCACAGATCCGAAGGGATCTCAAACTCGACGGCCTCAGGGACGTCATGAGGTTGAGAGCCCAGAAGGTCTTTGCAATGGCAGAGACCCATGCGAACCCACTGATTCGCGAAGCAGTCAACTACAACGTAGAAGACGGTGCCAGGCGGTACCGGAGACCGAGGAGTCAACTCTGACGAAGGAATCCACAGGATTAGGACACCAATTAATATTGTTTCTTTCAGGTCAGGTATACTAATCTAAAGGTATGTTTCAGAGTGTTCTAGGCACCAACAACAGAGGACAACAGCAACAGAGGACAATCAACATCAGAAGACAACAGCAACAGAGGACAATCAAGCGAGGACATGGAAAAGGGAGGGTTCCCGAGCCATACTACAAAGATAAGGCAGAGTTTTAGTTTGGGTTAGAGTCCCACACTACCTAGGGAAGTGGTAAGGAACCCCCTAGGTGTCATGATGATTTCTCTGCCTTGGCCGATATCAAAAAAAAAAAAAAAAAAAAAAAAAGCTTAATATTCATTACGTCTTAGTTTTCAACCGAAGGAACAACAAAATTGTGAGTATTGAGTGTTTGTGTAAGTTTGTGATTGTTTGAAAATTATTCGTGAAACTATGGATTCATTTAAGAGAGATTTTAGAAGCCCCGCCGATGATATTAGAAAGGTAAGTGCTAGTAGTAATCAAAAATTAAATAGAACAGTTCTTGTAAACATAAATCAAAGGCGTCTACTCCACAAAATACTTTTATACCTATACCTATATGTTCGAATTAGCCAAACTTTACTATTCTATCTTCAGTGGTATTATAAATCTTACAAAGAATAGGTACTTCGTGGCTTAGGTTTATAATGTGTATTCAAACATGTATACACACATCCTGTGAAAAAAGCTTTTATTTAATAACAAAACATGAGGTCAGACTTTAAAATTATTGAAACCTAAAATTGATTATGTAAGAACATAATCAATCATAATAATAATAATGTAAAAAGCCAAATACTGTGATACACCATGACAATAATATAATCAATTTTAAGACTGACCGCATGTTTTGTTAACATACATATATAAAAGTATTTTGTGGAGTAGACGCCTTTGATTTATGACTACATCCCGCTTCTCCTCGTAATGGATTACTTTAGAAACAAAAAAAGTTCTTGTAAAGTTAAATTGCCAGATTTTTTGATAAGAACTAATTTTATTTTATTGTCCTACAGGTGTTGGTCAGCAATGAACTGTCATCGACGATAGTTTGTACCATACATAGAAAGCCTCAACTCTATTTGTGTGCCACATGTGAGCAAACACCTTTATGTATTACATGTATTAAAAGTCGTCATGCTAATCATGATTACCATACAATTGATGATTTTGAAAAACAAATGGAAAGTGAACTTATCGATTTGAAACAAGCTGCCAAGGAATGTGCGATTAACTGTCGACTAACAATGAATTCTATATCATTGGGAATTAGAGCTGCTAACAAAGATTGCGAAGAATCTATAAGGAAAATTCTTCAAATAAATACTAGGTAAGTCATTTTTACTAAGTGTAATATAACAATATCTGAGACTAATAGATAATGCTCATTTTTAGCTGTCAAATTGCTTTAAAAGATCGAGGTGAAGTCCTAACAAGACGGCTCCACGGTTTACTTCTTACAAAAACTATTACGCTGAACGCGCAAAAAAAGTACTTCCGGGACGTTGTCACTATGGTCAAGGCAAAACTACCGAATAATCACCCGGCATTCAATAGGACAATGTTAATGATTCTACAACAAGCTCCGAAAGAACCATTGGAGGACGCAAATATTTCGTTCGAGGTAGATCCCAAGGAATTTAGAGTAATCTCCAAAATGTGTTCCATCGAACAACACTCTGCATGCTTTGAAATCACCAAATTGCTTAGATCCAATAACAGCGAAGGTAAGTTATTATGTTGCAACTTAAGATTTATGAATCAAATATATATGTAAATAAAACTAACTACGCTTTCTCCACAAAATTAATTTTGTGGAGAGGGCTTAGTTTTATTTACATACACATTCAATCTCCTCTCCGTTATAGATTACTTCAAGAAATATATGAATATATTAGTACCTAAATAACAATTTTCTCTTTTACAGCGAATTATGCGATCTCAAGGCAATTCTCACACTTTGGGAAGGACGACTTTTGCAAGTGGAGCCCGTCAAACACGAGCTCTTTATCTCCAGATTCAGCAATATACACTCCTACAGAATCAATGTCATCTGAGGGGTAAAGCAGAACCATAACTGCATTTTCTTAAAATTAATGTTCTAGTTTTGTTTATATTGTACCTATAAGTATTATCTTAGTTAGTAGTAGCTATTTGTTGTAAATAATATTTTCTTTAGTTTAATCATAGTTTGTAATGTAATATACCTACGTACCCTAAAAATCAAATAAGTAAAATTATTTATAAAACATCATGTTCATAATTTTGACATCGTTGTATGTATGCTGTTTTATAAATTTAATAAAATACAAATTCATGGAAAATAACGCAGTTTTATTTCATTTATTTATTGTTTTTCAAAGTATAACAACAGTATGATTGAAAAAATGTGAATATAATTAAATACTGTTCCACAAAATTCATTAAATATATGTTAAATTCAGGATGGCGTTGTTGCCAGACATGTTTTGACAATACCACTCCATCATCAGTGGCATGACATACAAACGTACGTAGTTACAATGGTGGATTTGATAAACTTAGACATGGAATATAAATATACATATATATGCATTCTGTGAACAATCTTTTTTATGACATGAAATAAAATAAACTAAATTCTTAAAATCAACTTTATTTAAAACGTACAACACTATATATGATAGTCAAGTTGAATTTAGGAATGTAGTTTATATTATTTTATTTGATTTCATATGTCATAAAAAGATTTTTCACAGAATGCATAGTATACCTATGTATGTCTATAGTCCATGTCTAAGTTTATCAAATCCACCATTGTAACTACGTAAGCTTGTATGATGATGGAATAGTTTTTCCGAAACATGTCTGGCAACAACCCCATCCTGAATTTAACATATACACTACGTCCACGATAAGATTGGGATAGCATTGGAATCTTAGAAATGGTAGGAGTTATAATGTCGGTTAAATTAAAGAAAAGTTGTACAATTTAAGCACGTTTTAAATGGTGTTTTCAAAATTCAACAAACCAAGTTGATGATGGTTTTTAGAAACAAAACGTCGTAGTGAAAATTTGTAAACGCTATCTTTTTGTCCTCAAAAAGTTAAAATGATAAAGTGCTTTTAATTTTTTTATATCTGTAATGTAATAACTCTCAATAATGTCAGAAATAAATAAAAACCAAAATCGCAAAAATCGTTATTTCAAAAGTTCTCGAAAACGGCTAAAGATAGAAGATAGAAGAAAAAATATTAAATAATGTCTACTAACGAAGAATTGGAGGCTCAGATTGATATTTTAAGAAAGGAACTCGATAAACGAAAATCCACAACAATTATCTCAACCGCTGTAGGAGGTTTATCTGAAAATAAACACCTGGATGGTACAAATTACAATGATTGGAAGTTTTGGATGAAGAACTACTTAATAGACGCAGGTTTATGGCACTGTATTGAACCTAAAGTCGGACAAAACATTGATGAAGATGTAGATCAACGAACTTTAGCAAAAATTAACTTATCGTTAAAGCCGTGTGCAGCTGCAGAAACAAAAAAAGCCAAAACAGCCAAAGAAGCATGGGATAATCTGAAAAAAGCTTACGAAAATAGTGGTATAGTACGTTTAGTTAGTTTATATTCAAGTCTTTTCAAAACTAATTTTGATTCCTGTTCCTCAATGCAAGAATATATTGATAAAATTATTCATATTGCTGAACAACTGGAAAATATTGGTGAACCGTTTAAAGACAATGTTGTTGGTGGTATTATTCTTGGTGGTCTTCCAGATGAATACAAACCTTTGATATTAGGAATTCAAGGCTCAAAGCAGACGACTAGTACCGATTTTGTTAAAAATCTTTTACTGCAAGAAAATGTAAAAGGTTTAAGTAGCAAAAATACTACTGAAATTGCTTTCGCAAGTAAGAAATATCAAAAATTTAATAAATCTGGACCTAGATGTTACAATTGTAATGGATATAATCACAAGGCCAACGAATGTCAGAAACCTAAGAAACCAATACGAGGTAACGACAAAACCAAACGATCAAATCAAGCGTTAACATGCAATGAATTCACTGAGAATCAAGGCTGGTACATAGATTCAGGAGCAACTTCACATTTTACAGGATCAAAAGACATATTAGATCATTTTGAAGAATGTAAAAATCAGGAAATCGGAATTGCTAATGGAACGAAAATGCATTGTACTGGATATGGTAATATTGAAATTCAGCTGAAAAATGAAAATTTCATAACCATCAAAAATGTTACACATGCACCAGGCTTGGCAATGAATCTTTTGTCTGTAAGTAAAATAACCAAAAATGGTCGAACTGTTATTTTCGATTCAGAATTTGGATGTCGCATTACAAATAAGAAAATTAAGTTAGATACAGAGAATATCATTTGCACTGCCACTGAAACAAATGGTATGTACAAACTGGATGTAGCAGAATTATTAGTAAATACAGTAAGGACTTTAAAATCTCAAGAAATTTGGCATCGTCGCTTAGGTCATTTGAACAATGTATCCATGAAGCTACTGAAGAATAAATTAGCAACTGGAATTAGTTTCAATAACGACGATTTTTCCAAATGTGAAGCATGCATTAAGGGTAAAATACATCGAAAACCATTTAATAAAGCTAGTTGCCAACGCGCAAAAGAACCACTAGAATTGGTACATTCTGATGTCTGCGGTCCCTTGCAAGCTCAGTCAATCGGTGGAGCCAAGTACTTCTTGACGTTTACTGACGATTTTACCAGAAAAACTGAAGTTTATTTTCTTCAAACAAAAAACGAAGTAACTGAAAAGTTTATGGAGTATAAAGCATACGTTGAAAATGAAACCAAAAAGAAAATAAGATGCCTACATACCGATAATGGTACTGAATATGTCAACAGTCAGTTATTGGGTATACTTAAAAAAGCTGGAATAAAACATCAAAAAACTATGGCATATACTCCACAACAGAATGGTGTAGCAGAAAGGCTAAATCGTACCCTAATGGAAACTGCAAGAAGCATGTTAATAGATGCAGAGCTTGGAAACTGTTTTTGGGCTGAAGCTATATCCACAGCAGTTTACCTAAAAAATCGATCCCCAACAAAAGCTCTTGCAAATTGCACTCCAGAGGAAGCGTGGACAGGTGAGAAACCAAATTTATCACATCTACACATTTTTGGATGCAAAGCCTTGGTACACATTCCCAAAGAAAAAAGAAGAAAATTAGATAGAAAAGCTGAGGAATATATATTTGTCGGTTATACAGAACATACAAAAGGATTTCGTTTTATACATCCAATTACACGCAAAATTCTGATATCACGTGATGCTGAATTCTTCGAAAACCAATCATTAAATAAAAATACTAATGAAGAATATTACAATAATATATTTCCGGTTCCAATGTCTGAAAATCAGTGCAATGACCATCAACAGCAGTTAGAAATCACAGAAACTGTTGTTGAAGTGGGGGAGGAATTGCCTACAGAATTTGAAACAAAAAAAATAATTATTGAACCTGTGGAAGAAGTTTTTGAAGAAACATCGAACGAATTAGGCGAAGTTGAGGATATTTTAAAAGAAAACGAAAGAGATGAAAATCAAGAAAACCAGATCAGAAAATCAAATCGTGTTCATGTGCCAAACAAAAATATTTTTAACTCAGATTTTATATGTCAAGCTGCGTTCGAATCATTCTCGCTCGATCCAAATACGATGGATGAAGCTTTATTGGGGACAAATGCAAGTGAATGGCATAAAGCAATGAACGAGGAAATGGAAGCACATAAAAGGAATAACACTTGGGAAATCTGTGAACTTCCTTCCGGCAAGAAACCTGTAAAAAGTAAATGGACTTTTAAAACCAAATTTACAAAAACTGGTGAAATTCAAGTTCAGAGTATTTCTACAAAAGATATGGTAGCAGATGCACTCACAAAAGGGATATCTAACGAAAAACTAAAAGAAATCTGTAGAAAGATGGGTCTTGCAGCAACATAACAAGTGGGGGTGTTGGAAGTTGTTATATTGCATCATATTGTATATAGTAAAAATAGTGATAGTTGTCAGAATATAAATAAAACGTATAAGAGTTGTTAAAAGTTAATATATTATTTTACTTCATAAGGTTGTTCAACCACGCTCTGCTAACAATATTTAAATAATTTGCATTAAGAAACAACAAGCGTTTTATTACTTTTGTAGTAAATGTCAAAATATTATAATTACAATTATTTAAGATGTTTAATGACAAATTCATGGATATCTAATTAAAATACTCGTATATCAAAATAATCCAATTTTTATACCTTATAACTTATTTTTATTTCACAAACCTTACACTTTAGGTATAGGAATATGATACATCATTTGAAAGCAAATTTGGTTGCATTTCAGAATATTTGATAATATACAAGGTGTGCCATTTGAGAAAATTGACTTATGCCTATTTTTAGTTGTAGAGCATACTACAGTAATTTGCGACCATTGGCCTTAAGCGGTAAAAGCCAGAAAATCTACGTTGACCGTATACCTCAGATCATTAGGAGTCGGAGGGAAATAAGAATTATATTTTATACTAAATATATTTTAAAATTAATCAAATAATAGAACACTTATATGTTAATATATTAAGCATTCACCTATTTCAAAAAATACGTAAACATAATATTTTTAACTTGTGAAGTAACGAAAATGAATTAATATTAATCAATTAAACACCAATATACAAAACTATATGATGTGATCACGAAGGGTTTTACAACCTTATATTATTTTTGGTTAAATAAAATATACCCACAAAGTTTTTAAGAATTTATGTTACAAATTTACGGTAAAAATATTCTATAGAGAACAATGTTTAGATATTCCAAAAATATCAAATATCACCACAATATCACCCTTATAAGATTGGAGCATTCCAACGACAGCGACGTAAAAAAAAGTAAGGAAATTTTTAGCTTACAGATGAGATAATAATAATAATAATAATAATAGCCTTTATTAAGATTATATACAGAAAATATATACATCTTAAATGGCGAAGTCTAGCTGGTTCTTTTCTTTCGAGTAAAAAAAAAAGGCCGCTACTCAACATTAACCACTTAAACAATATAAAAACTAAACACATAACCCATATGAATTATATTAGTATAAAACAATAATGCTATTATTCTTAACTACAAAAAATTTTAATTCTTATTCTTACGAAAATTATTCAAACGAAAAACACCCTAATTAAAACGAATGAAACACCCTTATATCAAATTAAATTACGGGCAAAAACAAAACTTATTAATATAAACAAAAAATAACCATACATATAGCTAGAGAATTAAATTTAAAAACTACCTACTGAAAGAAACATCCCTAGTCAGTCAACTGTGAGAGTAAATTATCTTTCACTTTTTTTCGAAAACCGTTTACTGAAAGTGGCACCGAGAAATATGCTATAAAATCATTATGGTATTTTACAGCATTGTACGTAAAACTTCTTTTAAATAATGCAGATTTATGCTGAGGCATAGTAAGAATATTCCTATTTCTCCAGGGCACATTATGAACCTCATCTCTGAAAACAAGTTTACTCCTTAAATAAGCTGGCACAGATGACTGAATTAACCGAAACAAAAAAGAAAGGAATAAGTATATAAATAATTTGTACACATTCATCCAATTGAGCTCCCCTATCTTTGCAGAGACATGATCATATTTCCTTAAACCACAGACAAAACGACAGCAGTTATTTTGTATTTTTTGAAGTCGATTTTTATCAAATACCGTTAGTGCCGGATAGTACAAAATTAAACCGTATGAAACTGAAGATAATATATATGACTCACATAATTTTTTACGGACTTTAAAATTCAGAATATTTCGGTTGGCATACAATACTTTTAATGCTAGGTACGACTTTTTATTTAAATTATTAATGTGTTGATTAAATCTCACTTTGCAGTCAAATACAATTCCCAAATTCTTAGCGGTCGATTCATAATGCAAAGGTTGACTTTCCAGTTCCAGAGATATATAGTTCTTTAAAAAGTGTAAAATATTTTCTGATGCATAGATCATGACTTGAGTTTTACCAGCATTTAATTTCAAACTATGTTTCTTACAGTATTCCGATATATTGCATAAATCAGAATTTATATTTGCTTCAACATCACTATAGTCAGATGGATCAAATGTATAAATAAGTTGTGTATCATCCGCATACGATTCACTCATGCCAAACCTCACGCAGCTCCCCAAATCAAACGTATACAATAAATATAAAAGAGGACCCAGAATAGAGCCTTGCGGCACTCCAGAATCTACCCTTGCCACATCAGACACTCTCCCATTCACTCTTACATACTGCTGCCGATCATACAAGTAATTTTTGAAAAACAGAATACCCTTATCACTCACACCAAGGTAATAAAGCTTGGCACACAACAACTCATGGTCCACGCAATCAAATGCCTTGGAAAAATCCAAAAGCACTAATATAGTCGCCATCTTATTATCTAAACCACGAATTATCAAATCATGTACATGTAACAACAGTGATGTTGAGCCAAAACCTGGCCTAAATCCAGATTGATTTTCTGGTAGCAAACCATTAACATTTACAAATTGATACAGTTGTTGATGTATAGCTCTTTCTAATACCTTGCTCAAGACTGGAAGTAAGCTTATCGGTCTGAGATCACTTACAGAGTTAAGACAATTTACTTTAGGTACCGGGCATACCACTGCTGTATTCCAAATTCTTGGAAAGTAGCCAGTTTCAATGCAGATATTTATTATGTGGGTTATATGATTTAATAAAATAGGTAAGGTGAGCTTAATCATAACAACTGAAAGATCATCACTTCCAGCAGCATTAGATTTAATAGAAGTAATTATTTTATATATTTCCAATGGAGATAAAACCCGAAAATCTAATTTTTCCGGACCATAAGTATTATTTTTGAAATATTCAATTAATTCCGAATCAGCCCCACTACCAGAAAAAACAGACAAAAAGTAATCATTTATAATGTTTGGATTGCAAAAACAATCCGGCAAATCCATTTTTGGTTTTATCATTACATTTGCAATTTTTAATCTTTTCCAAATTGTCTTTGCATCCTCAGCACTCACATACTTCAAGAACGCTGCCTTTTCTCTGCGTACAGACGCCAATGCAAAATTACGGATATCTTTGTAAGCCCTCCAGTTCAGATCAGTTTTCGTTCTTTTATATCTTTGAAAAGCCCTGTCACGTTCCTTTATAATAAGTTTCAAGGGTTCAGTAAGCCAAGGTGCATACGGTCTACTTAAACGAACAGTACGCAAGGGCGCATGGATATTAAAAATATTAACAAGATTTACAGTTAAAAATGATATTTTTTCTTCAATGTTATTAATGTAATAAATGCGGTCCCAATCAACCCTACTCATATCTCGACATAAGTCATCTTCATTTAAGTGTTTAAAGCATCTATAAGTATAAAATTGAGCACACCGAAATCTCTCAAACGCAAGCTCACAAAATACCAGACTGTGATCAGAAATGTAATCCGTATTTATTACACCATGATTCTTCACTAGTGCCGTATTATTAACAAATATAGGATCAAGTAGGTTGGCTGTATGTTGAGTTACTCTGGTAGGCTCTTCAATAATCTGTGTTAAGCCAAAAGAATCGAAACATTCAGTTACAGGGTTCCCTGGTTCAAGCATATTTACATTTACATCACCCGTAATAACCAGAAAGTCAGTAAAAGGTACAATTTCGGATAAAATTTCGTGATATCTATTTACAGACTCCGCTATTGAACATATACTATTGGAACGATAGAACACAGCAACGATCAAGGTCTTCCCCTTAACTTTCAGGGTAATCAACATATGCTCCAACAAACCACCATTACTAGACTTCAAAATATGCCTTTCAGCATTATAACAGCTACGCACATAAATCGCAATACCACCTACAGCACGGTCCACTCTGTCCGCGCGTAACAAAACATATCCAGTGATAGACACAGAAGCAGTTATACATACAATATCAAAAGACTTACATTTAACTATATCATAGACATCATTAAAATGTGCTACAAGTGATCGAGAATTCAAATGACATATCGAAAAGGTTTTAGTTTTAGGCGCCATTTTGACACAAATAAAATATTTACAAAATAATTACAAAAACAAACAAAAAAGCAAACATTATTTCAAAAAATCTTTCAAGTGTTCAGAATCTCTTAACCTGGCCTCCAAACCCTCACTCTTCCTGACATAAACCGACCCATTTCTAGCCCAAACATATTTATACCCCTTTTGCTTACATAACATCGCATCCTTGAGCAATTTATAGGTACTCCGGTCAAGTTCTTCGTTGACATAAATCCTTTGAGCCCTACTATTAATTCCACAGGTGCTTGTAGTTAAATTGCCCTTTTCTCTGCGCTTCTTGAGTACTGAAGAAACTATCTTCTTCAGTACTGAAGAAACGATGCAATATTAGCTCCACACGTGTTACGAAACCACCACACGATCACATATTTTCAGGTACATCTAGGGTTACCAGACCTCCTATTTCAATATGATACTCATATATTTTAACTCTTTGACATATCTCCTATTAACACGCCTAATATGAAACTATTTCTCATATATTTTCATTAATAGATACGCCCGTGCCAGCCATGCCAGAATTTTGAAGTAGCGGAAACCACTATTATCATATTTTCGAAGTATGAATGACTGCCCAACTCGAATAAAAAAACTGATGTTTATAAACAATAATAAATAGGAACTGTCTTCCTATCTCATCATTTCTTTGTATTACATAATTCAAGGTTTCAGTTTGGTTTAATAGTCACATTATTTTGTGTAGATACATGTTTCTAAGTTTAGGTATATGATTCATGTAAAATTGCAATAATGCAGTGCTTGATTTTTTCTTTAATTTGTAGTTATGTGCTAATATTGAATGAAATTAATGTTTAATTTAATTATATCTACCTAAAAATAGAATAAAGAGTTTATTTTTCTATTTGTATTCATTCAAAAATGCAGGTATTTTGCAGTACATTAAAATTCTCATATATTTTTATTCAGTCTCATACAATTCTATATAGGCTAACCTATTTTTGAAATAAATATATCTGGCAACCCTAGGTACATCTCCACCGTTCTATGTGATGTACTTCACACGAACATCTTGCCCCAGGTGACGTCTTATCCGTAGGATGTAATCGACCCACTATCACCAAAACTGTATGTGGCGGAAAATTACTCAGGAACAGAAGCCCTAAAACACATTCTGCGCATTACAAAAATCATAGGTTAAGAGAAAAATAAATCGTGCGGATAGAAACAAATACGCATTTGATGTTGTTAGGCTTCAATGGAGGAGGCTTTCCTATTAATACGGAAAGACGAAGTGTGTCCGACAGTTGTAAACTTAAGTCAGACTATGCTGGATGAATATCAATATGGCCGACTTACGGTTGTAGCAGCTCTAGCATAAATCTGGAAATATCCGAAGGTTCATCAATATTCTAACAATCAGAATTACAGAAAATTACATAACCTTTACCCTTATACACGGAGGTGCGTTAAATATCCATATTTACGGACCATGGGTCCCGCAAATTTTTTTATTTATTTCTACGATAATGTAATAATCCAAAAACTAGTTTAACTTTGAAATCGTTTTTTAATCATTTTTTAAATAAAATAATACTAAAAAAACAAAAATAATAAAGAGCAGATTGGCCGCGGTGGTCCATAAAACTAGCCCCCAAAGTCTCCAGAATTAACACCATCAGATTTTTTCTTATGGGGATACATTAAAAACATTGTTTATGATACGCCAACAACAACACGGGCTGATATGAAACAGCGAATTAAAACTGCTTTTGATACAATTACACCACAATTATTAGCAAATGTCAGACATTCATTTGAAAAAAGAATTCATCTGTGTATTGAAAATATCGGCCAACATTTTGAGCATTTTTTGTAGCTATAGTAGTAAAGGTATGTCTGGTATAGGACTTTTTTTGTTGTTAATTTTTAAGAATTATGAATATGTTACTGAATGTTAAAAATTTGTACCTATTTTATTATTCTTAAGTTATAACTTTCAGAGTTTGTTAGTATTAGGTACCCAATAAATTGTAGTGTAAAAGTTTTTAAGTCCGATTAGTATGGTCCCACTTGATGGTGGTAGAGAACCCTTGTTGGCTTTTAAGTTCCAATTTGTCTACGGAAAAACTATTGTAATATTCTAATACCGATCAGCCAATAGCAATTTATTAAATGTAAATTACAGGGTGTACCTACTATTAAAAGTCAAATCAATAAGATAAATAAGTTATAATAATTATTTCTTGGGAAACGGTGACAGTTAGGTATAAGTAAGCCTAATACCATTTGATAGAGAACATTAATTAGTATCGACAGGTGCTATGAAAGACAGGGTGTGCTATTTAAAATAAAAAAGTTATTTAAATAAATATGATTGATAAGAACAATAAAAAAATTGTGACCATCCTGTACAATATTTACAATTCGGCTATACACCGAACATGTATGTGCTATCCACTTGCCAATTTAAAATTTTAAACGGTTTAGTTAAAAAAATAAACGCACAAAATGTTTTTCAAAATGACCATATTTTTTTCAAAAAACGCAATAATTGGCCAAACGGGTAGATTTAGGTATAGAGATCATGAAAATAACTTTACTTTATTTTATCCAAAGTCTTCAAAAAATACTGGGCGTTCCATTTAAAAAATATAACTTTGATATGCCACACTTTTCTGGGACACCCGGTATATTTAAAAACATTTTTGTTAAATGCTCCTGGTAGACCTACATACACCCACGTAAACAAAATTTGCAATTTCAATTTTGTTAGGCTATGAGAGACCGAGGCGAATGTTCTTCCCGGCCCGGTATTTTTTAAATTAGGGCCTATCGTATGTTTTTATTCACCTTGCCTCTCCTGGCAAACTGTTTTACTAGGAGCCGGTCCATTGTAACTTGCCTAAGCCGCTTGGGACTTCCCCATCTAACCTTACCACGTCTGTTCCACAAAATTCTTTATATAAGAATGGGATAGCATTGCAATCGGTAGGAGTTACAATGTTGGTTAAATTAGGGAAAAGTTGTACAATTTAACCACCTTTTAAGTGGTGTTTTCAAAATTAAACTAACTTTAGCCGTTTTCGATAATTTTTGATGAAACAGTGGTTTTCGATTTTAGTTTTGATTTATTTCTGAAATTATTTTTACAGATATAAAAAAATTAAAAGCCCTTTCTCATTGTTACTTTTTGAAGAGAAAAAGACAGCGTGTACAAATTTTCACCACTACGTTTCGTTTTTGAAAACACATTATCAACTTGGTTTTTCTCATACGGCCTTGGAGTTTCTAATGTTAAATTAAAAGCCATTTTCAATTCAAAAATAGGTGGTATGTCACATATATGTAATGGTTTAAACAGGTTTTCAGTATTTCTAGCTGTTTTCTAAAATTATTCAAGAAAAATCGCCATAGTTTGGCACTTAACTGATTGAATGCAGAGTAGTAAGTTTTACAAAAACAGTCTTGTTACTAGTCACAATTATTTATTATTCTTTGACAATTTATTTCTGTCTCCTTACATTTTATTCTGTACGCGGTATTTTATATTTAGTTGAAATTTTTGTGCTTTATGAAGTTATTAAAAAAACGCCTTTCTCAAATGACTGTTTTATCCAAAATAAGTGCCAAACTCTGGCGATTTTTCTTGATTCATTTTAAATAACAACTAAAAACACTGAAAACTTGTTTAAACCATTACGTGTGAAATACCACCTATTTTTGAATTGAAAATGACTTTAAATGTAACAATAAAAAATCCAGGGACTTATTTAAAAAAAGTGGACACAGTGTATTTGTTAAATTCAGGTTGGGGTTGTTGCCAGACATGTTTCGGAAAAACTATTCCATCATCACACAAACTTACGTGGTTACAATGGTGGATTTGATAAACATAGACATGGAGTATAAACATATACATCATACATATTATATTGTGCATTCTGTGAAAAATCTTCCTTATGACATATGAAATCAAATAAAATAATATAAACTACATTCACTCAATGTTGTACATCTTAAATAAAGTTGATTTTAAGAATTTAGTTTATTTTATTTCATATGTCATAAAAAAGTATTTTCCCAGAATGCATATCCGGGTATTCCATTAAGGCTGGACAGGTAGTATATCTCAGGAAATAATAGTCGTAGGACAATAGGAAAAAAATTCTTTTAGGAAAATCGACAATGGGAAATGGCTGGAAATAATTTTTTAGTTCCTAACTATACCGCTAGGGGGCGTAATAGATACAGTAATGCGAAAAATGCATTTTTATTGAAAATTTCGCAATATAAGTTAGACAAACAATACTACCACAGTAATGTTACTGAGATTCCCCATCTTTTTGGTGTATCATTTTTTATTGTGCGGCTTGAAATAAAGGCAGCAGGGAAGGACGAAATTTTACCTATGATAATGTCCATAACTTTGGTTTGACTTAACCGAATTTATCAATCTAATTTTTGTTTTAGAACTGGAGCCTTGCTGATGAGTATATAACTTTGACTTGGCTTAACCGAATTTATTAATCTAATTTTTGTTTAAGAACTGTAGCCTTGCTGATGAGGAAAAAAAATATTTCAAATCATAATTGCTTTTTGGGGCTCCGCTAGATGGCGCTATTTGCAACGCTTAAGGTTTTTTTTTATTTTTCTTTAAAAAATTAAATGGAATGATACAAATATTTTATCAAAAATTAAAAGTAAATTGAATTTGCAACAAAAAAGTCGAAAACTGCACATCTAAATCTTTAGTCGTTTCAGAGTTATGGCCAAAAGAATGTTGTTTTATCGTTGAAAAATCAGGTATATTTAATCTTCCGTGATCAAGAATGCCATGGGAAATAAAGAAATGCTGCTGAGCGGGACTGGATCAACTCTTACACTTCCAGTTTTTATTTTGGTAATTTTAATGGATTTTTCATTATTTTTATTTGATAAACTATCAGTAAAATAAAGTTTAAATCCATTTCTTTATTTCCCATGGCATTCTTGATCACGGAAAATTAAAGATACATGATTTTTCAACGAATTTTGGTGAACAACCTTCTTTTGGTCATAACTCTGAAACATAAAGATTTTGATGTGCGGTTTTTGACTTTTTTGCTGCAAATTCAATTTACTTTTCATTTTTGAAAAAATATTTGTATCATTCAATTTAAGTTTTTGAAGAAAAATAAAAAAAAGACGTTAGGCGTTGCAAATAGTGGCATCTAGCGGAGCCCCAAAAAACAATTATGATTTGAAATATTTTTTTTCTTCATCAGCAAGGCTACAGTTCTTAAACAAAAATTAGATTAATAAATTCGGTTAAGCCAAGTCAAAGTTATATACTCGTACATCATCATAGGTAAAATTTCGTCCTTCTCTGCTGTCTTTATTTCAAGCCGCACAGTAAAAAGTGATACACCAAAAATATGTGGAATCTCAGTAGCATTACTGGGGGGTATTGTTTTTTTAACTTATATTTCGTAATTTGCAATAAAAATGCATTTTTCGCATTACTGTATCTATTACGACCCCTAGCGGTATAGTTAAGAACTAAAAAACTATTTCCAGAGATTACCCATGGCCAATTTCCCTAAAAAAAAATTTTTCCCCATTGCCCTACGACTATTATTTCCTGAGATATGCTACCTGTCCACCCTTAATGGAATACCCGGTATATGTGTGTTTATATTCCATGTCTATGTTTATCAAATCCATCATTGTAACTACGTAAGTTTGTATGTCATGCCACTGATGATGGAATAGTCTTGCCAAAACGTGTCTGGCAACAACCTGATCCTAAATTTAACATATTAAATATTAAGAATTTTGTGGAACAGACGTCGTTTGATTTATTTATTATTATTTTGTTATTTTTAATGATTGTTTTAATTAATTATATTCACATTTTTCAATCATACGGTTGTTATACTTTTAAACACAATAAATAAATGAAGTAAAAATGCGTTATTTTCCATAACTTTGTATTTTATTAAGTTTGTAAAACTATAACAGCATACATACAACGATGTCAAAGTTATGAACACGATGTTCTATAAATAATTACTAATTTGATTTTTAGGGTACGTAGGTATAATACATTACAAACTATGATTAAACTAAAGAAAATATTATTTATAACAAATAGGTACTACTAACTAATATAATACTTATAGGTACAATATAAACAAAACATTAATTTTTACGAAATGCAGTTATGTTTCTGCTTTATCCCTCAGATGACATTGATTCTGTGGGAGTGTATATTGCTGAATCTGGAGATAAAGAGCTCGTGTTTGACGGGCTCCACTTGCAAAAGTCGTCCTTCCCAAAGTGTGAGAATTGCCTTGAGACCGCATAATTCGCTGTAAAAGAGAAAATTGTTATTTAGTTACTAATATATTTCTTGAAGTAATCCATAACGGAGATGAGATTGAATGTATATGTAAATATATTTTAAGTAATTTTGTGGAGAAGGCGTAGTTAGTTTTATTTACATATATATTCATATATATTTAATTCATAAATCTTAAGTTGCAACATAATAACTCACCTTGGTTGTTATTTGATCTGAGAAATTTGTTGCTTTCATAGTATTCAGACTGTTGTTCGATGGAACACATTTTGGAGATTACTCCAAATTCCTTGGGATCTACCTCGAATGAAATATTCGCTTCCTCCAATGGTAGTAATGGAGCTTGTTCTAGAATCTTTAACATTGCCTTATCGAATGCCAGGTGATTATTGTCTGAATTCGGTAGTCTTGACTTAACCATGCTGACAACGTCCCGGAAATACTTTTTTTGCGCGTTCAGCGTAATAGTTTTTGATACAACTAACCCGTGGAGCCGTCTTGTTAAGACTTGACCTTGTTCTTGTAAAGCAATTTGAGAGCTAAAAATGAGCATTATCTATTAGTCTCAGATATTGTTATATTACAATTAGTAAAAATGACTTACCTAGTATTTATTTGATCAATTTTCCTTATAGATTCTTCGCAATCTTTGTTAGCAGCTCTAATTCCCAATGATATAGTATTCATTGTTAGTCGACAGTTAATTGAACATTCCTTGGCAGCTTGTTTCAAATCGCTAAGTTCACTTTCGATTTGTTCTTCAAAATCAGCAATTGTATGGCAATCATGATTAGTATGACGACTTTTAATACATATAATACATAAAGGAGTTTGCTCACATGTGGCACACAAATAGAGTTGGGGCTCTCTATGTACAGTACAAACTATCGTCGATGATAGTTCATTGCTGACGGGCCTTCTAAAATCTCGCTCAAATGAACCCATATTTTCACGAATAATTTTTATACAATCACAAACTTACAAACACTCAACACTTACAATTTTGCTGTTGCTTCTGTTGAAAACGGAGACGTAATGAATATTATGTCGATGTGCATTAGTGAATTTATAGTAGAATTGCGCCTTGATCCCTTTGTACCTGCTGATGCACCTCGTAAGGTTTGTAATTTTTAGAGCCCGGATTATAGTAGGTATGCAAAATAATAAGGGTTGTTATGATGAGGTATGTTTACTGAAAATGACAAAAGATTTATAGAAAATACCTAAAGAAAATTAGTCATTAGGAAGGTAAAATGTTATTTAAAACTAAATAAAAGAATTTAGAGACCAATTATTATTATTAGATGTCAGATTCTTCCAGAATATTCTTGATTATTGTTGTTTTTCTAGGACTGTCTTTAAATGCCTTTATTACCTATATGTTCAATCATAATTTGAAAATGTAGTACATTGTAATGCTGTATTCATTTGTTGCCCAACAACAAGTGGGAAATATTTAAAAATGCACGGGTAAATTTCCTGGTATTGACAAAAGTAGCATCGGTTATGAAAATCACCATATCAACGCCGACAATACAATTAAACCAAATTGACAGTTTATTATTATTTATATAATGAAAAAACAGTGATAGTGAATATAGTTTAACACCACCTAGTCAAATTAATACTTTTAACTCATCGAATTTAGGCTTACGCCAACAGGGCGAGTATAGGTACATTTTGAAGAACAAATATTTTCCTAAAAATTATGTTTAATGTATTCAAAACCATTAAAACAGTGGTAGGAACAGTATAGTCTGAGACTCACATGAAATAAGCATTTCCTATTCGTATGATTTGCAGCATGAGCCACAGGCGAGTACTGCAAACGATAATACTCGTAGGAAATATATGTTTCATGTTCGTTACAAAATATACTATGGTAGAACCCTAAAAAGGCTGTGTACTCTACTGGCTTCAAAAGTCCGGAGTGTATTTACTAATGTGTGGAAGGTACCATAAACTACTATTTAATTTAGCCTGTAATAAATGGTTGCTACCGTCAGATTTTAATTTGGCAGTGTTTTGTTTTGTCAGTGCTGCAGTGTGTATTATTGGAATACAAACCCGAAATAGGTACATTTTTTGCATTTCGAATAGCGAGGAGTTTAGAATGTTATTTTTTGAAACATCTATACCTAGACTTGCACAACTAAGGCCTACTTATTAGTCATGAAACGGGATAATGCATTCTATGGAAAACATGCTTGTACGTCACTAATAAAGAACTAAATCTAAATGAACCTGTGTTGCCTCGCATAAGAAACATTCCGAAACGGCACGATAAAGGAATCTGTGGATTAGCGTTTAGCACTCTCAAATGCTTCTATCGAGCGTTATTTAATGAAATATTCGATCACGCAATCAGCTGGTTTGAGGCGAGACTCACTACAACCATTAAAAACACCTCCAAGAAGCTCAATTTTTTCCTCGCAGTCAATATGTATATGATCTATATGAATTTTGTAAAATTGACTTCGATAAGAACCGTGTCATTTTGCATAGTAATATGCTGTTCAAGTCTGCCGACCACTTAATTTACAAATAAAATACCTCGAAGTAGTAGTAAAATTTACTAGATAAATTCAATTGTATTTCTGATTCCGAAAGTAGTAAAATTCATAAACAAATTTCAAAATATAGTGGAAATACCAGATGAATTCATCCATTCACGGTTTGCCAAAATATCTTTCGAGAAAGGAAACATGAACTGGTTCTGTGAATTTTTGTTTTGTTGATTTTATAAACTTTATATCGAACACCCTTACGTTTTTTTATAAATTCCTCTTTAATATACAGGGTGATTTTAGGTATAGGAATATGACCTATTATTTGAAAGGCAATTCGATTATCATTTAGAATATATGACAATATACAGGGTGTTCCATTTGATAAAATCGACTTATGCCTATTTTTAATAACCTAAGACGTTCCTAAAGCACCTTCAAAATTGCAAGATACTATCTTTAGGGGCTATGAAAAACGATATTTTTTCGGAAAACCTGTTTTGGGCCAAAAAAATCGAAATAATTTTTTTTTCAAAAACAGTTCAAGATAATAATAATAAGCTATATTGCTCAACAGAATCTATTTATTTACAGAGCAATACATTAAATAGGAAATAAATTCGACAGATACTAACTACATTACAATTTTACAAATTTGTGCAAGATTTTTTTTTTAAATTTATAATTGGTGAAGATTTTGAGGGAGTAGTGGTTATTTTTCTCCCCAATTTCTACATCACTGGAAAAGTACGGTTTTAAGATACCTATTTGAACTGCCAATGTTTCCTACAAAAAAAGGTAGTGTTGGTCATAAGTTTTAAAGTTGACCGTTTTCGAGGAAAATCAACTTGCTGAAAAACATGGTCAATTTTTTGAAATAAATTTTTTCTACTAATTAAACGTTAACTTCATAATTGCAAAATTAAAAAATAACATTAAGTTTGTACATGCAAAAAGTAAATTTGTATTACAAAATTAAAAATGAATATTTATGAAGTAGTCCATTTTCCGTGGAGTTTCAATTTAATGAGGGGAATAAATAATTACACAAACGCTAAAATGTGCGAAATGCATTACCTGTACGGAATGGTGAGCGGTAATTCGGCTGATGCAAAGCGGTTGAATCAAGAAAGACATCCTGATCGCCAAGTAACACACCACAACTTGTTTTAACGCATTCACCAACGACTATGGGAAAATGGAACTTTTTAAAAAAATACTACTGATAGTGGGCGGCCTATGGAAATTGTAATTCCTCTACAAGAGGCTGTCCTCAACGAAGTTGAAGAAAATCCGACCACAAGTACCAGAAAAATTGCTCATAAATCCAGAGCTTTCTTATTTTTAAACTCCTTTATGTTTCTTATCAAAAAGCCAATATTTCGATAGGATGTTTCGTTATCGGAACTGAAAATGTCAGTCTTCTGGAAAATAACACCCCCAAGTCTTTAATTAAATGAGTTAACATACTATCAAGTATAAGAATTGTATCGGTGTTTTTATATAGTGATAGGTCATAGTTTTCCATTTTTGTATATTAGAACGTAAACGCTTTTCAATTGACCATTTTCAGATAGAGGAATGTATACGATTGATAATAATAATAATAATATATTTATTTCCATTAAAAAAAAATCCACAAAATATAAACTTGTTTATAATACATATAAAGCCAAAAATAAATATAAGAAAAATAATAGTATGCTACTATTTAAATATATAATACCCTGAGCAAGGAGCAAAAATTTTTTAGTAAAACTTGTCCGCTCCCGCTCAACGGCCGATACTTTCCATTTTTTCTGTTCACAGCTCCATCCTGACCCTGAACTGAACAATCTCAAATCCAATAACATAAATCCCCCAAACACAAAATTTCAAAACATTATAATACGGTTCCCCGATGCTATACAAAATAAAGATTATTCTTATTATTTGGGATTTGTAATTCAATAATACACACTGCCTAAGTACTGACAAAACAATACACTGCCAAATTAAAATTTGACGGTAGCATTCATTTATTTATTATGCGGCTAAAATAAATTTCTGGTGAGTACACAGCCTTTACATGCCTTTTTACCGTTCTGAAAATATAATATCTTGAACGTTAGAAAAATAATTAAGAATATTCGAAATTCTGGAAGAATCTGACATCCAATAATTGCTCTAAAATCTTTTATTTAGTTTTAATTAACATTTGATGACCAACGGCCGTTCATAATACCTAGATTTTAATAAGGTATTTTCTAAATCTTCTGTACTATTTCAGTAAACATAAATATCATAATAACAACCTTATTATTGTGCATAATACAATACGGCTGTAAAAATTATAAATCTTACTACCTAGCAATCAGCATAAGTATAGTTCAGGAAAATGGTATTGCTAAGTTGTATTTCAATAATTCCCATCATAAAACCCGAGAATGCCTACTATAAATGTAAAAGGACCGGATTGTATATTTATTATAATTTCTGAAAGTAATTTTGTTCCTCGGTTATATTTCCCATATTATAATAATAATAATAATAATATTTATTTCAAACAGCCAATTTACAATACATACTACATATAAATATGTAACAATATTGAAAGGGTTGAAAAACGTCACATAAAAACCGAAAATAAATTCTATAGTAGATCCAAATTACTTACAAAAAAATCGTCTATACCATATGGTTCCAATTTAATTAAAATATTATATATTTCTCTTCTAAATACTTTAAAATTACTTATTCGTTTGAATCTATTTGGTAATGCGTTGAAAAACCTAATACTTTGATATAGGGTATTCTTTTCAAACAAACTTAGCCTATGGGCAGGAAGATTATATTCGATAGTATTTCCTCTTGTATAATGTGAGTGGTTGATAATATATCTATCGTATTTTTCTTTATATTTAAAATTAAAAATGAGACATTCAAATATATATATTGCTATGACTGTTAAGATGTTTTTATTTTTAAATTTTCCTCTACAAGATTCTCTTGGCTGTAAGCCTAATAAAATTCTAATAATACCAAATTTTGCTTTGCTGATAAAACAGGCATAATAAATTGTTTTTAGTGTATTGAAAGAGAGATATTTTTTCACAACTCGAAGACTATATAAAACCGAGTTCAATTTCTTTTTTAATTCTTCTATGTGATCTACCCATGTCAACTTAGAATCAATGTGTAGACCTAAACATTTAACAACCTCAGAAAACTCTATTGACCTTCAAAAAATCTTGATTGTCAGAGAATTATTGAGGACGTTACTGTGGCTAGTTTTGAAGTGAATAAACTGTGTCTTTTCTGCATTTAAAATCAGTCTATTCCGCTTCATCCATTCCTGTATGCGCTCTAAAATCAGCTGACTTTCCCGTATAATGTTGGACCTTGTGTCAGCGACTATTAGTAATGAAGTGTCATCCGCATAGTTAATAATCGAGTGGATACTGGTATTAAACATATTGCACAGGTCATTTATATATAATATGTTAAATAATAGGGGCCCCAATATACTACCCTGTGGTACACCCATTTTCACATTTATGTAATCTGAATACATTTCTTATCCGTCCGCTTTAATTTTCACTGCCTGTTTTCTGTTTTCTAAGTAAGATATAAACCATTTTAAGGGAATTTCAGATAGCCCATATGTTTTTAACTTTTTAATCAATATATCCGGGTCTATACAGTCGTATGCCTTTGAGAGATCTAGGAATATTCCCACTGGTATTTTAGACAATTCTAATGCTTCTAGTATTTTATTGATATAATCAAACATGGCCGTATTTATACTACGACCTTTGATAAATCCATGTTGATTCTTACTAAGAAGGTCATTTTCTAAATAATAGCGATATAATCTGTTATATACCACCTTTTCAAATATCTTCGAAAAGGATGGAAGAAGACTTACAGGTCTGTAGTTTTCTAAATTATTTTGTTCGCCTTTTTTAAAAATAGGAATTACTACTGCTTTTTTCAATTGATCCGGGAAAATACCAAATTTTAATGAATTATTTATGATATACACCAAAGGTTTGGAAATGGTATGAATGCACTTTTTTATTAAACTCGAAGAGACTTCATCACAACCAGCACTGTTTTTGTTTTTAATTTCTTTTGCTATTTCCAAAACTTCTTCTTCAGTTACATTACTAAAGAAAAATCTTGTTCCAGCTGCCGCAAAATCAATAGAGAACGGTAACGTTGTTTGCTTGCTTTGCAACTGAGAGCCTATATTAACAAAAATTTCATTAAACCTTTTAGATAACAGAACTGGATCCTCCTGCCCAAACGCGAAAGGTTCAGCTCTGCTTTTCAGATTCCCTGATATACCTGCTACAGCGCTCCATGTCGCTTTAGAAATGTTATCAGAATTAATAATTTTCCTCTCTATTCTTTCTTTCTTAGCTTCTAACAGCAAAGAGTTTAAACGATTTTTTTCCGAGTTGTACTTATCCTTACAGTTAACATTATATTTCATAAAAATTGAAAGTGTACTAAGATCTTTTTTACATTCTATTATTTGTGGATTACTAAAATTATGTACATATTTATGTTTCTTTTTCTTTTGCACGCGTCTCAGAGCAAAGCATTTATTCAAAATACCTAAAAAATTACTTAAAAAGGAGTTCCATTGCAAATCCACTTCTGTAGATAAGCATTGATAAACGTTCAACCATTTTTCTTTTTCTAAGACGCGTACAAAAAGTGTCATATTTCTTTCATTAAAATATCTAAACTCAGTAGCGTACTCAGATATTTTTGGTACACTTATGTTCAACAACTGACCAAAGTGATCAGAAATATGTATGTTTTTTATATCTACTTGGTACACGTATCTATTGCTATTTGTTAGAATATTATCTATACAAGATTGTGTATATTAGGAGTAACTCGAGTATAGTCATCTACTAATAAATCTATACTATACGATTTAAGTAAGTTGGTAAACTCTTGAGTGTGAGTATCATTAGATTGTTTTATATCAATGTTGAAATCCCCAGCAATGTAGAAAACTTCATTTGTATCAAAAATATGTTCTAAAAGGTCTTGCAATTTTTCCAGGAATATTTTCACTGATGAGTCGGGATTTTTGTATAGACTAACTATGTTACAACTAAAGCCTTTTTTTACAATTTTTACACCTGTACATTCAAACACATATATTTCACTTAACCTATTAACAGTTTCTAGTTTTAGGGTTTTTATATTAGTTTTACAATATATTACTACACCACCGTGAAGACCTTTGGGTCTACAATATGATGAAACCAAGCTGTATCCTTGAAGCTTGTATGCTGGTAATTCGTGAGACGCTTTCCAATGTTCCGTTAGAGCCACAACATCGCACTGCTTTGTTAACAGAAAATGTTGTGTAAACTTAAAGCTCACGAGAAAAATGGACCGTAGGCAGATATTGGAGAATAAATTAACTGAGATAAAAAAACGAGGCCTTAGGACTTACCTAGTTTCGATTTGACGATATTAAATTGAAATATCCTTTACGCCGTGATCTTTGGCCGGCCGGCCTCTTCTTTCTTTAACTTCCGTTCCAACAGTTACACCACTTCGGCACGTTACACACAATACAATCAAACACAATAAATCCTTATTTGCGGTACAAAATAAATGTTTAAATAATATAACCGTTGCGAAGGGCAAAACGGCGGCGGTGCTGCATATACAACAGTCAAAATATTAACAATTTTAAGAAAAATAAAATAATAAAGAGCGTGGACGCAACATTCTGCCCACCAAAATACTTTGTATGATACAAAGTATTTTCAACTTAAAATTAGTTTAATGGAAGCGGACAAAGTTTAGTAATTGGGCGACGCACAACACCATTACTTGTCCGGAGAGATGCCACTCTTGCTCGGCCATCATTGCCATAAAATAATTCTACCACTCGTCCAAGAGCCCACTGACGGGGATGTAAGTTCTCAGATTTTATAAGAACTAGCGTATCAGGCATTAAAGGAGGGTTTTCGGCATACCATTTGGTGCGCTGATTGAGAGTATGCAAGTACTCTCTTGACCAGCGATCCCAAAAATGTTGGTACACTCGAGTCAGCAGCTGCCATCGAGTTAACCGATTTACAGGAGTACCAAGTAGATATTCCTCCGGAGGTGAATCCAAAGTGTCCAACGTCAGAAAATGGTCGGGTGTCAGAACTTTAAAATCATTCGGATCACTACTAAGTGGAGTGAGGGGGCGAGAATTTACTATAGCTTCTATTTGGACCAGTATTGTTAAAAACTCTTCATAGGTGAATATTTGGTCACCAACTACTCGAAACAAAAGCGTCTTTACATTCTTCACCGCTGCGTCCCAAAGTCCTCCAAAATTAGGACCAGATGGCGGGTTGAACTTCCACTCAATATGCTCCGTGCCAGCAACATCTGACATCAAACGGTTCAGCTCTCTATACGCCCCAACGAAATTCGTACCACAGTCGCTATACATCTCAATACAGCGACCGCGACGAGCAATAAACCTCCTTAATGCTGCAAGAAATGCCTGCGTGGAAAGTTCCGAGGCCAACTCTAAATGGATAGCCTTGGTGGCCATACAAATAAAAAGGCAGATGTATGCCTTGGAACTGCGCACTCCGCGGTGCTTGGTAACTTTGAAAGGACCTGCGAAATCTACTTCAGATCGCAAAAAACATTTGACACTCGAAACGCGCGCATATGGCAAATCACCCATAGTCGGGGGCAAGGAAGGTTGCGGTCGTGTTTTCCAACACTGAATACACTTCGATAACACTCGCCGAATAACACGCTTCGATGAAACAATCCAAAAGGTTTGCGAAATAATTGACTGCGTTGTCTGTATACCACAATGGAAATACTTTAGATGCACATCATTAACCAATCTTTCTGTAAAAGTACAGTTGCCGGGTATCAAAATAGGAAACTTATTGTCGAAGGGGATGCGAGCATGTCTTAAACGACCTCCCACTCGGAGCACCCCTTGGGGGTCAAGAAAAGGAGCTAGTTTTTGGAGGGGTTTTGAAAGTTTATTGTTGTGCCGAACAAGGTCAATTTCATTAGCAAAATGCAAGGATTGTGAATGCTTAGCAAAAGTAAGAAGGGCGCAATGTAATTCATCAAACGAAAACCCCAAAGAAAATACCCGATGCGGGGATTTTAGGGCAGCAACAAATCGAAGAACATAAGCCAAGATGCGCTTAGCTTTGGATAAAGAAGAATAATTTTCTAGAAGTTTGTCAAGAAAATTTGAGTTTGAAGTAGCTAACGACACCAATAACCGTCTCTCCTCTTCCAAAACCGAAGCATGATCACCCGGGGTTGGAGGAATGAAACAGGGCTGTTCATTTGCAGTAAGGAAACTTGGTCCTGCCCACCATAAGGAACACTGTAGCAGGTCACTGGGAAGCAGTCCACGGGATCCAATATCAGCAGGATTTTGAGCCGAAGGTACATAGAACCATGAAGATGGCGGTGCTCTTTCATGAATATATGAGACGCGATTTGACACAAAAGTTTTCCATCTATGAGGTTCGCCTCGAATCCAACTTAACACAACACACGAGTCGGACCAGCAACAAATACGAGAGAAATCAATGCGGCCAGCGAAAATATGCTGAACGTAAGCTTTTAACTTAGAGGTAAGAACAGCAGCACACAACTCAAGTCGCGGTACAGAAAGCCTTTTCAAGGGCGCGATTTTAGACTTGGCACAGACAAAATATGTAGAAGAGGAAGTTGTTGTGTTCGGAAAAACAAAATACAAAACTGCACAGTAACCTTTTTCACTAGCGTCGCCGAAACAATGCATTTCACACGAGGGAAATGACGCGGGAGCTAGCTGACGAGGTAATGAGAAGTCCTCAAGGCATTTAAACTCCTTCTGATACGTTTCCCAAAGTCGAGAAATGTACGAAGGAGGTTGATCGTCCCAACTCAATTTGAGCGTCCAAATCTGTTGGATCAGATGTTTAATCAAAAATGTCATAGGTGACAAAATGCCTAGAGGATCAAATATGCGTGCGAGATTGGATAAGATATTACGTTTTGTACAAACGTCCGAAGTAGTTTTAACTGAAAAACGAAAGGAGTCGGTAGAGGGTATCCATCGAAGACCGAGAATCTTCAGAGTGTCATTTTCGGAGTCAAAATCGCGCGAATCAATAGAACGGTGAGATGCGGGTAAATCTGACAACAAGTTAGGGTCATTGCTAGCCCATTTCCGTAAAGCAAAACCACCAAGTTGAAGCAAATCGATTAACTGAGCCTTGATAGTGCGAGCCTGCTCAAAGGTAGGACAGGATATGACCAAGTCATCCACATACATGCCCGTGCGCAGAGCGGTTGCTGCCTCAGGAAATTCATGCCCATAACATAATCAGCAAGAAAGAGAAGACTGCGCAACGCTAAATATGGAGATGAAGAAACTCCATATGTGACGGTTTTCAAGCAGAAATCTTGAAGGGGGTCACTAGGATTAAAACGCCAAATGATGCGCTGATAATCACAATGATTTGGGTTAACCAATATTTGCCGATACATCATTTTTATGTCAGCACTTAGGACATAAGTGTGAAGGCGAAGATTTAGTAGCAATGTAGAAATGTCTTGTTGGAGCTTAGGCCCAACTAGAAGGTGATCATTAAGAGAAGTTTCACCAGGGCGTTTTGCGGAAGCATTGAAAACAACCCTTAGCTTAGTACTCAAACTATCAGGTCGTAAAACGCAGTGGTGGGGAATATAATAAGAATTTGTAGATAACGGGGTTACAGGTGCCATGTGATTGAGAGCAAGATACTCCTGCATAAATTGCCGATACTGATTATAGATGACGGGTGAGTTGAGCAGGCGATTTTCAAGCGACAAAAAACGCTTTACAGCTAACTCACGACTCCATGGAAAGCTAGGAAGTTCAGATTTAAAGGGCAGATCGACCATAAATCTGCCGGACACCAACTGAGTTGTTTTAGTGAAGATTTGTTCACAAAGCACATCATTATATGAGGAATGAACCTTCTCAGGGATATTTTCTAATTCCCAAAAACGCTCAATCTGCTTATCCAACGAAACATCAGCAGAGCAGAAAAAGGACATAACAGGATCTTGCGACGGAGTAGGTGATTGACACTTACCCATAAGAATGAACCCAAAAATAGTGTTTATAGCGGTAGGTTCACCTTCACTTCCCGATACAGAGCCATCCAACACAATTTTCGTAAAAACATCAACACCCAAAAGCAACTCAATACTGCCAGGGTTGTAAAACTCAGGATCGGCAAGTTGTAGCCCATGAATGTGTTGCCAATGAGCACTAGAGATTGTTTTATAAGGGATATGTTCACATATGGTGTCAATAACAAGAGCATCAACTGTCAAACTGGGTTGAACATAATGAACAGGACGCAACGATAAAGAAATGTTGCCATTGCGACTAAGTGACGTCATAGAATTTATGCCTTGAATTCTGATAGAAGACTTGTCAGGCCGTAATCCTAATCGCTGGATAGATTTTCGCGTAATGAGTGACACCATACTGCCGGTGTCAATTAGGCACCGAACCACCTGAAAATTACCAGTAGAATCAAGAATCCTAACCTTCGCTGTGCCTAGTAAAATACTAGTCTGTGAACCGGAAAACGTCGTCTGAACGACCGCGACCTCAGCAGATTTTTTGTAGTTGGAAGGGGTAGAAACCTCATGAGACGTAGATGGAGTGGGATTTAGAGTAGGAAGTGATGAATTTGAACCAACAAAGTGCGGAGAAAAGTTTATAGCAGGAGCACTAGAGCTCGTAGAATTTTGAGAATTAGGACCAAAAGAACTTGATCCTACAAAATGTAAGAGAGTATGATGATTTTTGCCGCATTTGTGACAACGCTGAACACTTTGACACCTTGAGGTTGAATGCGATTGACTTAGACAATTAATACAGGCTGACTTAGCTTTAACAATTTTGTATCTGTCTGAAGGGGAACGCCTTAAAAATTCAGGACACTTATAAATCGAATGATTGGAATCGCAAAAAAGACATTTACCTGTGGAAGAATGCTTCACGGTTTGGACGAATAAACTGGTTTGTGGTTTAGTAAATTTACTTTGTTTAGGAACCGAAAAGTCATCCAACGCCTCGCATCGATTTTTCAAAAATTCTACCAATGAGTCATAGGTAGGCACCTCAGAAGAGTTGTGACGCAATTTGAATTGAGTAGAAATATCTGGATCTAATTTACTTTCAAGAGTATAAACTAAAATCAAACTCCAGTGATGCACAGGATATTTTAGAATACGTAGTGCCTTCAAATGATCCTGGAATATAGCTAAAAGCTTCTTTAACTCGCTAGTACTGTTATTTTTCATAGCTTGGGCATTAGCGATGGCGGACCAGTGTGTAATCGCAATAATTCGTGGCTTTTTAAATGCTTTCACCAAAGTGTCATAAGCTTGAGTATAGTACTCAGCACCAAATGGAATATTCTGAATCGCCTGAAAAGCAGCACCCCTCAACGACATGCGCAAATACTTATATTTTTGAATGTTTGAAATTTTAGCATTATTGCCCACAATAGAATCAAAAAGTTCTATGAAAGAATTAAATTCCAACACATCTCCTGAATAGACGGGAATATCTATAGTCGGAAGCGGTATATTTATGTTAGAGTCATCAGTTCCATTGGTAGGAGGAGCAGGCTGCGCTTTCATACTTAATTCCACATGTTTATATTTAATGAAGAAATAGTTTCTGTCGAATTCTTGCCGAACCTTATCCTCCTCGTCAAAAGAAGCATCATCAGTGAGCCCGATAAGAATATTATGACTCTCATAAAAGGAGGTCTTGATTGATTCTAAGTCAAGACAATATTGTTTTAAAAGCGGAACAAGGTTGATGTCAGCTTCAGCGCGTTGCATCAATTCATACATTTCCTGAAGACGATTCATACTAGTTTTACGATGTATTTTAGTACGAGCAGCCGCTCTTTCGGTAGTCGACATGACTAATGACTTATCTTAATTCGAGAACCGTAAAATATAATTTAAAGTGAAACAATTTTAGCAAGGTTAATAATTATACGAGAATTATTATGTAATATTATTAGGCGACAAACAAAAATAGTAATATTTCTAATTTTGTGGAGAACTCGTAGCAAGGCAGAGCAAAATTGCCAATCAGATGCTAAATAAATTAATTCGACGTGTGATTCATAATAAATATTTGTTACAATTATAAGCAATACAAATAAGTTCCAAAGTGTATGGTGTGCTTTATTTGTAGTGAAAGAAATTTACTGTATTTAATTCCAGTAGTAAATACCTAATATGCTAAGAAAATTTTAACAAAATAATTAGGTACTGAAACTATTCTGCGATAAGAATAGGTGTGTATGCAAATATGATAATAATAACGAACGAAAATAGCTGTGTCCACTGAATAAAACGTATGTAGGTACTAAACACAGTCTAAGTACGTAGGTATATGTACTGTATTAAATTATATTTAGGTCTAATTTCTGAACTAATGGAATAGGTAGAAATATAGATACTTTTTTTTTGTGTGTGTTTGAGAATAATTTAAAGATTTATGTGTTATTATTGATATAATAATCCAAACAATGCCGAAATGGCGAATCCGAAACGCAAAATAATTATAAATAAAGAATTCACATTAAATTCAATGTACACTATCTGCCCGATCCGGCTCGACTAGGACCATGAAATGTTGTGTAAACTTAAAGCTCACGAGAAAAATGGACCGTAGGCAGATATTGGAGAATAAATTAACTGAGATCAAAAAACGAGGCCTTAGGACTTACCTAGTTTCGATTTGACGATATTAAATTGAAATATCCTTTACGCCGTGATCTTTGGCCGGCCGGCCTCTTCTTTCTATAACTTCCGTTCCAACAGTTACACCACTTCGGCACGTTACACACAATACAATCAAACACAATAAATCCTTATTTGCGGTACAACATAAATGTTTAAATAATATAACCGTTGCGAAGGGCAAAACGGCGGCGGTGCTGCATATACAACAGTCAAAATATTAAGAATTTTAAGAAAAATAAAATAATAAAGAGCGTGGACGCAACAGAAAATCTTCAAGTTTTTCTATGCTGTTTGCAATTGATTGGATATTCTGATTAAACAGCATAATTCTGCTTTGCCTATTACGCATATCTGTATTTATTTGGGTTTGCCTAAAAAAATATTCTCCTTGGCGTTATGTTCCGCTGTTTTCTGTGCATTTTCCTCTTTTTGTACCACTCTAAAATTGTACCTCCTTATCTCAACTCCATTTGGCCAAAACATCGGATCATTCAATTTATTTTTATGCTGTAACGATGATGAAATTTTGAAGCAAGGATATATTGTCTTTACCTCCTGTAGTTTGATGCATTCCATCTACGCCCCTGGAATTTCGGTGTTAATATATTCAATGATATCTTTTTCAGTAGTCCCATGTCCAGTTTTACAGAATAGCCAAACCTTTTTGTTCGGACCACTTAATTTGTTGTGTTTGTGTGTGTTTTTGACCTATTATAGGTTTGTTTCTAACCGAGCGACGTCTATGTTGAACGATTTTAAATTCATCTTTCGTTGTTGTGTTTGTAGATTTCTGCGTTTCCGTGTTTTGCGATACAGATTTCTGTAGTTTCGATGGATATGACTTGTTTGGTATTAGTGCCGGTACTTTGTTTACCTTTTTTTGGCCGTTGTTTATGTTTTGTGTTTTTAATACCACAATGGATTCAGCGTTTATCTCAGGTTTATCCTGATGTTTTTCCATTTTAAGATCTCTTCCTTCTGCTACTAGTGCTTTAATATCCTTAGTTTGTTGATCAATTATGCGACTTTGTGCTATAATTTGATTTTGGCAGCTTAGAAGTGCATTTCTTATCGACATGAACATGTCGTTGACGTTTAGTCCGATAACTTTGCATTGATCACAGAACCATGCAAAATTACTACTTTCAATAGCTTTTAACTCATTTTTTTAGCGGAGCACAGTCTAAATGACATTTAAAACTACACATTCCACTACGTTTTAAATACTTAGTGTCCTCTTCAATTAAGTCGTTACACACCACGCACAGATCGCGCACGTCCGACATGGGCGCCATTTTTTACCCCTATATTATTCAAAATATAATTCAAACTTATTAAGTTCAACCCTGTAGCACATTTGCATCTTTTACTTGGTGATTTTCTACACAATGGGATTAAAACAGGTAGTTTATTGCAGTTGATACGCCAATACCATTTTTCGTGAAATACCTATGCTTATACAAAGGGATTAAAGTGAAATTTTACTTAAATACACATCAATTTAATATTCATTACGTCTCAGCTTTTAACAGCACCAACAATAAAATTGTGAGTGTTTGTAAGTTTGTAATTCATTAAAAACCATTAGTTAACATATGAATCGATTTCGGAAAAAGTTTAACGGCCCTGCCAAGTATTTTAGAAAGGACTAGGAAACAATTAGAGCAGTTTTTTTTTGGAAGAAGTCTAATTCCACAAATTGTATTTATTAATTCACACTGACTAATGGTGCCACGTCAGACCAGACATGTATCGAGGACACATTTTACCCCTATCATCAGTGATAAAACATTATTAAAGTATAAGTAGTGCATTACAGAATCAACGTGAGGAAGAAAAGGTTTTTTATATTTTTATTTTTATAAATTAAATTTAATCATTAATTAAACTTCTTTTTTCGTTTTTTCAAATTAAATTTTAGATTTTTATTCTACGTTCACATGAGATGCAAATTAGGAAAACCAAAAGATGCAAATTACGCAAATTAGTTTTCGTAATTTGCATCTCACGTAGAATAAACATCTGAATTTTAAAATGAAAAAAACGAAAAAATGTAAATCAAAATTATTAATCCCTAAATTTAATTTATAAACATATAAGAACCCGTTTCCTCCTCATGTTGATTCTGTAATGCATTACTTATAATTTAATATTGTTTTGCAACTGATGATGGGGATGTGTGTCCTCGAAACATGGCTGGTCTGACGTGTCGCCATTAGCAGGTGTGAATCAATAAATTAAATTTGGGGAGATAGACTTTCAATTCATTTAAATTTAACAGTTTTTTTTCTACGAGTGTCTTTAAATGCCTTTATTATATTATATGTTCGATCATAATTTGAAAATGTAGTACATTGTAATGCTGTTTTTCATTTCAAATATTTAAAAATGCACGGGTAAATTTGCTCGTAATGCGAAAAGTAGCATCGGTCATGAAAAATCATCATAGCAACGCTGACAATACAATTAAAACAAATTGACAGTTTAAATTAATTCGCTAATTTCGAAGGTTTCAAAGCTATTTATATAATGAAAAACAGTGATACAGGGCAAGTATAGGTATGTTTCGAAAAACCAATATTTTCCTAAAAATTATTATGTTTAATTTATTCAAAAGCATTAAAACAGTCATAGAAACAGTATACTTAGTGTGAAACTCACATGAAATGCCCAATTCTTACTCGTATGATTTAGGGTTTAGTAAACAGTGAAACATCACGGACGATACTTTGTTCTATATGTATATAGACAGCCCCAACACTGTGTCCGGCAAGTCGATCATGCTTCAAAGTCGATCTTAGCCATATCTTAACTCTTCTTAATGTGCTGAAAGACCGCTTAACGTTAACATGTTCTGGCTGGAAGAGTTAATACAATTTTGATTGCTTCCTGTACAGAGGGCAGTGAAAATTTAAGCTGGTCGATATATTTGAATTTTTCGATTTCAGGAAGAGCATGTTCAGACAACTTCCACATCTCATACCAGGTTTGTGACTCTAGCAAAAACTTATCCAAAATATCATCATAGAAGTTTTGAATAGCGGCTGCTAACTTTAAAGATTGTTTCAAATTATGCTTCGCATGATTTTTGGATGAAGTTTATATAAGATGTAGCCTTTATGAAAATTGATCCTGAGATAGAGCTTCTAAGTATGGAATGGAAATTCTTCTTCGATAGTACTCGCCCAATGACACTGATAGATAATTTTCTCGATGAATCTGTGTTGATGCCACGTGCGGCATACTATCCAACTTTTCGGTGTCCTCTTCTGCTTTTTTAGAATATTTTCAAATTATGTTTCGCAGTTTTCTCGATGTAGTCTGATTATGTTTTTCATTGTCTTGATGTGCTTTATTACAGCTTGAATGTCAGTAGTTGTGGCTTGTAATTTGTTGGTGACAGCAGCATAAATATAAGAGACAGTTTACCCACTCTCGTCGGTATCATTTATGGTGGAGCTTTTACAGAGAGAAGCCGCATATCAGGACATGCACAATACAACACAGCCGAGAAAGTTTGAATGTGAGTAATGATTGGTAAATAGCTTCCAGTTTAGCAGAAGGCTCTATCAATGAGGCCACGGTATCATCTGTGGTATACAGAATGAGTATAAAGTGTGGAAACCCCTGTATATTTCCGACAATAATCGTTATTGTGAAAACAAATTTTCAGAAAAGTTTTTGGTATAATTTTTGGCACAACCTGCCGATGTTCAATTTTATATGGAGTTGATGGCTCTGTTGCTATGGCAACCAATTTTGTTTTTTTAAACGACATGGTATATTTTTCTTTACATTTTTAGGTAGACCATTTATTTCTGGATACGACAACATAAAATTTTTATAGGGTTACATTAGAAAATAATTGAGGAAAAACTGTTTTATAAAACAATCGTGTTCTTCGTTTACAGATCATTAAAATTAAATTTGCCATGGAAAACATTGTAGCTGTCAAATAAAAATAATTTTTGTCAGTTGCTTGTCTTCAGTTAGTTTCCTTACAAACAAAAATCGAAAAACTCAAATTTAACCTCACACTCATTATTGCTATGGCAGAATTAACGGAAAAACAAATAATTGATTGATGACGGTGACTACGGTGACAGAAAACGCCGTTATGAAGAAGTGTGCAGACTCTTTCATTAGTTGTATCCTAACCGGCCCCAAATTCAGAAAAGGTATGTATCTAAATTATGTCAGAAATTTTACGAAATTGGTAGTGTAAGAAACAAACTAAAAATGGGAAGGTCAAAAACAGCTGCAGGCGGTAACAAGGCATTTGGTTCGTCCTGCCTTATGTGTATATTTATGTGTTTATTTTTGTTATTATTAATTTGCCTTTTTTTACTTTATTACGGTTTGATTTAGTAATTCTTATAAAGAAACAATCATTTGGTTGTCTTCCTTTTTATATTCATATCTAATGTATTGTTGCATTCAAAAATATTTTGCTCGCGTTAATTTTATTTACAAATTTGAATTCCGTTGTAATGCTATACAACAATTCCTGCTATCCCTTTCATTTTACCTTAAGACTGGAAGTAAGCTTATCGGTCTGAGATCACTTACAGAGTTAAGACAATTTACTTTAGGTACCGGGCATACCACTGCTGTATTCCAAATTCTTGGAAAGTTGCCAGTTTCAATGCAGATATTTATTATGTGGGTTATATGATTTAATAAAATAGGTAAGGTGAGCTTAATCATAACAACTGAAAGATCATCACTTCCAACAGCATTAGATTTAATAGAAGTAATTATTTTATATATTTCCAATGGAGATAAAACCCGAAAATCTAATTTTTCCGGACCATAAGTATTATTTTTGAAATATTCAATTAATTCCGAATCAGCCCCACTACCAGAAAAAACAGACAAAAAGTAATCATTTATAATGTTTGGATTGCAAAAACAATCCGGCAAATCCATTTTTGGTTTTATCATTACATTTGCAATTTTTAATCTTTTCCAAATTGTCTTTGCATCCTCAGCACTCACATACTTCAAGAACGCTGCCTTTTCTCTGCGTACAGACGCCAATGCAAAATTACGGAGATCTTTGTAAGCCCTCCAGTTCAGATCAGTTTTCGTTCTTTTATATCTTTGAAAAGCCCTGTCACGTTCCTTTATAATAAGTTTCAAGGGTTCAGTAAGCCAAGGTGCATACGGTCTACTTAAACGAACAGTACGCAAGGGCGCATGGATATTAAAAATATTAACAAGATTTACAGTTAAAAATGATATTTTTTCTTCAATGTTATTAATGTAATAAATGCGGTCCCAATCAACCCTACTCATATCTCGACATAAGTCATCTTCATTTAAGTGTTTAAAGCATCTATAAGTATAAAATTGAGCACACCGAAATCTCTCAAACGCAAGCTCACAAAATACCAGACTGTGATAAGAAATGTACTCCGTATTTATTACACCATGATTCTTCACTAGTGCCGTATTATTAACAAATATAGGATCAAGTAGGTTGGCTGTATGTTGAGTTACTCTGGTAGGCTCTTCAATAATCTGTGTTAAGCCAAAAGAATCGAAACATTCAGTTACAGGGTTCCCTGGTTCAAGCATATTTACATTTACATCACCCGTAATAACCAGAAAGTCAGTAAAAGGTACAATTTCGGATAAAATTTCGTGATATCTATTTACAGACTCCGCTATTGAACATATACTATTGGAACGATAGAACACAGCAACGATCAAGGTCTTCCCCTTAACTTTCAGGGTAATCAACATATGCTCCAACAAACGACCATTACTAGACTTCAAAATATGCCTTTCAGCATTATAACAGCTACGCACATAAATCGCAATACCACCTCCAGCACGGTCCACTCTGTCCGCGCGTAACAAAACATATCCAGTGATAGACACAGAAGCAGTTATACATACAATATCAAAAGACTTACATTTAACTATATCATAGACATCATTAAAATGTGCTACAAGTGGTCGAGAATTCAAATGACATATCGAAAAGGTTTTAGTTTTAGGCGCCATTTTGACACAAATAAAATATTTACAAAATAATTACAAAAACAAACAAAAAAGCAAACATTATTTCAACAAATCTTTCAAGTGTTCAGAATCTCTTAACCTGGTTGCCTCCAAACCCTCACTCTTCCTGACATAAACCGACCCATTTCTAGCCCAAACATATTTATACCCCTTTTGCTTACATAACATCGCATCCTTGAGCAATTTATAGGTACTCCGGACAAGTTCTTCGTTGACATAAATCCTTTGAGCCTTACTATTAATTCCACAGGTGCTTGTAGTTAAATTGCCCTTTTCTCTGCGCTTCTTCAGTACTGAAGAAACTATCTTCTTCAGTACTGAAGAAACGATGCAATATTAGCTCCACACGTGTTACGAAACCACCACACGATCACATATTTTCAGGTACATCTAGGGTTACCAGACCTCCTATTTCAATATGATACTCATATATTTTAACTCTTTGACATATCTCCTATTAACACGCCTAATATGAAACTATTTCTCATATATTTTCATTAATAGATACGCCCGTGCCAGCCATGCCAGAATTTTGAAGTAGCGGAAACCACTATTATCATATTTTCGAAGTATGAATGACTGCCCAACTCGAATAAAAAAACTGATGTTTATAAACAATAATAAATACGAACTGTCTTCCTATCTCATCATTTCTTTGTATTACATAATTCAAGGTTTCAGTTTGGTTTAATAGTCACATTATTTTGTGTAGATACATGTTTCTAAGTTTAGGTATATGATTCATGTAAAATTGCAATAATGCAGTGCTTGATTTTTTCTTTAATTTGTAGTTATGTGCTAATATTGAATGAAATTAATGTTTAATTTAATTATATCTACCTAAAAATAGAATAAAGAGTTTATTTTTCTATTTGTATTCATTCAAAAATGCAGGTATTTTGCAGTACATTAAAATTCTCATATATTTTTATTCAGTCTCATATAATTGTATATAGGCTAACCTATTTTTGAAATAAATATATCTGGCAACCCTAGGTACATCTCCACCGTTCTATGTGATGTACTTCACACGAACATCTTGCCCCAGGTGACGTCTTATCCTTAGGATGTAATCGACCCACTATCACCAAAACTGTATGTGGCGGAAAATTACTCAGGAACAGAAGCCCTAAAACACATTCTGCGCATTACAAAAATCATAGGTTAAGAGAAAAATAAATCGTGCGGATAGAAACAAATACGCATTTGATGTTGTTAGGCTTCAATGGAGGAGGCTTTCCTATTAATACGGAAAGACGAAGTGTGTCCGACAGTTGTAAACTTAAGTCAGACTATGCTGGATGAATATCAATATGGCCGACTTACGGTTGTAGCAGCTCTAGCATAAATCTGGAAATATCCGAAGGTTCATCAATATTCTAACAATCAGAATTACAGAAAATTACATAACCTTTACCCTTATACACGGAGGTGCGTTAAATATCCATATTTACGGACCATGGGTCCCGCAAATTTTTTTATTTATTTCTACGATAATGTAATAATCCAAAAACTAGTTTAACTTTGAAATCGTTTTTTAATCATTTTTTAAATAAAATAATACTAAAAAAACAAAAATAATAAAGAGCAGATTGGCCGCGGTGGTCCATAAAACTAGCCCCCAAAGTCTCCAGAATTAACACCATCAGATTTTTTCTTATGGGGATACATTAAAAACATTGTTTATGATACGCCAACAACAACACGGGCTGATATGAAACAGCGAATTAAAACTGCTTTTGATACAATTACACCACAATTATTAGCAAATGTCAGACATTCATTTGAAAAAAGAATTCATCTGTGTATTGAAAATATCGGCCAACATTTTAAGCATTTTTTGTAGCTATAGTAGTAAAGGTATGTCTGGTATAGGACTTTTTTTGTTGTTAATTTTTAAGAATTATGAATATGTTACTGAATGTTAAAAATTTGTACCTATTTTATTATTCTTAAGTTATAACTTTCAGAGTTTGTTAGAATTAGGTACCCAATAAATTGTAGTGTAAAAGTTTTTAAGTCCGATTAGTATGGTCCCACTTGATGGTGGTAGAGAACCCTTGTTGGCTTTTAAGTTCCAATTTGTCTACGGAAAAACTATTGTAATATTCTAATACCGATCAGCCAATAGCAATTTATTAAATGTAAATTACAGGGTGTACCTACTATTAAAAGTCAAATCAATAAGATAAATAAGTTATAATAATTATTTCTTGGGAAACGGTGACAGTTAGGTATAAGTAAGCCTAATACCATTTGATAGAGAACATTAATTAGTATCGACAGGTGCTATGAAAGACAGGGTGTGCTATTTAAAATAAAAAAGTTATTTAAATAAATATGATTGATAAGAACAATAAAAAAATTGTGACCATCCTGTACAATATTTACAATTCGGCTATACACCGAACATGTATGTGCTATCCACTTGCCAATTTAAAATTTTAAACGGTTTAGTTAAAAAAATAAACGCACAAAATGTTTTTCAAAATGACCATATTTTTTTCAAAAAACGCAATAATTGGCCAAACGGGTAGATTTAGGTATAGAGATCATGAAAATAACCTTACTTTATTTTATCCAAAGTCTTCAAAAAATCCAAAAAATACTGGGCGTTCCATTAAAAAAATATAACTTTGATATGCCACACTTTTCTGGGACACCCGGTATATTTAAAAACATTTTTGTTAAATGCTCCTGGTAGACCTACATACACCCACGTAAACAAAATTTGCAATTTCAATTTTGTTAGGCTATGAGAGACCGAGGCGAATGTTCTTCCCGGCCCGGTATTTTTTAAATTAGGGCCTATCGTATGTTTTTATTCTCCTTGCCTCTCCTGGCAAACTGTTTTACTAGGAGCCGGTCCATTGTAACTTGCCTAAGCCGCTTGGGACTTCCCCATCTAACCTTACCACGTCTGTTCCACAAAATTCTTTATATAAGAATGGGATAGCATTGCAATCGGTAGGAGTTACAATGTTGGTTAAATTAGGGAAAAGTTGTACAATTTAACCACCTTTTAAATGGTGTTTTCAAAATTAAACTAACTTTAGCCGTTTTCGATAATTTTTGATGAAACGATGGTTTTCGATTTTAGTTTTGATTTATTTCTGAAATTATTTTTACAGATATAAAAAAATTAAAAGCCCTTTCTCATTGTTACTTTTTGAAGAGAAAAAGACAGCGTGTACAAATTTTCACCACTACGTTTCGTTTTTGAAAACACATTATCAACTTGGTTTTTCTCATACGGCCTTGGAGTTTCTAATGTTAAATTTAAAGCCATTTTCAATTCAAAAATAGGTGGTATGTCACATATATGTAATGGTTTAAACAGGTTTTCAGTATTTCTAGCTGTTTTCTAAAATTATTCAAGAAAAATCGCCATAGTTTGGCACTTAACTGATTGAATGCAGAGTAGTAAGTTTTACAAAAACAGTCTTGTTACTAGTCACAATTATTTATTATTCTTTGACAATTTATTTCTGTCTCAGTACATTTTATTTTGTACGCGGTTTTTTATATTTAGTTGAAATTTTTGTGCTTTATGAAGTTATTAAAAAAACGCCTTTCTCAAATGACTGTTTTATCCGAAATAAGTGCCAAACTCTGGCGATTTTTCTTGATTCATTTTAAATAACAACTAAAAACACTGAAAACTTGTTTAAACCATTACGTGTGAAATACCACCTATTTTTGAATTGAAAATGACTTTAAATGTAACAATAAAAAATCCAGGGACTTATTTAAAAAAAGTGGACACAGTGTATTTGTTAAATTCAGGTTGGGGTTGTTACCAGACATGTTTCGGAATAGTATATTCTGTAACAAGTGAGGAATGTGGCATATTCGGAACGAGTGGAAATTTGTCACTCGAGCCGACAGGCGAGGGTGACGGTCCACGAGTTCAGAATAGCTGATTCCTCACGTGTTACAGACTATACTTTTTCTACAACTGCAACTGAATTCCCTAATCTCAGGCGGGGTACAAATTAGCTCTTCTTCGCTAGACATTGTATTGAAAAAGTTGTATAACAATTTATATAGGTAGGTACTTTTAAAACTTCAAAATCAAGATAATATAATTAATAACTTACCTCAATGTGTATAAGTAGATATCTAATCAATAATATAAATCAAGAATTACACATAAGAGACTTTCAAATAATGACATATATGTCAAACAAATTCTACAATTTGTCCTTCTGTCAAAACTTAAATGTAAACACTTAAAAAAATTTCAATAATATATTATATTGAAAAGTGAAACAGTTGTTATATAGATTTTTAATATATCTGACCCATTTCTAGAGATACGAATAATTATTAATAACGCTAAAACACCGCTGTGTAATTATAAATTCCGATAAAGTTATAGGCAACCCTTAATACGTCATTCTGTAACACTGTTACGGAATATTCAATATTCTGTAACAGTTATTGACATCAGAATACCTATATTCTAAAACAGTTGTCGAAAAAAACTATTCCATCATCATACAAACTTACGTGGTTACAATGGTGGATTTGATAAACATAGACATGGAGTATAAACATATACATCATACATATTATATTGTGCATTCTGTGAAAAATCTTCCTTATGACATATGAAATCAAATAAAATAATATAAACTACATTCACTCAATGTTGTACATCTTAAATAAAGTTGATTTTAAGAATTTAGTTTATTTTATTTCATATGTCATAAAAAAGTATTTTCCCAGAATGCATATCCGGGTATTCCATTAAGGCTGGACAGGTAGTATATCTCAGGAAATAATAGTCGTAGGACAATAGGAAAAAAATTCTTTTAGGAAAATCGACAATGGGAAATGGCTGGAAATAATTTTTTAGTTCCTAACTATACCGCTAGGGGGCGTAATAGATACAGTAATGCGAAAAATGCATTTTTATTGAAAATTTCGCAATATAAGTTAGACAAACAATACTACCACAGTAATGTTACTGAGATTCCCCATCTTTTTGGTGTATCATTTTTTATTGTGCGGCTTGAAATAAAGGCAGCAGGGAAGGACGAAATTTTACCTATGATAATGTCCATAACTTTGGTTTGACTTAACCGAATTTATCAATCTAATTTTTGTTTTAGAACTGGAGCCTTGCTGATGAGTATATAACTTTGACTTGCCTTAACCGAATTTATTAATCTAATTTTTGTTTAAGAACTGTAGCCTTGCTGATGAGGAAAAAAAATATTTCAAATCATAATTGCTTTCTGGGGCTCCGCTAGATGGCGCTATTTGCAACGCTTAAGGTTTTTTTTTATTTTCCTTTAAAAAATTAAATGGAATGATACAAATATTTTATCAAAAATTAAAAGTAAATTGAATTTGCAACAAAAAAGTCGAAAACTGCACATCTAAATCTTTAGTCGTTTCAGAGTTATGGCCAAAAGAATGTTGTTTTATCGTTGAAAAAGCAGGTATATTTAATCTTCCGTGATCAAGAATGCCATGGGAAATAAAGAAATGCTGCTGAGCGGGACTGGATCAATTCTTACACTTCCAGTTTTTATTTTGGTAATTTTAATGGATTTTTTATTATTTTTATTTGATAAACTATCAGTTAAATAAAGTTTAAATCCATTTCTTTATTTCCCATGGCATTCTTGATCACGGAAAATTAAAGATACATGATTTTTCAACGAATTTTGGTGAACAACATTCTTTTGGTCATAACTCTGAAACATAAAGATTTTGATGTGCGGTTTTTGACTTTTTTGCTGCAAATTCAATTTACTTTTCATTTTTGAAAAAATATTTGTATCATTCAATTTAAGTTTTTGAAGAAAAATAAAAAAAAGACGTTAGGCGTTGCAAATAGTGGCATCTAGCGGAGCCCCAAAAAACAATTATGATTTGAAATATTTTTTTTCTTCATCAGCAAGGCTACAGTTCTTAAACAAAAATTAGATTAATAAATTCGGTTAAGCCAAGTCAAAGTTATATACTCGTACATCATCATAGGTAAAATTTCGTCCTTCTCTGCTGTCTTTATTTCAAGCCGCACAGTAAAAAGTGATACACCAAAAATATGTGGAATCTCAGTAGCATTACTGGGGGGTATTGTTTTTTTAACTTATATTTCGTAATTTGCAATAAAAATGCATTTTTCGCATTACTGTATCTATTACGACCCCTAGCGGTATAGTTAAGAACTAAAAAACTATTTTTTGTATGTCATGCCACTGATGATGGAATAGTCTTGCCAAAACGTGTCTGGCAACAACCTGATCCTAAATTTAACATATTAAATATTAAGAATTTTGTGGAACAGACGTCGTTTGATTTATTTATTATTATTTTGTTATTTTTAATGATTGTTTTAATTAATTATATTCACATTTTTCAATCATACGGTTGTTATACTTTTAAACACAATAAATAAATGAAGTAAAAATGCGTTATTTTCCATAACTTTGTATTTTATTAAGTTTGTAAAACTATAACAGCATACATACAACGATGTCAAAGTTATGAACACGATGTTCTATAAATAATTACTAATTTGATTTTTAGGGTACGTAGGTATAATACATTACAAACTATGATTAAACTAAAGAAAATATTATTTATAACAAATAGGTACTACTAACTAATATAATACTTATAGGTACAATATAAACAAAACATTAATTTTTACGAAATGCAGTTATGTTTCTGCTTTATCCCTCAGATGACATTGATTCTGTGGGAGTGTATATTGCTGAATCTGGAGATAAAGAGCTCGTGTTTGACGGGCTCCACTTGCAAAAGTCGTCCTTCCCAAAGTGTGAGAATTGCCTTGAGACCGCATAATTCGCTGTAAAAGAGAAAATTGTTATTTAGTTACTAATATATTTCTTGAAGTAATCCATAACGGAGATGAGATTGAATGTATATGTAAATATATTTTAAGTAATTTTGTGGAGAAGGCGTAGTTAGTTTTATTTACATATATATTCATATATATTTAATTCATAAATCTTAAGTTGCAACATAATAACTCACCTTGGTTGTTATTTGATCTGAGAAATTTGTTGCTTTCATAGTATTCAGACTGTTGTTCGATGGAACACATTTTGGAGATTACTCCAAATTCCTTGGGATCTACCTCGAATGAAATATTCGCTTCCTCCAATGGTAGTAATGGAGCTTGTTCTAGAATCTTTAACATTGCCCTATCGAATGCCAGGTGATTATTGTCTGAATTCGGTAGTCTTGACTTAACCATGCTGACAACGTCCCGGAAATACATTTTTTGCGCGTTCAGCGTAATAGTTTTTGAGAGAAGTAACCCGTGGAGCCGTCTTGTTAAGACTTCACCTCGGTCTTTTAAAGCAATTTGACAGCTAAAAATGAGCATTATCTATTAGTCTCAGATATTGTTATATTACAATTAGTAAAAATGACTTACCTAGTGTTTATTTGAAGAATTTTCCTTATAGATTCTTCGCAATCTTTGTTAGCAGCTCTAATTCCCAATGATATAGTATTCATTGTTAGTCGACAGTTAATTGAACATTCCTTGGCAGCTTGCTTCAAATCGCTAAGTTCACTTTCCATTTGTTCTTCAAAATCAGCAATTGTATGGCAATCATGATTAGCATGACGACTTTTAATACATATAATACATAAAGGAGTTTGCTCACATGTGGCACACAAATAGAGTTGAGGCTCTCTATGTACAGTACAAACTATCGTCGATGATAGTTCATTGCTGACGGGCCTTCTAAAATCTCTCTCAAATGAATCCATATTTTCACGAATAATTTTTATACAATCACAAACTTACAAACACTCAACACTCACAATTTTGCTGTTGCTTCTGTTGAAAACTGAGACGTAATGAATATTATGTTGATGTGCATTATTGTATTTATAGTAAAATTGCGCCTTGATCCCTTTGTACCTGCTGATGCACCTCGTAAGGTTTGTAATTTTTAGAGCCCGGATTATAGTAGGTATGCAAAATAATAAGGGTTGTTATGATGAGGTATGTTTACTGAAAATGACAAAAGATTTATAGAAAATACCTAAATAGAATTAGGCATTAGGAAAGGTAAAATGTTATTTAAAACTAAATAAAAGAATTTAGAGACCAATTATTATTATTAGATGTCAGATTCTTCCAGAATATTCTTGATTATTGTTGTTTTTCTTGGACTGTCTTTAAATGCCTTTATTACCTATATGTTCAATCATAATTTGAAAATGTAGTACATTGTAATGCTGTATTCATTTGTTGCCCAACAACAAGTGGGAAATATTTAAAAATGCACGGGTAAATTTCCTGGTAATGACAAAAGTAGCATCGGTTATGAAAATCACCATATTAACGCCGACAATACAATTAAACCAAATTGACAGTTTATTATTATTTATATAATGAAAAAACAGTGATAGTGAATATAGTTTAACACCACCTAGTCAAATTAATACTTTTAACTCATCGAATTTAGGCTTACGCCAACAGGGCGAGTATAGGTACATTTTGAAGAACAAATATTTTCCTAAAAATTATGTTTAATGTATTCAAAACCATTAAACCAGTGGTAGGAACAGTATAGTCTGAGACTCACATGAAATAACCATTTCCTATTCGTATGATTTGCAGCATGAGCCACAGGCGAGTACTGCAAACGATAATACTCGTAGGAAATATATGTCATTTCATATTCGTTACAAAATATACTATGGTAGAACCCTAAAAAGGCTGTGTACTCTACTGGCTTCAAAAGTCCGGAGTGTATTTACTAATGTGTGGAAGGTACCATAAACTGCTATTTAATTTAGCCTGTAATAAATGGTTGGTACCGTCAGATTTTAATTTGGCAGTGTTTCGTTTTGTCAGTGCTGCAGTGTGTATTATTGGAATACAAACCCGAAATAGGTAAATTTTTTTGCATTTCGAATAGCGAGGAGTTTAGAATGTTATTTTTTGAAACATCTATACCTAGACTTGCACAACTAAGGCCTACTTATTAGTAATGAAACGGGATAATGCCTTCTATGGAAAACATGTTTGTACGTCACTAATAAAGAACTAAACCTAAATGAACCTGTGTTGCCTCGCACAAGAAACATTCCGAAACGGCACGATAAAGGAATCTGTGGATTAGCGTTTAGCACTCTCAAATGCTTCTATCGAGCGTTATTTAATGAAATATTCGATCACGCAATCAGCTGGTTTGAGGCGAGACTCACTACAACCATTAAAAACACCTCCAAGAAGCTCAATTTTTCCCTCGCAGTCAATATGTATATGATCTATATGAATTTTGTAAAATTGACTTCGATAAGAACCGTGTCATTTTGCATAGTAATATGCTGTTCAAATCTGCCGACCACTTAATTTACAAATAAAATACCTCGAAGTAGTAGTAAAATTTACTAGATAAATTCAATTGTATTTCTGATTCCGAAAGTAGTAAAATTCATAAACAAATTTCAAAATATAGTGGAAATACCAGATGAATTCATCCATTCACGGTTTGCCAAAATATCTTTCGAGAAAGGAAACATGAACTGGTTCTGTGAATTTTTGTTTTGTTGATTTTATAAACTTTATATCGAACACCCTTACGTTTTTTTATAAATTCCTCTTTAATATACAGGGTGATTTTAGGTATAGGGATATGACCTATTATTTGAAAGGCAATTCGATTATCATTTAGAATATATGACAATATACAGGGTGTTCCATTTGATAAAATCGACTTATGCCTATTTTTAATAACCTAAGGCGTTCCTAAAGCACCTTCAAAATTGCAAGATACTATCTTTAGGGGCTATGAAAAACGATATTTTGTCGGAAAACCTGTTTTGGGCCAAAAAAATCGAAATAATTTTTTTTTCAAAAACAGTTCAAGATAATAATAATAACCTATATTGCTCAACAGAATCTATTTATTTACAGAGCAATACATCAAATAGGAAATAAATGCGACAAATACTAACTACATTACAATTTTACAAATTTGTGCAAGAATTTTTTTTTAAATTATTTATAATTGGTGAAGATTTTGAGGGAGTAGTGGTTGTTTTTCTCCCCAATTTCTACACCACTGGAAAAGTACGGTTTTAAGATACCTATTTGAACTGCCAATGTTTCCTGCAAAAAAAGGTACTGTTGGTCATCAGTTTTAAAGTTGACCGTTTTCGAGGAAAAACAACTTGCTGAAAAACATGGTCAATTTTTTGAAATAAATTTTTTCTACTAATTAAACGTTAACTTCATAATTGCAAAATTAAAAAATAACATTAAGTTTGTACATGCAAAAAGTAAATTTGTATCACAAAATTAAAACTGAATATTTATGAAGTAGTCCATTTTCCGTGGAGTCTCAATTTAATGAGGGGAATAAATAATTACACAAACGCTAAAATGTGCGAAATGCATTACCTGTACGGAATGGTGAGCGGTAATTCGGCTGATGCAAAGCGGTTGAATCAAGAAAGACATCCTGATCGCCAAGTAACACACCACAATTTGTTTTAACGCATTCACTAACGACTATGGGAAAATGGAACTTTTTAAAAAAATACTACTGATAGTGGGCGGCCTATGGAAATTGCAATTCCCCTACAAGAGGCTGTCCTCAACGAAGTTGAAGAAAATCCGACCACAAGTACCAGAAAAATTGCTCACAAATCCAGAGCTTTCTCATTTTTAAACTCCTTTATGTTTCTTATCAAAAAGCCAATATTTCGATAGGATGTTTTGTTATCGGAACTGAAAATGTTAGTCTTCTGGAAAATAACACCCCCTAGTCTTTAATTAAATGAGTTGTACATACTATCGAGTATAAGAATTGTATCGGTGTTTTTATATAGTGATAGGTCATAGTTTTTCATTCTTGTATATTAGAACGTAAACGCTTTTCAATTGACCATTTTCAGATAGAGCAATGTATACGATTGATAATAATAATAATATATTTAATTCCATTAAAAAAAAATCCACAAAATATAAACTTGTTTATAATACATATAAAGCCAAAAATAAATATAAGAAAAATAATAGTATGCTACTATTTAAATATATAATACCCTGAGCAAGGAGCAAAAGTTTTTTAGTAAAACTTGTCCGCTCCCGCTCAACGGCCGATACTTTACAGTTTTTCTGTTCACAGCTCCATCCTGACCCTGAACTGAACAATCTCAAATCCAATAACATAAATCCCCCAAACACAAAATTTCAAAACAATATAATACGGTTCCCCGATGCTATACAAAATAAAGGTTATTCTTATTATTTGGGATTTGTAATTCAATAATACACACTGCCTAAGTACTGACAAAACAATACACTGCCAAATTAAAATTTGACGGTAGCATTCATTATTATGCGGCTAAAATAAATTTCTGATGAGTACACAGCCTTTACATGCCTTTTTACCGTTCTGAAAATATAATATCTTGAACGTTACAAAAATAATTAAGAATTTTCGAAATTCTCGAAGAATCTGACATCCAATAATTGCTCTAATATCTTTTATTTAGTTTTAATTAACATTTGATGACCAACGGCCGTTCATAATACCTAGATTTTAATAAGGTATTTTCTAAATCTTCTGTAATATTTCAGTAAACATAAGTATCATAATAACAACCTTATTATTGTGCATAATACAATACGGCTGTAAAAATTATAAATCTTACTACCAAGCAATCAGCATAAGTATAGTTCAGGAAAAATGGTATTGCTAAGTTGTATTTCAATAATTCCCATCATAAAACCCGAGAATGCCTACTATAAATGTAAAAGGACCGGATTGTATATTTATTATAATTTCTGAAAGCAAGTAATTTTGTCCCTCTGTTATATTTCACATATTATTCAAAATATAATTCAAACTTATTGCACATTTGCATCTTTTACTTGATTTTCTACACAATGGGATTAAAACAGGTAGTTTATTGCAGTTGATACGCCAATACCATTTTTCGTGAAATACCTATGCTTATACAAAGGGATTAAAGTGAAATTTTACTTAAATGCACATAAATTTAATATTCATTACGTCTCAGCTTTTAACAGCACCAACAATAAAATTGTGAGTGTTTGTAAGTTTGTAATTCATTAAAAACCATTAGTTAACATATGAATCGATTTCGGAAAAAGTTTAACGGGCCTGCCAAATATTTTAGAAAGGACTAGGAAACAATTAGAGCAGTTTTTTTTTGGAAGAAGTCTAATTCCACAAATTGTATTTATTAATTCACACTTACTAATGGTGCCACGTCAAACCATGTATCGAGGACACATATTACCCCTATCATCAGTGATAAAAGATTATTAAAGTAAAAGTCAGGCATTACAGAATCAACGTGAGGAAGAAAAGGTTTTTTATATTTTTATTTTTATAAATTAAATTTAATCATTAATTAAACTTCTTTTTTCGTTTTTTCAAATTAAATTTTGGATTTTTATTCTACGTTCACATGAGATGCAAATTAGGAAAACCAAAAGATGCAAATTACACAAATTAGTTTTCGTAATTTGCATCTCACGTTTTTGGTATAATTTTTGGCACAACCTGCCAATGTTCTTCGTTTACAGATCATTAAAATTAAATTTGCCATGGAAAACATTGTATAGCTGTCAAATATAAATAATTTTTGTCAGTTGCTTGTGTTCAGTTAGTTTCCTTACAAACAAAAATCGAAAAACTCAAATATAACCTCACACTCATTATTGCTATGGCAGAATTAACGGAAAAACAAATAATTGATTGATGATGGTGGCTACGGTGACAGAAAACGCCGTTATGAAGAAGTGTGCAAGCTCTTTCATTAGTTGTATCCTAACCGGCCCCAAATTCAGAAAAGGTATGTATCTAAATTATGTCAGAAATTTTACGAAATTGGTAGTGTAAGAAACAAACTAAAAATGGGAAGGTCAAAAACAGCTGCAGGCGCTAACAAGGCATTTGGTTCGTCCTGCCTTATGTGTATATTTATGTGTTTATTAATTTGCATTTTTTTACTTTATTACGGTTTGATTTAGTAATTCTTATAAAGAAACAATCATTTGTTTGTCTTCCTTTTTATATTCATATCTAATGTATTGTTGCATTCAAAAATATTTTGCTCGCGTTAATTTTATTTACAAATTTGAATTCCGTTGTAATGCTATACAACAATTCCTGCTATCCCTTTCACTTTACATCCCAAACGCGCCTCGTATATACAATTCCTGCCTATACGCGCATTGGATGTACAGAGGGAGACGACGTACAAGTTAAGTCGGACCGGTCGAAAGCACACACGCGAAAATATTACCTGCCCTTTTTATATACAAGTGAATAGAAATACATTTTCCAAGTGCAAATTCCAACATTTTCCCTTTACTGGTAAGTCCTACAACCTTTTCAGTGATTTTACTCGCATAATATCATTTTATTAATTGTGTTACAAACTGGATTGGACACAAAATCTCAACAGGGTGAAACAAGATTTTTGAAATCAGGAAATCAGCTAAGCCTTTACGCCATAACGCAACAGCATTAGATGTCATTTGTGGTATCCAGAAATAAATGGCCTACCGAAAAATATAATACCATGTGATTTAAAAAAACAAAGTTGGTTGCCATAGCAACAAAGCTGCTAACGCTATAAAAAATTGAACTTCGGCAGGTTGTGTAAGAATTTATATCAAATAATTTTTTATAAACATTTTTTCAAAATAAAGACTATTGTCGGAAATATACAGGGGTTTCCACACTATATACACACTCTGTATATACGTTCTATCCAGGGCGTAGTGATGCCGTTACGGGCCTGTGTTCCAAGGAATTTTCGGGCCCACCGCCACACCCATTGAAAAACAAAGTACCAATATTTATACGTTTATTAAAAAATCAATCAAACTTAACCAAAGCACAATTTAAAATATAAAAACTAAAAAATATAGGTACATGGTATTTCTTAAACCGTGCAAGATAGAGAGTTAGTTAAATTAGACACAATTTGCAGTTTTTGATGCCTATTTATTATCTCTATGTAGGCAAATTCTTTTTAGTTTCTGAAATATTTTGAAAACTATTGATTTTCGACACAAAGTTTAAAATCAAGAGTTTAATGGTTCTAATATGTCTACAAGACGGCACTTTCAAAATTAACGTCCGCCGTTTTGCCTTACAGCTGCCACCATCAACTTTGTTTTTTTTTTTTAAATTCGGACCTGCATCTTAAATTTTGTTTTCTAAAATGGTTTGTCACTACTCTCAAAATAAGGTATAACTCAAGTATGATCTCGACGTTTCGATTTAATAATAGTCATCATCAATGATTTTTCCGTAATACAGACCTGTTTTATTGCTGAGCAAAAATAAAATATTTTAACGGGCATTATGTAGTAACACATTTCGTATTTTAGCTAAGCAAAAAATAATGCAGGTCTGCATTAAGGAAAAATCATTGATGATGACTACTATCGAATCGAAACGTCAGAAACCGTACTTGAGTTATACTTTAATTTAAAGGTAGTGAGAAATAAAAATGCAGGTCTGTATTTGAAAAAACAAAGTTGATGGTGGCAGCTGCAAAACGAAACATTAAGACGTGTTGATTTTGAAAGTGCCATGTTATAGACATATTAGAAGTTAGAACCATTAAACTTTTGATTTAAAACTTTCTCTCGGAAATCACCAGTTTTCGAAATATTTAAGAAAATAAGATTTGACATTTTTCACAAATCGCCCTGTATTTCAAAAGCTAAAAAGAATTTCTCTACACAGTCAAGAGATTTTAAATAGGCATCAAATACCACAACTTTTGTCTAATTTAACCAACTCTCTATCTTGCACGGTTAAATGTTAAATAGTCTTGCACTAAAAATAATTGATCAAATTAAAAAAAAAAAAAATCGCCTTAATATTCGCAAAAGTCGATACTATGAAAGACACGTCTATTTTTCGTGCAATCCGGTTCTCAATTGACAGAATTGACAACCCTCACAGTCTTTCCTGTCCCATGGTATTTCTAAGAAAACTTTTTATCAATTTCAACATGGAAAATGAACGTTCGGCTGTTGCTACACATACAGGGAGACACAGGAATATGTCGCAAGCTGTCAAAATTTCGCTGAACGTACTACAGGAACTGAGCTTTTCAATTAATATAAATTCCATTAGGTCTTTAATTGATTTTATCTTACATTAATCACCCTTAAAACAATTACTAAATGAAACAATTTGAGACGATATCGTATCGGAAATGTCATCGGAATATTTGACGTACAATTCCTGACCCATCCGATACAATTCAGCATCATCACCTAACACATCTGCAGATAATCTACGAAAAGTTTTGCAAATTTCACTTATCCCGGACGTTCTATTTTTTAACTGAGATATTGGGCCGGGACATGCCCACATGTGCAAGCGCGCATCGACGTGATTATGATATCGCAGTATCTAGTCGCGTGGATGGTGGTTGGATGGGTGGACGGTGCTCCCGGTCGAGTCCGGTAGACTTGCCTATGCCAAGTAGTTATTGACTATATAGTCGTGGGTGCTGGCATCTGGCGGTCGATGATCGTGGTTCGGATTCCACGCTAAACTGTAGGTCGAAGAATTACAAAGATGGCTGTATTACCTAAGTGTAGAGGCCAAATTAGAAAGGAAGGAAGGAAGGAACTGAGATATTATAATATCTAAGGTTGTATACAAATTTTTTATTTTGAACCAGTCTTCATTTGATTCTACTTGAAAATGATTTTTCTTTTCATCAAAAAATCGTTATTGTCTTTTGTAAAACTCCGCCTTTATCCCATTCCGCAATAAAACTACTTGATTCGCTTATCAATAAATCAAAATTATTTATAAGTGTTTTGATGTTTTCGAGAGCAGTATTAAACATTTTTTATGCTTGTTCAAGGTTTTGCTGATTATTCTGCAGTAGTTTCCAAAGAGCATCAGTACATTTCAACATTTTTGTTTGCAAAACGATTAATATGATAGTTTCAAATATTTCTAGATTTTTCTTTCAAAGAATTTGCTTCGTCAGCCTCTGTTTTGTAAGAAGTCAATATAATTTGTGAAAAAACTTTTAATCAAGTCAAATAAATGTAAGGTATTTAATATAGAAAAGATGCAGAATGCAGTACCGGGCCCCTTGGTGATACCGGGCCCGTCTTCCGTGGAACACGCGGAACACTGGTCACTACGGCCCTGGTTCTACCGACCTAACTGCTTTAAACGCAATTTTCTCGAGAATTATGACGACAAATATCAAAAGTGATCTATTGCTGTAAAGAAGATAAAAAATGCGTTAAAATTATCATTCGACCCCTACTGCTATTTGAATTTTTTTTTTTTTTTGATTTAGGCCAAGGCAGAGAAATCATCATGACACCTAGGGAGTTCCTTACCACTTCCCTAGGTAGTGTGGGACTCTAACCCAAACTAAAACTCTGCCTTATCTTTGTAGTATGGCTCGGGAACCCTCCCTTTTCCATGTCCTCGCTTGATTGTCCTCTGTTGCTGTTGTCTTCTGATGTTGATTGTCGTCTGTTGCTGTTGTCCTCTGTTGGTGGTGCCTAGCAAACACTCTGAAACATACCTTTAGATGAGTATACCTGACCTGAAAGAAACAATATTAATTGGTGTCCTAATCCTGTGCATTCCTTCGTCAGAGTTGACTCCTCGGTCTCCGGTACCGCCTGGCACCGTCTTCTACGTTGTAGTTGACTGCTTCGCGAATCAGTGGGTTTGCATGGGTCTCTGCCATTGCAAAGACCTTCTGGGCTCTCAACCTCATGACGTCCCTGAGGGCGTCGAGTTTGAGGTCCCTTCGGATCTGTGCGTTTGACACAAACCAGGGTGCACCCACTGCCATCCTTCTTGCCTTGTTCTCCGTGGCTTCCAATCGTGTCAGGTACGATGGTGCCGCGTATCCCCATGCTGAACTGGCATAGGTCAAGGCAGGTCGCACGACAGTCTTAACCATTTGGAGCTTGACCTGCAAGGGCATCTTGCTCCTTCTGCAGATCATCGGGTAGAGCTTCGAAATGATGCCTTTGCATTCGCGATGCTCTTCTCGATGTGCGGTCTCCAAGATAGGGATCTGTCCAAAGTTACCCCCAGGTACTTTGCAGTGTGCTGCCATTGTATGTCAGTACCCTCGATGTTGACGAAGTCGTCGGGGCGCACTTGTCTTCTTCTGATGAGGAGCGCGGTGCTCTTCTCGGCATTAATCTTGGTCTTCCACCTGGTGCACCATTCGGTGAAGTTGTCCGCTGACAGCAGTCAATAGCAATTTGAAAATTTAGCTTACGCGATTTCAACCAAAAACTAACGCGTTCATCCGAGGACTGCCCCAAAACATATACCAGAATTTACCTTAATTGGTTAAAGCGTATGGGCGCTATCGTGGAAGAATACATACAGACACACATACATACATACACACGAACAGACAGACTTCCATCAGGAAATGGTCTTAATCGTCTCATGTAACTTTAAAATGGTCATATCCGTCTTTATCTCAAATTTTTTTTAACGCGTTCACAATACGTTCCGTGTGCGGGAAAGTAAAAATAATTAGGACTTGCGGGCAAGGAATGAAGGCAATTGTGTTAGCCTTTTCTTCTCCGATTGCAATTAAAACGAATTTGTTTTTGCCTTCCTAAGCAAACACATTTAGCGTCTTTTTTTAAACTGTCGCATCAACTTTAAAATTTTTTGTTTAAACAAATACGGACCAACGCTGTACAATTAGGAAGTCGAAAACACAAATCTGAATTTCTTTGGTAACGTACCGAATTCGGATTTGTATTCCAATAATACACACTGCATATTAAGTACTGACAAAACAATACACTGCCAAATTAAAATCTGACGGTAGCATTCACTTATTTATTAATTATACGGCTAAATTAAATTTCTGGCGAGTTCACATAATTGACTAGGTGTTGAACTATATTCACTATCATTGTTTTTCATTATATAAATAACTGTGAAACCTTCGAAATTAGTGAAATAATTTAATAATAATAATAAACTGCCAATTTGGTTTAATTGTATTGTCGGCATTGCTATGGTGATTTTCATAACAGATTGTTATTACCAGGAAATCTACCCGTGCATCTTTAAATAGTAGTACATTTTCAAATCATGATTGAACATATAATAAAGGCATTTAAAAACAGTCTTAGAAAAATATAATATCGTGGGCGTTACAAATATATTCTGGAAGACTCTCTAAAATCTTTTATTTAGTTTTAAATAACATTTTACCTTTCCTAATGACTAAATTTTATTAAGGCATTCTCTATACCTAAATCTTTTGTCACTTTTCAGTAAACATACCTCATAATAACAACCGTATTATTTTGCATATTATAATCCGGGCTGCGTAAAAATTATACCTACATCTTACGAGGTGCATCAGGTACAAAGGGATCAAGGCGCAATTTTACTATAAATACAATAATTCACATCAGCTTAATATTCATTACGTCTCAGCTTTCAACCGAAGCAACAACAAATTTGTGAGTATTGAGTGTTTGTGTAAGTTTGTGATTGTTTGAAAATTATTCGTGAAACTATGGATTCATTTAAGAGAGATTTTAGAAGCCCCGCCGATGATATTAGAAAGGTAAGTGCTAGTAGTAATCAAAAATTAAGTAGAACAGTTCTTGTAAACATAAATCAAAGGCGTCTACTCCACAAAATACTTTTATACCTCTACCTATATGTTCGAATTAGCCAAACTTTACTATTCTATCTTCAGTGGTATTATAAATCTTACAAAGAATACGTACTTCGTGGCTTAGGTTTATAATGTGTATTCAAACATGTATACACACATCCTGTGAAAAAAGCTTTTATTTAATAACAAAACATGAGATCAGACTTTAAAATTATTGAAACCTAAAATTGATTATGTAATAAGATAATCAATCATAATAATAATAATGTAAAAAGCCAAATACTGTGATACACCATGATAATAATATAATCAATTTTAAGACTGACCGCATGTTTTGTTAACATACATATATAAAAGTATTTTGTGGAGTAGACGCCTTTGATTTATGACTACATCCCGCTTCTCCTCGTAATGGATTACTTTAGAAAAAAAAAAGTTCTTGTAAAGTTAAATTGCCAGATTTTTTGATAAGAACTAATTTTATTTTATTGTCCTACAGGTGTTGGTCAGCAATGAACTGTCATCGACGATAGTTTGTACCATACATAGAAAGCCTCAACTCTATTTGTGTGCCACATGTGAGCAAACACCTTTATGTATTACATGTATTAAAAGTCGTCATGCTAATCATGATTACCATACAATTGCTGATTTTGAAAAACAAATGCAAAGTGAACTTATCGATTTGAAACAAGCTGCCAAGGAATGTGCGATTAACTGTAGATTAACAATGAATACTATATCATTGGGAATTAGAGCTATTAACAGAGACTGCGAAGCATCTATAAGAAAAATTCACCAAATAAATACTAGGTAAGTCATTTTTACTAAGTGTAATATAACAATATCTGAGACTAATAAATAATGCTCATTTTTAGCTGTCAAATTGCTTTAAAAGATCGAGTCCTAACAAGACGGCTCCACGGTTTACTTCTTACAAAAACTATTACGCTGAACGCGCAAAAAAAGTACTTCCGGGACGTTGTCACTATGGTCAAAGCAAAACTACCGAATAATCACCCGGCATTCAATACGACAATGTTAATGATTCTACAACAAGCTCCGAAAGAACCATTGGAGGACGCAAATATTTCGTTCGAGGTAGATCCCAAGGAATTTAGAGTAATCTCCAAAATGTGTTCCATCGAACAACACTCTGCATGCTTTGAAATCAACAAATTGCTTAGATCCAATAACAGCGAAGGTAAGTTATTATGTTGCAATTTAAGATTTATGAATCAAATATACGCTATGCGTAGTTTTATTTACATATACATTCAATCTCCTCTCCGTTATATGGATTACTTCAAGAAATATATAAATATATTAGTAACTATATAACAATTTTCTCTTTTACAGCGAATTATGCGGTCTCAAGGCAATTCTCAGACTTTGGGAAGGACGACTTTTGCAAGTGGAGCCCGTCAAACACGAGCTCTTTATCTCCAGATTCAGCAATATACACTCCTACAGAATCAATGTCATCTGAGGGATAAAGCAGAACCATAACTGCATTTTGTAAAAATTAATGTCTTGTTTATATTATACCTATAAGTATTATATTAGTTAGTAGTAGCTATTTGTTGTAAATAATATTTTCTTTAATTTAATCATAGTTTGTAATGTACTATACCTACGTACCCTAAAAATCAAATAAGTAAAATTACTTATAAAACATCGTGTTCATAATTTTGACATCGTTGTTGTATGTATGCTGTTATAGTTTTATAAATTTAATAAAATACAAATTCATGGAAAATAATGCAGTTTTATTTCATTTATTTATTGTTTTTAAAAGTATAACAACGGTATGATTGAAAAAATGTGAATATAATTAAATACTTAAAACAATCATTAAAAATAACAAAATAATAATAGATAAATCAAACGACGTCTGTTCCACAAAATTCATTCAATATATGTTAAATTAAGGATGGCGTTGTTGCCAGACATGTTTTGGCAAGACTATTCCATCATCAGTGGCATGACATACAAACTTACGTCGTTACAATGGTGGATTTGATAAACTTAGACATGGAATATAAACATACATATATATTTATTTTTTTATTATTCTTGAACCGTAATTTTTTTCCAGTTTACCTTTTTCTTGGGGTGTTCGGTTCTTATAAAAAATTTCTTCTTTACATAACTTTTTTAAATAAAAACATACATTTTTATTTTCGTCAATAAATAAACACTAAAAAGATAACATCGACGTTTCGTCACTAATTAGTAACTTCCTTGGGCTGACCATTTTTCTTACACAAATTCCAATACGTCATTATCAAAAAATAACAGACAATTTTCTTTATAGTTTACAAACACAACATTTAACACATTAAAATATATAAAATTAATTTTAATTTAAAGGATGGATACGTAAATCATACATACATATCAGGCAATTTATTCTCCTCAAAAAGTGCTTTTCATTTTTTTACATCTGTAAATAATGTCAGAAATAAATTAAAACTAAATTCGCAAAAAATTGTTTCTCAAAAATTCTCAAAAAAGGCTAAAGTTAGTTTAATTTTGAAAACACCATTTAAAATTGTACAATTTTTCTCTATTTAACCTTTAACTCCTACCGTTTCCAAAATTACAATGTTATCCCACTCTTATCTTGGACACAGTCTAAAGCAGGGGTTCCCAAACTTATTTTGTCTACTGCCCACTTTGAGAATAAATTATTTTTGAGCGCCCCCCTTCTTTCACCTGCTTAAAAACCACTACACAAGAGTTAATTTGAGCCCTGAGCGCAGTAGGTAGTACACAACGGCGTTCAGGTCTCAAGTTAACTCTTACGGGCTACACCTGCCCAAGAGAATGATTATTGAAACGCAACTTTATAGTAGGTATTCAGATAGAGTATCTTTTATTCAAAATAAAACAAACATAATCGATTCTTATATAAAAACTAATGTGAAGGATGAATATGATGCTGTTTAATATGTTTGTTGATATCAGGTTCCAATTTACTCTAGAACAGCCGCAAGTCGCCACGTTCGGTAACATACATACGATTTCTCTTTTTAGTAAGCAGCGTTGCGACAGCACTAAATCCACGTTCACACAAATATGACGATGGGAATGCAATCAAGAATCGATAGACCACAATCCAGGGTACAATTGCTGGATCGGTTTTTGTAGCCAAAATTCTTGATAGCAATTTTTGAACTTGATTTTCATTTCCTCGTTTGTTGTCAATTCTATAAGTTCTTCTACCAGCTGAGGTGACATTGCTGTGTTGACATTTGAAAACGGATCCAACACCCAGTCTGGTATTTCCAAGTTCAAAATGTCCTGGTATCGTTCGGTGTAGTCAATGTGGAGGTTTTCCAAATGTTGGCAGTAGGCAAACAAGTCGTCGTTACTGCAGGATACTGATAAATTCGGAAAATTGTGAAACTCACGTCTGCCCATATTATTTTTGTCAGAAGCAGTTTGGCTGCGAAAACAGCAACGACATTTTTTGTTTTAATTAAATTTAGTTCATCGCCTTGCAGTTGGAGATTCATGTCGTTGAACAATTTATACAGGTCTGTCATGTAAGCTATATCATTGTTTGATGTAATGAGCTTGTTGCCCAATCCTGTATCTTTAGTTTCCAAGAACTGTATCACAGAGTCAAACAGGTTGTAAAATCGAGTCAGACAATTGCCTCTTGATAGCCAACGAACTTCAGAATGAAGCAACAAACGGTTGAAATCTTCGTCATTAGTAACACAAAGCTGATGAAATAATATATCATTCAAAGAGCTGTTACGGATTTCATTGACTGCTTTGATGACATATTGCAGTGATTGAAATAGTCGGTCACTTAAGTTTCTAGCACCCAAATGTTTTCTATGAATAACGCATTGTACAGCAAGAATATCTGGAATTTTATTTTTTAAATTCGCTATGAAGCCTTTATGGCACCCTGTCATAGCCGGAGCGCCATCCGTAGCAACTGATATATTTTTCAAGGGAATATCTTTCTCATCACAAAACTTTTCCAATGTATTGAATATGGTTTCGCCTTTTGTATCGGTCTCTAAATTTCTAGCGAACAATAGTTCTTCACATATTTTCTCATCTTTAATAAACCTCACGTAAGACAGCAACAATGCTTTATTAGTTGGTAAAGTGGACTCATCGAGCTGAATTGAGAATTGACTAGTCCTCAGATAATTGCACAATGATCCTTCATGTTTTCAGCCATTTCATCAATTCGTCTTTGCACAGAATTATTACCCAAACCAATTTTTATTTATGAAACACAGTAGTTATTACTTCCTTTATTGCTGGCAAAATTAACTCTTCTCCGATGTTGTGTGGTTTGCCTTTTTGAGCAATTAACAAAGAGATATTGTACGAATAAGCTCGAAGTCCGTCGTCATTGTGTTTAGCAGCCGCCGAAAATAGTTTTGCTACACTTGGCTGAGTATTATGCTTCTTCTCTAGGTCTTGAAAATATGCTACATTCTTGTCTTTCTTATCTGGATGCATTTTATTCAAATGATTTTGCAGTCTTGAAGGCTTCATTGCTTCATTCGAAAATGTTTTAGACATAGAAGGCGACGATGGGTTTGGGGGATTTTCAATGAATCCGAATTTAAAATATTCCGCACAGTATTGCCGTCTCTTCTTTTTTACTTCTGACATTGTTTTGTTTTGAGAAATACATAAGTAATTCTTAAACTTAAGTACTGCTTATCTATTGCGCGCGAAACCGCAAATGAGAATAAAATAAATATTACCTTGTTTATATAGGATTGCATAAGCAGCACGCACCGACAGGAATACACATGCATAAACTTGTTTACCTCATTCGACGCTCAATCGTACTCAACAAGTAAGAACAAGTATTCTATAAACAAGCCGATTGATACAGGAAGGTACAAATCCGGTTGTTTAACAAAAACGTGTTATAATATGATTGCCCGTGGTCTATTATCTGCGAAAATTACCTATCTAGGAATACTAATAACTATTAAAATGCGAAAGTGTGTCTGTTGCCTTTTTATTTGTTTGTTTGTGTCTACTTTCATTTCGAAACGGAGCGACCGATTGACATGATTTTTCTTTTATTTATTGAATAAAACAGGACAGATATATGAACTACGCGGAGAGAAATATCGAACCGAGTTTGAGCTCTTAACTACTCTTAATTAATATTAGTTGATGTCCACAAGTTGTAGTCGAGAGCTCAGTCGGTGTCTAAGAGTCCTAGCTAGATAAAATTACAAATCGCCCCCCAAGCCTCTACACAACACCACCATTCTTTCTGGATGTTAGAAGCTCACAGATTTCGTAGGCCCCATTGTATTTCGTGAAAGGGTTTGGGAGCTATGATTTTTTTAGTGTGACCGTAGACATAAGGGGTTAGTTTCTAAATACGTAATTGGGCTAAGTAACGCAGAGTTTGTGCGTTATGTAACCCTAGTACGTATAGTTGCATATGTGGTTGGAAATTCCTCACATCACGTGTGGCCTTTGTCGATACGCTACTGAAATGTATGTCGCACTCAGGGCAGTTTAATTTATTTTTCCTACAAAATAGTCGAGATCCATTCTCATAATTGATGTAGCGTCAACTTAACTTACCTTTCCGAAATCATTTTCGTAATTATAAACCTTTAAGTTTTTCGACAAAAAACAAGTAGGAAGAGCCGCCACTGATAAAACCGTGGTGATCTGGCGAATTCAACCCAATTTTATGAAAATAAATTTGGCAACAAGATGGTTTTGGATACACCTAGTGCGAGCAGGCAATATTATGCATTTTTATGTATAAAAAAACTCTATTTTATCACATTTTTGACACAAATACAATAAGAGTCACGAGAAGAAAAAGTCCCCACACCGAAAAAAATTCTAAAAATGAACCCTAATAAATAATTATTTGGCTTTTATTTGTTTAGCTCATACAAAATTTATTTGACTCAAATAAACAGTGATTGTCCGGAATAAATAGAGTTATTTGATTTTAAAAAAATATTTATTTGGCCTGGGGTTCTTTGGCAGAAATAAATATGTATTTAATTTAAATAACAGATTAAAATTAATTCCTGGTTATTTAAAACAAGTCCACCGTTATTTGAGTCAAATAAATAATAATAAAATGAGCCGACGCGCATGGCTGTTGGGGATCCAACTCCATAGCGCACGCGTTTTAGTTTAGTATTAGTCCAATGTAGAAGGTGTTTTTTATTGTGTTAGTTATAACTTATACCTATATATTATATAATAAATAAAAAAAATAATGTCCGTTGAATCGTTATTATAGTGATGTGGAACCTAGGGTGCTTATATGACCGCTTTTCGTATGTGAGTGCCTAAATGTTATAAGTTAATTATAATTAAAACGGTGACAAAAAAATCTTAAAATGCTTGAGTACTAATGCATGATTGTTTATTGCATGTAAGTATATGTATGGATACCTAAACCTAATATTATAATGAGATCCTTTTTTTGTATTATCGTAGTGAATTGACAAAATAAGGGTAGTAGATAATGTGTAAATGCTCTTGAAATTGAGATTTTATTTAACAGTATTTAATACAAAGATGGCGGCTTGTTTATATTTAGGGACCAACAAGAAAGTCACCCAATGAAATATTTATTCAGTTCAAACAAATATTTGTTTGAAACATATTCACGGGCGTTGATATCAAACGCGAAATCAACTAGGCGCGTATTACCCAGAAACTGTTTGGATCAATTGTTCAAAAAACACCTATACACACGTAATATTTTTGGGGATTGTTTCATTTTGAACACCCTGTAGATCTGATTTAAGATAGATATATATCATTATTATTAAAGAGCACATTATTTAGTGGTAGCCACAATTGTTTGGGTAATAGGTTCATTCTTTATAAAAGTTCATACAAAAATCTTAAATCAGATCTACAAGGTGTTCAAAATGAATCAATCCCAAATTATTACGTTTGTAGGTGTTTTTTGAACAATTCATCCAAACAGTTCCTAGTTTTGTTAACAAAAATATTTGTAAATTAATTTCTAGAAAACACATGTTTGAAGAAATAAATATTTATTTGTAACAAAGAAAGTATTTATTGGAAGCAAAATATCAGATTTTCCGGAACAAATTATTTTTTTGGATAGAACAAATTATATATTTAATATAAAAAAAAATGTTTATTTATTCCAAATAGCAGCACCGTTGGCCCAAGTACATAGAATTTTTCTTCTAAATAACTCTAGTTAGTTCAAGCACACAAATATATCCTTACATTTTCGGGCCATGTTAACAAGTAAGTATAAGTACTAAGTCATATAAATATTTATTTAAATCAAATAAATACTACTTGGATATTTCAAATCAACCATATATTTGTCTCAAGTACATGGTTGTTTGTCGTATACCGAACAAATATTTGTTTGGTTCAACTCCATTTTTTTTTATCCAAACAAATCTTTTTTTCAGTCACCGTTTAACCGCCTATGGTCATCCTTTTTTATTCAATTTCATTTCAGTTTACGAAATTCAACAAGGTGAATAAATATGCTACATTTGATTAATTCATCTTGACCCGTTTCAAAAAATTCATCCTCAGGCAATCATCTTTAACCATTTGAATCGATCGCAAATATTTACGTGCACGCAAAGTTGCATTAATTTGTAGAGGTCAACCAATCAAATATTTATATTTTATGCAATTTTCGATGACGTGTATTTGTTATTGGTTTGATGTTTTAAGGTTAGAATTTTTTAAACTATTATTAGTTTTTCGTGATTGTTTTTATTAGTAATTTATTTATTACTCCCAAATCTGTGAATATATTGTATTGTGTTATTGTTGTGTAAAGCATAAATATCAGTTGCCGGGAGAACAAGAAAAAAGCGCTCTGCAAACGCAAATGCGGAGCAAAAAAGCCTTCTTGCCCAGTTTGTGTATATTTTTTATTTTTTCTTAGACCTTTATATGCTTTGGGACAGCAGATGCTCTTGTTGGAGGCGCCAAGTATCCTCCTGTCACGTTATAAAATTGCTCGAAAGTTGCTTTATTTAGCCGAAGTTTTTTTACAAAAGCTTGGTCACTTCAAGACCAGCCAATACAGTATTATTAATTAAAATTCATATTTAATAAATAAACAAACAGAAATAACTCAAAAAAACTTTAAAACTAACAAAATGATTAAAAGATCAATCACGCGATATTCAAAAATTAACATTTATTTGATGTGAAATGTCAAAAATAAAATAAACTGACGCGTCAGTTGTATTGTAATTTGTAATCGCAAATGACGTCATTTGCGTACACGCAAAGTTGCACCGATCTATCTTCTTCTTCTATCTTTGTAAATAAGAATTTTTCGAAAAATTACAATTTAGGTTATTTTCATGAATCAAATAAAAAAAATATGTATGGAAAATATTTATATTAAAATTACAATTTAGGTTTTATGTCTCCAATTTTGGGCCGCTTTTTTTGAAACACCTTGTAGAAAAATGTTAATACATGAGTTTTAGTAAGATACGTGTCCTCATGCAATATAATTACGTTCTTAACGGATCTTTATTGGAATCAAAGAATGTGACCAAGGATCTAGGCGTGCTTGTCGATAATGAACTCACATTCAATCAACATATTTTGGAAATGACTCTCCGTTCTTTGGGATTTGTATTCCGGAATACGTCAAGATTTCATAACATAGGATTTCTCAAGGCGATGTATATGGCTCTGGTTAGATCTAAGTTAGAATACGCGTCAGTTTTGTGGTAGAGAAAATTTTTGAAATACCTGAATTTCAAAGTTCATGGCCAGTTCCCTGTAAGGGAGTATGATCATATTGAATTGCTCAATACGTTTGACATTCAGTCATTGTCGATTCAAAAAACCTGTGCAGGTCAAATATTTATTTTTAAATTAATTAATGACTTAATTGACTATCCCCATTTGCTAGCGCAAATAAACATTCGTATTCCACAATATAACTGTGGATATTCTAAACGAAGAGCTTGACTTGTTTTATAATTGGTTATGCGGAAACAAACTTAAATTGAATCATGACAAAACCAAATATATGGTATTTGGCACCAAAGCTAATTGAAAAAGGTTCATTAACTCAAATTTTGAAATTAAAATAAATAATGTGACAATTGATATAGTGCCTGACATGGAATATTGAACTTGAATGTACATGTCTCTAAAATCTGTAAGAAAATTGGTAAAAAAATAGGTTTTATGCGAAGAATATCATTTTATCTATCCGACTGGACTAAAAAAAGTTTTATATATTACAATAGTGCTGCCACAGTTTAATTATTGTCAGTCAATATTAATTTCATGTAGAAAACAAGATATAAATCGGTTACAGATTTTGCAAAGTAAAGCAATTCTATTGAATTGTAATATTTATACCCCAGTCAAATGTATGCTGAATACCTTGAAATGGTTGTCTGTAGAACAGTGTGTTGAGCGTTCTAATCTTATATTAATGTATAAAATAATTCATAATAAAGCTCCGGCCTATTTACAACAATTTTGACTAAGCGTGGGAACATGCATGACTGAAACTTAGGAACAAATACTTTATATAATATAGAATTTAACAGTAGAGAATTTTTATCAACATCTTTGATACATGATGGAATTCGAATGTACAACACATTACCAGCAAATGTAAAAAATAGTCCAAATGTTAGAGGAAAGGATGCAAATATGGGCTAGTCTTGTAATATGGGCTACGTCGGTTTCTCAGTTATTCGATGCAGATCTCTACATCTGACTGTCGCATTATGGTAAATACGAAGTTAAACTCTTACAGTAGAGATGGCACTTAATACTAAAACGCGTAACAATTTATAAAGATATTCTGTGAGTTTGTGTGAGTGTCTGAACTTTTTCGGGTAAGTCATTATATGAAAATTAACAATGTTTTCAAAACAATTTCTGCATAAGGTTGAAGCCCTATAATCAACCTTTAATGTGTGCTGATTACTTTTCTCTTAATTGACTACTTTTACACATAACCTCATTCGTTGTGGAGAGTCAGCATATTTGCAATATGGGCTACCCCTATGTTTTTATTATGGGCTAGTGGCCCATATTTAGAAATATTTAGTTAAGGAAGCAATTATTTCAAGACAACAGCGACAACAAGCTAAAAAAATAAAAATATGGGATGAGAAAGATATGGGACGTGCGATAATAGCTGTTAGACAACACGAAATGGGTACACTAAAAGCTGCAAGAACTTTTAATGTACCACGTTCTACATTGCAACGTTCTTCAAGAAGACGTGAACTACAGCCAATTGAAGCTGCCCAGATAAAGCTAGGGCGTAAAGCTGTCTTAGGGAAGGATTTAGAAGACGAGTTAGTTCGTTATATTTTGGAGATGGAAGCTAAATTTCACGGATTGACATGAAAAGACGTAAGGAGAATGGCGTACACCTTAGCTACTAGGAACCACATCAAACATCCGTTTGGAGGTAACATGGCGGGCAGAGCCTGGCTAAGGCTTTTCCTGCAACGCCATAAAGAGCTATCAGTACGACGACCAACGGGAACATCTTATTCTCGCGCAAGAGGCTTTAACAAAGAAAATGTAGCATCCTTCTTTAATGTTCTGGAAAAAGAATATGGAAAGTCGCATTACCCTCCTGAACGCATCTTCAATGTTGATGAGACAGGTCTAACGGTTGTACAAAACAAGATCGCACAGGTTGTAGGCAGAAAAGGGAAACGACAAATTGCATCATTAACTTCTGCTGAAAGGGGTTCTCTGATAACTCTCGTAGCATCAACGAGCGCCGCTGGTCAATTTATCCCACCAATGCTGATTTTCCCCCGCAAAAATATTAATCAGCAACTGATGAGGGGAGCTCCTCCAGGTGCCATTATGGCGGTACACCCCAGTGGATGGATACAAAGTAATATTTTTACCAGATGGTTCCAACATTTTGTAGACACAGTGAAACCCACAGAGAAATCACCAGTCCTTCTTATTTTGGGTGGCCATTACAGCCATACTCGTAATATAGACATTATAGATTTAGCTAGAGATAATAATGTCACGATAATTGTCTTACCTCCCCATTGTACACACAAACTCCAGCCATTGGACAAAACATTCATGGGAGTGCTTAAAGTTTACTACAGCGAAGAGATCAGGGTCTGGTTACGCCATAATAATCGCCCACTAAGTGCATTTGATGTGTCAGAACTCTTTGGAAGAGCTTATTTGAAATGCCAAACTGGAGAGATTGCTGTTAATGGTTTCCGAGCTACAGGCATTTATCCTTTGAATAAAAACATATTCACAGATGCCGATTTCATTGCTGCTGAAATTGAAGCAGAAAAGACTTCGACAGCTGCACATGATGACACTAGTGATGAAGAGGGTGAAATGCTGGTGGCTTCAAACGCTGCAGTGAATTCGAATGAACCTACAAATTCCAGCATTCTGATACCTGAGTGTCACTCAAAGCACAACAATTCATCATGTGATTCTCCGTGTTCTCTATCTGTGTCTAATACACAGCTTGCTGCTATTCCTACAACAAGTTTTTATAAAACATCTGCAACGCCTTTAAGAGGGACGTCCTCACAGCCTGAGATAAAAAGAAACTTATTTGAAAAGTCCCACCCATCAACTCCTTCCACTTCTGGGTCTCCACGAACATCTTTTCTCACACCATACGATCTTTCTCCTGTGCCTTCTTTAAAGAAAAAAACCTCCAATCGTGGGCGTAAGCCAAGTAAGTGTTCGGTGATAACTTCTTCACCTTACAAAAACGATTTGATCCAGTCTCTTAACAAGGTCAAAGATAAGCAAAAAGGGACAGGAAAAGCCAAAGAAAAAAAAACAGGAATAGGAGTAGAAAAAGTAAAACGCAAGCAGATTCCAAAAGTCAAAAAGAAGGGAAAAAAGGCTTCCAGTTCTAGCAGCGAGGAGGAGGAGGAGAATTGTGTACCTGTGGATGACGATGATAGCGACTACAATGAGTTTCCTAATTCCCATTCTCCACAAGACGAAGCTGACGTACTTTGTATGTTTTGCAATGCACTGTATGCAGAGGATAACCACGGGAAATATGGGTCAAGTGCCTCATGTGTAATTTGTGGGCCAATAACGCGTGCGCTGGAGCGGAAAAATATGAATATGTGTGTGATTTTTGCAAATAATAGACCCGTTTTTAGTTATTGTTCTTAGTTATTTGACGTATTGTTTTCTTTTCGATTTTTAAATATATTTTTCACGCATTTATCACAAATTCGTCACTTTTTTGGGGGTAGCCCATATTTAGGGTCAATATTTAAATGACGCAAAAATTCACATTTTCATTATTCACCAACTTATAGATCTATATATTTTTTTTAATCAATCTGCACTTTTGACAGGTTGTAGCAAACTAATTTAGTTATCGATAGGCATCTTTAGAATTAATATAGAAGTTTTATTTTATTTTTGACAAACAAAAATAAAATGTGTAGCCCATATTTGCATCCTTTCCTCTAATATTTTTATTAAAGTGATAAATCGTATGTACCTACTCTGAAAGAAACATTTAATAATTTGTCAATTCAAATGGCTCTAATTTTATTTTATTTTTATGAATTACAATAAGAATAGTGTTATGCGTGTATTGTAGAAATTATTTTTGTTTTGTATTGTTTTCCAATTTAACTCTAAATTTACTAGTTAGGTATAACTAGAGGTTATAATAAATGTAAATGTAATGTAATAGTATGAATTACTAAATAAATAAATTACTTACTAACTCTCGGGACTATTATTTGTTCGAGGCTCCGGCTCATCGTACAAATTATGAGGCTCGAGCCCCAATTTATGCAGCTTGTAGATTGACAAATTATTATGGCATACACAGAGAATTAAAATTAATTATTATTAATAATTAAATTTGTTTAATGAAAATATCAACGTATTTAAAGTTGGCTTGAGGAGTTACATGGATGATAGATTTGCTGAACTTTAACGGTTTGTTATTGTTTTCCTTTTTTGTAATTCATAGCTGTGGGTTGCTTCGTTGATTGAAATATTTAATAAGATACGCAACGCCGGACGAGAGGGGGTCGTCGCTTGCGGGGTAAGGACAGTGCGCCCCGCTATGCTCTCCTTACCCCTCTCCTAGAGAAAACCTACCCGGTAACAGGCGTCATCCCATATGTTGCGGTGACTATACGAATTAATACGTATGAATATTTTCGTCGTAGCATCGAACATCTATTAAAACGCCGTCGAAAAACTAGATGTTGCCGATTCAACAGTAGTGGTAGTAATAAACGGAGGTAGAAATATTTAATATTTCAATCGACGGTTTTGTTCGCTTATTCATTGTAAAAGTGTTTTAACGTAGGAGAGCATGAAATTAATCAAGTGGTTTTGTCTTTGGATTTTACGTTTCTTGTATGGAACTGTTTCCAGAAATTTATTGTCTCTAAATATATAATTTGCGTTAATAAAATATTACTTATCCTCGATAAATCATTAAAATATAAATCATACATTACCTATGTTAACTATGTTACAAGTTATAAAAAAAATTGTTTAGGATAGCAAGTAAAATAATTTTAAATACATAAAACAAATAATATACTTATACATTTGCGTATATACAGGTTGTCCTTACAATATTATTTTTGATTTCTGAAGTTTGGTTTCTTTTTAAGTTTGCTCGTTAGCATTATCTCCCAAGTATGTCACAGAGTAAACATAACTGTACGGCATGTTTGGAGCTAATTGATAGATCTCAATATTCAGTTAATTGTTGACTGTGGAAATGGTACCATAGGAAATGCACAAGAATTTTTTTTATATTGGTTTCGACTCGCTAAGGATATACCTATTGAACCTCATGGGCGATCTGAAGAGAATAAAAAGATTTTAACCCGAACCTTAAAAAGTTGAAGGTTATATATAAGTTTTTTTCTATTTTCGGAAAAACGTCTAAAATACAAGGCAAAAATGGGTTTTAATGTAACAGATTTCGGCTATTCTAAAGGCAGGGAAAAGAAAATGATACATTTCCGCAGGAAAATTTTTTTGATTCTGTGTTCTTGAAGGCTACTAAAAGGAAAAAGATAATAATTTTTTTATATAACTAATTGTTTGACATATCTTAGTTTTCTTAATAAATGACAATGGCAAAGATCGATTCATAATGGTCTGTAACAGTGTGAAAAAAAATATATGCTATACAAGGAGTTCGTAGTTTTACCATCAGAAATTTAACATAATGTGGAATAACTAATTTTTGGGTGGTTTACCTCTAAAAACATAGGTTGAAAAACTTATAGTTTTTGGAATATGGGACGTTATCTTAGTAACCTACAAACTATGTAGTATCTATCCCCCATCTACCCAACCTGTAAACTTGATATTATGTAACTGTCAATGGACATTCATATTAAATTAAAGTTATTAATTTCCACTAATTTTATTTTTAATTTATGCATATTACACGTGTTTCGCTACACAGTAGCTTCTTCTAAAATGGTAAAAGAATATCTGACATAAGCTCATTTCTGGGTTTTTCCATATATATTTTTTTATACCTTACACAATATTACTTTGTTTACCTGGAGTTTGGTTTCTATACTATTAGGTAAAAACAGGTACGTAAAGTAATATAGTGTAAGGTATAAAAAAATATATGGAAACCCCAGAAATGAACTCAAGTGGTAAATACCAACATAACAGTTTTTTACATTGAAATAAAATTTAAAGGTACAAGACAGGCAAACAATTTCAAAAGAGGAGAATTATTTATATTGGTTTGGTCGTTTAGAAGATTTTCTGTATTTCTTAATTTGTTAATTTCTAGTGCTTCTAGTAAAGTCAATTTTTTGCTATTAAAACTATGGTTATCTGCTATGAAATGATTGGAATAAGTAGAATTTGTATTATTAGTGATACATGAATTTTTATGTTCTTTCAAACGTGTTTTGAAATTGCGTCCAGTTTGACCAATTTAAACTTTTGGACAATCTTTACACTTGAGATGGTAAACCGCTGTGGACTCCAGTGTCCGACAAAAAAAAATGAAACTCGTAATTTAGAAAGTTTTTTTTTTATATGTTTTTATTTGTTAGTCTCAGTATGTTTTTATTAATAATTACACAATACATCAAAATTTAGCAGCAACTTGAGAAAATAAATAAAAAAATAAACTCATTCCATCTAACCGTGAATACAACTATATTTGCATAACATAATATAAGAAACAGTTTGGCCGATGACTAATATAAGTCCAAACTCTAATGTAATACTCTTATTTTCCTATGTGGTTTACCTGATTCGTTATCTTTAATTGTATTATTACTAGAACTAGCCTACTTAACAGCCCTAAATAATTTTATTTTTATTAATTGTTTAATAATAATATTGCGATGGTCACCACACTGATCAAACCAAAACTGGTCATGTTCCCGTATAACTAAAATTAAGTCATGTTTTATATTTTCTACCAACCCATTTTTTAATTTATATGTGTCAAATCAATCTCCAAATTTTTTTAGTAGGCAACTAATTAATAAACAAAATTTGTGTGTTGGTCTCTTTAAACTCATGATTCCATCCGCTCCATAATTTTTATTGAAAACCAAGGATTCGTGGGGCCGCACGACTACTTCCTCGTCTAGAATGACTTGAACCCTACTTCCCTAGTCATTTATTTCTTTTAAAACCCTTGTATATTATTTAATATCATATCGTTTATAAATTAAGCATGAAATTGTATATTAAATATATTAGGGATCTTACATGCTATATTATCTCATTTATTAAAAGAAATTATTTCAGTCAACGATATTTTTAATAAAAGTAGTCAAGGAATCTAGAGAATCTTTAGAGAATAAAAGAAAAAATCTACTCACGGCAACGTCTCATTAACGAAATGAACGCATGGGGTAGAACGCCGCTATGCCATCTGTTGCTTTTGTACCGCAATATCCAACTATCAGTGTCGAAGATCGATCGATACAGTTGTGTCAGTCAGGCATCTTGAATAAGAACTTAGTTTGCCCGTTCACAGATGCGCTAGTGCAGTTCAGCAAAGCACGAAAAAGAGACAAGCGTTCCGAATCTTATTAAATATTTCAATCAACGGTTGCTTTTAATTTCATTTATATAGTAAATTCGTTCTAAATTGGCATTGTTTTAGTTTTGATATTTTATTTAAAATTTAAGCTAGAATTAATCACAGAAAATTGTTTTTTTATTGGGCGTAAGCCTGTTAGGCAATAATGAATTATATATTCTTGAAATAAAAGTCCAACAAATTACATTTATCACCATACATCTTTCGCAGCACCGGGCTGCATCATCAGTTATAAGAGATTCTTACGAAAAGCTATGTTATTTATTTAGTTAGTACTTATTATTTATGGGAAATTTATTTATCAACTCTAGAAATAAGCATGTATATATTATTTTCAATTGTATTAAAATGATCTCAACTTTTAAACTTACCATTGTGTGAAAAAATTTTAATAATTATCCAGTTATAAAAATTTAGGTCATAAAAAATTGTTAAATTAAGTGTGATATATGTAGTGATGCACGGTCCGAATATTACCATCAGAATTTCCAGTTATATTACTTAATATTACGTAATATTACCTCTACCATCCGGTAACGTTACATTGTTACTGTAATATTTCCGAAAAATTTCGTTAATTTTCGGGGTAATATTCCCGGTAATATTCGCTTCAATATTACGTTAAACTTGGTACCTAACGGTCTTACTGCTTGTTTCAACATGCTGCAACACGTCTAGTGATAGCTGTTGCTTAGTTCTTACGCCATCGCTATAATATGTGAAGCTCGTTTACATACGAACTAATCGGAAATTCTTACACAATAACCGTGCCGAAATGAACAATGTTGCATTAATGACCCCATCAACAGTTACAAATACTTTTAATGAAACTGAATCTGATTTATCCGAGGATTTGTCTGTGGATGAGGGTTTAGCAAATAATGACTAAATATTTATTTTTACCGACTGAAAACTATTTGTGAATTGTCGAACTATATAGTTTCAGATTTCAGTTTATTTTGTGTTTTATTGACCTTTTAGAGCCATATAGGTAATTGAGGCAATTATTGTTTAATTTGTTAAAGCTTCTTTGCATATTGTAAAACCAGCTTTTTCTAAGTTGTTCAGCAATATTACCTAATATTACCTAAAATTACGTAATATTTCCAATGTTCTTACCAAAAAATAAATTACCGGTAATTTTGCATCACTAGATATATGTTAATGCATTCAAATTAAAACTTACATCATTTCTAATGTAAGTCTCTTTAATACTTTTTTCTTTTTGTAAATCATTGAAGTTTAACTTAAATTTTTATGACTGGATAATTATTAAAATTTTTTCACACAATGGTAAGTTTAAAAGTTGAGATCATTTTAATACAATTGAAAATTCAATTCAATTCAGTTTATTTGCTTATAATTTTTTTTTGTTTTACAAATTTACAGCAAAATGTTTGTGTACAATGTAAAATAAGAACAAAAACAAAAATATTTATTATAAATACAATCAACAACAACCATAACCACCAAACAGTAACCAATGCATATAAAATAGGTGTTATGCATCCGCTATTAATAGGCCTGCTGCTGTGTGGAGACTGGTCAAGGATTGGGAATCAACTCCTAATCTCGGGACAGCTGAGAACTTGACTGCGCATATTTTAAATGACTACTTTACAACGGCGGCTGATGATATCATAAAACAGCTACCAGCCACATCGGTCACTTTTGAGAAATATATGTCTCCCACTAGAGCTGCTGGATTTAGTTTGAGAACGGTAACCTTTAATGAAGTACGTGAGAAACTATCAGGTATGAAAAACACAAAAAGCTCGGATTGTTATGAGCTTATGAGCTTAATGTTAGGATTATTAGGACTTTAAAGAATCTGCTAGTGGTGCCGCTTACTAAGTTGATAAACCATTGCATTGGTGATGCTGTATTTCCGGCGGTCTTGAAGGAGGCAAGGGTTATTCCAATCTACAAAAATAAAGGATCGGTTGATGATCCCAGTAACTATCGACCAATCTTGCCAATTTTTTCGAAAATCTTTGAGTCTATTATTAAAAATCAAATAAATGAATATTTTGAAGCAAATAATCTCTTTATGCAAGGTCAATATGGCTTTCGTAATAAGAGATCTACTACTCTTGCAATTAATAACCTTTTGGAATATGTTTCGGATGGCATGGAGCGGGGCTGTGACACCTTTGCTTCCTTTTATGACCTCACTAAGGCTTTTGACTGTGTCTCACACGAGATACTTCTTCAGAAACTCTCTTACTATAACTTTGATGTTGACAGTGTTGCCTTGGTTGGCTCTTATCTCGGCGATCGTTTTCAGCACGTTTTGTATGGGGGACGATACTCGGAGAGACGAAGGGTTGGACGGGGTGTGCCCCAGGGGTCGGTTTTGGGACCTTTATTGTTTTTAATATACGTAAATGATTTATACAAATTTCAAGAAGAGTCAAATATAATCCTCTTTGCTGACGACACAACTAGTCTGATTAGATATCGACCAAACGACCCTTTAGGGGAGTTGGTTAATGCTGTTGAGACTGACATAGGCAATTGGTTTCTGGCAAATGAACTGAGCTTGAATCAGGCTAAAACTCAGAGCATGAACTTTACATTGCGTTCTGCGCCTATCGATCTTCAGAGCGATGTTCGCGTGAGGTTCCTTGGGGTTCATCATGATCCTAAATTAACCTGGGAGAGTCATGTTCGAGAACTTGGGTGCTCGCTGTCCAGGGTCATATATCTGATCAGAAGGCTTGCGCAGAGTGTTTCAATCACCAGTCTGATGACGGTATATCATGGTTATTTTGTTTCCCGTATGTCGTATGGTATTTTGAACTGGGGACATAGTTCCCATGCAATGAAAATCTTCAAGCTACAGAGGAGATGTTTACGTACAATGTTGGGGCTCGGTTGGCGTGACTGCTGTAAAAAGTATTTTGTTGAACATGGACTACTTACTTTGCCTTCCTTGTACATCTTAAACTGTCTTGGCTATATTCGAACCAATGCCTCGCATTTCACTCTACACTCTGATATGCATAATTATGGTACGCGAAATCCCAATGACATATTGCCTGAATTTCACCGCCTATTGAGGACTAGGAAAGGTTCTGACTATTATTGTGTCAAATTTTATAATAAGCTGCCGTCTCACATAAAGAACCTTGGTGAAGTCCAATTTACCAAATGTATTAAATCATTTTTGATATCTCAAGCTTTTTATACCTTTGAGGACTATTTCAGAAGCGATATTGTGAGATTTTTTTAGATTTTAGTTTGTTTTATGTTGTTGCTATTTTAATTTGTTTGTAAGCCTTTCTTTGTTGCTGTAACTTTGATTAATTTTTGTTATTTTTTGACGTACTATACATGTTATGTAACATAAGATGGTCAATAAATATATCTATCTATCTATCTATCTATGCGATTCATATATTATACTATTACATACCGTGCTATTACCCCGAAAATTAATAGTGAATTGTTTTATATAAAATACGAGAAAGAAAATAACAATTAAAAAAAAACAAAAAAATGCATACTACTAGGCCCTATCCAAGATACTTAATATCATAATAATTAACCACTATTCATTAATAAAGAAGGAGCGTAACTTCAATACATTTTCAATGTGATAACACATCGTCTTAATTGACTTAGTATTACTTTTAGACAGTTCAGTCTTGAAGTCGAGATACGATCTAAGGAAATACTCGGAACTCTCATTGATACATGACAAGGGGACACATTCGAACAAAACATGCTGGCTAGATTGGTTGACTTTTAGATTACACACACTACAAATCTCCTCACACTGGATCTGATAAGTTATACCACGGACAGACAAACTGAGGAATACTTTGCTCGCCAAACGGAGTTGTTCCATGATCCTAATAAAATTTATATGCATGTCGAGCTGAAGGTATCACTGACAGGCGGAGCTGGGAATATTAGACGCAGTATATAGTGGGTAACTCGAAAGCGTGGCCAAATGGAAATCCTCACCAGAACACCTGTCCCTAAATTCATCCGAATAGAGCTGCATTTCACTTTTCAGTTGTGCGACTGTCATACGTTCAAACTGGTCACCACGGTCAATATAGTTAAACATGCATTTCACCTGTGCTGCCCAGTTATATCTGACATCAACATCCGTGCCAAGTAAGCTTATTTGTCGCAAAAAAACATTTTTTAGGAAATCTGGAGGAGTCCATCGGCATTAGCTTCTGCAACCAATTCAGTGTTAGCTGGAATAGCATAACTGAAAGCTTTACAGTGCCTGTCTCAATTCGAATTAAGTAGTTCGGGGTTGTTTTAGGCAGTAGGAGCAATCGCTTAAAAAACTGAACTTGCACCCGCTCGATTACCTCAGGGTATCTAAGACCCCATACTATCGCGCAATTCATTAATATGCTCAAAATCAGCGAGTTATATAATTACATTCTGGCTTTCCACGATGGTAGTCGAAAATTTGTCATTAGTCCCAAAACCCTGCCCGTAGCTTGAGTTGCCTTTGTGGACATAACCGCAGCTGCCTTCGGAAAAAGGGATGAAGCAGAGAAAGTTATCCCCAAGTAAACAAATTCTCTCACCATTTCAATGGAGTTTGACAAATATCTGAAGTTCCTACTGACAGCCCCAAAACCTCCTCTCTGAAAACACATTATTGTGGTTTTTGCGACATTGACCTCGAGTTTATTAATCTGACAATAGCTCTCAAGGTTCCTTAAGCAGCGGCTTACCTCGATCTCAGAATCAGAGAGAATAACTAGGTCGTCTGCATATAGCAGGATGTTAATGTTTGTATCATGGTCAATGCTAACTCCCGTCGACCCATTTTCTATATCAGCCAAAAATAGTGAAAACAAAAGGGGGCTCAAAGAATCTCCCTGCAAAACGCCTTGGGTGATACCAAAATTCTTAGTAAATTCATTTTATAAATAATAATAAATAAATAATATATACATTCATATTTCTAGAGTTGATAATTAAATTTCCCATAAATAATAAGTACTAACTAAATAAATAACATAGCTTTTCGTAAGACTCTCTTATAATCACTGATGATGCAGCCCGGTGCTGCGGAACATGTATGGTGACAAATGTAATTTGTTGGAGATATTGATTAAAATTTATTGTGTGGAGGTCGCCTTTTATTTCAAGAATGTTTAATTATTCTACTCCACTTCGATATGGACTACTTCTTTCGAATGAATAATGAATTATTATTATTATTAAAAATCTTCACCGATTATGAATTAAAAAAAAAATTCTTGCCCAAAACATAGCTTATTATGAGTAGAAAATGCTTACAGAAGCTGTTTTCTGTACGATAAACGCAAAAACGGATTTTTTCTTCAACTTGAATCTCGAAAATGGTGCATTTGAGAGGGTAAGTTAATAGAAACTTTTTTTCATGTTCGTCGTCCAGTCAAGATAGTTGCTTATGTTTGCGCATATGATTTTCAAAGTAAAGTTTACGTAGGTTTGTAAACGAACATTCAGTACATCTATATATTTTACTTGTAACCGTAGCCATTAGATCTGTATTATCGAAATGATTATTGAGTATATGAGAATCAATATGTAGTTTTTGACTAAAATATTTATTACAAATCTTACAAAAATGTGGTTTTATTTTGGCATGAATTATTAAATGTTTTCTCAAGCAATTAGCAAAGATCGTCACATAATCACAATGGTCACATTTATATTTTTTCAGATGTGATGCTTGTGGATCGGTATGTTTTGCTTTAATATGATTATCCAGATTATGTAATACAGTTTTATAACTACATTTTGGGCACTTCTTAATTTTAGATGTTATTGCTTCACTGATGTTTATTTCGTCTCTATGGTGCGTCAACAAATGGCTATCTAATCGAAATTTGTATACGAATGAGTTGTTACAAAATTGACACTTATGTTTTTTATTATTAGTATGGGTCCATTTATGTGCCCATAAACTACTATTATACATTGTTTTAAAGGTACAATCCGCCTCACAGCAGTAATACCATTTTGTTTTGTTTCCATTTTGGTGTTTGTTCAAACTTTGTTTTGTTTTAACGTTCCTGGAAAATACAAAGAAATATTTAATTAAAAACTGAGATATGATTTAAGAGTGTTTACCCATATGGAAATCAGTCTGTTTAAGACGTTCGGGAGTCCGGGCTTAAAATTATGTAGTCATTAATATAAAAACTTAAAATATGAAGTATAAATATGTCTTGTTGGTACTTTTTATTAATTTCCACTGAACCTTCTTCTATTTGGGGTAAAGTGGGTAAAAATACAACTTTTTTGTCATTTGATATTTTTTCGTATCTCTCTCCGTTTCCGGGAAAAAATTTTTATTAAAAACTTTATGAAAAGGTTCATTATTATTAGAAAGAAAAACTTTTTTACAGATAATTTATTATTAATAGTGAAAATCTAAAACAAAACAATGTTGTCATGGTAACACATAAACATGTCAAACTTTAGAAAAAGTGTCAGTTTATAAGTACTTAATTATCGTCAAACATTACACTAATTGCAAAAATGAATCGTTTTGACTTAACCGAGCTTGCAGATATGCATCTCTTGTATGGGGAAGCGCGCGGTAATTCTTTGTTAGCACAACGGTTGTACGGGCAGCGGTTCTCAAATCCTGAATTGCCAAACCATAAGATTTTTGTCAAAATTAATCAAAATCTACGGGAGACCGGCTCATTCGTGGTAAGTATTGCAGAAATGGCAACTTTCTGTGTATTTTTCTTGCCCGTTTCTGTTTTACAGCCAATCTAAGAGGCTTTGTTATCTTTGCAGCCTATTCGAGAATTTGCAAGGCAGTGTCCGATCAGAGATGCCGTTGAGGATGAAGTCATGGCACGCATTCAGAATGAGCCCAACACTAGCACTCGTCAGATTGCGTCGCGACTTGATTGCAGCAAAAATACTGTCCATCGAGTATTGAAAATCCACGATCTGCATCCAGTTAAACTTCCAAAGGTGCGATCTACTGCTTGGCGACGCTCCTCGGCGGCTCGAGTTCTGCGAGTGGTTGCTCGGTCAAGCGGATGAAAACGCTGATTTTTTAAGTATAATCTTCACGAGCGATGAAAAAGGATTTTCGCGCGAGGGGACATTCAATCCTCGTAATAACCACGAGTGGAGCGAACAAAATCCCCATGCTACGCACATCAGAGCATCAGCAGATATTTGGTGTTAATGTTTGGGCCGGTTTTCTGGGCGACCATTTGATTGGGCCGTACGTTCTACCTGATCACCTCAATGGGAAGAGCTATCTAGTTTTTTTGCGAGATATTCTGCCCGAGCTGCTGGAAGATGTACCCCTCCAGTTGCGTAGAGAGTCCTGGTTCCAACACGATGTTTGTCCAGCGCATTTTGCGCGCACCGTGAGAGGTTACCTCGACCAAACCTACAACAGGTGGATTGGTAGAGGTGGTCCCATCCCTTGGCCAGCAAAGTCGCCGGACTTGCCCCCCCTGGACTTTTTTCTTTGGGGCGAAATGGAACGGTTGATCTATTCAACTCCTGTGCCGACAATGGAGGACCTAGTTGCTAGAGTTGTGGTGGCAGCGGAATATATCGCGAACGATCCAGGCGTGTTTGCTCGGGTGCGCGAATCCTGGCTCGACAGGTGCAGAAAATGCATCGAAATGCATGGTGAACACTTTGCGCATTTGCTCCACTATTAATAATAAATTATTTGTAAAAAAGTCTCCTTGTTTTTCTTTCTAGTAATAATGAACCTTTTAATAAAAAATTTTGCTCGAAAACGGAGAGAGATACGAAAAAATATCAAGTGACAAAAAAGTTGTATTTTTAACTAAGCTTTCTAAAAAATATATAAAATTTTCAAAAAAAAAGTCAGTAGCGTACATTTTTTTGTAATTTTTATTCGTGACACTGTCCCCCGGGGCGCCACTGGAAGTCATAATTAACATTTAATTAGTGCTAACTGAGCATCTTATTAAGCTTACATCATCAGCGAATTTCAAGAAAATCGGTTAACGTGTCTTTGCGATATTGATAAAAAAAAAAAGGTTTTTTGATAAAAACTTTGACACCCTGTATTTTGAAAACCATGCACTTCCGGACATCAGTCTCTTATCTCAAACTGCTTGTCTATGGTTCCTCAATATGCCCCAGAAGTTTTTTCCAATTGAGAGGGGACACCCTGTATAAAGAAACATAGATGATCAACGCTTATGGCAATATTAATACTCAAAAACAGCAGTGGTATCTCTACACAGACAGTGGAACCTCTAGATCTCTAACAACCAATAGATGTTGCCACTACACATTACAACAGCTAAAAAATAAAATTGGATTGTACCCACTGGGCATGTGAATATGTTTAGACCACAGCAAAGTGTATTTCTCGTTTGTAACAAACGTTGTGTGTTGAATGCGTATATACCAGGTACGCCCAAGATATTTTGATAATTTTCAGACAAATTTAAATGTTGAATAACTAAAATTAATTTTAAAAGCATTTTTTTATTGTACCGGGTGTACAAATAAAAAAGGACGCCGGCTCTATCTCGAAAACTACTCATGTTACGGTTTTAGGACTTTTTTTGTTTTAGTAAAAGCGGACAAGGGAAATCGCCGGAAAATAGTTTTAGTTTCCTAAAATGTCCGCTAGAGGGCGTAACTCTAACTCTAATTGAAAAACACTGTTTACTTAAAAATATTACGTAAGTGTTAAACTTAATTTCGATGATCTAAGTACAATTCTAAAACTTTTTTATATAAACCTTTTTTCTTAAATGAATGTTGGAGGAGCCGGAGAATGTTGGTTTATAAAAAGTTATCTAACTTTCTTATGGATAGTCCGATTTTAATAAACTTAGTATAAAAGTAATATTTGGGAGTATCAAAAAAAAGTATTGCTGCTTTCATTTATTTTTTATATATGGCCCCTAAATGGAGATATATAACAATGTTTACGATTTTGTCAATTTTATTAGAAAAATCAAATAGATAGAAAGAGTATATAAAAATAAAGAAAACAGTGAAAACCGGAAGTCTCTATCTTTTTCCTCTCCATCTCAATGACTGAATATATTAGCTCTCCATATCATATATGTATACATATATGGAGACTATTAGTTTCATGAAAAAAAAATTTTTTTAATTTCACTGGAAATACTTACTTGTTTTTGGTCATTTTATACATAAATAAGTAGTTATAAAAAAATGTCTGTCTGTCTGTATCCACGAAAACGCAAAAACCGCTTAACAGATTTTAACCAAATTTGGTACAAAAATACTATTGGACATGGCAAGGAGCTGATTAGATTTTGGGAAAGATTGAGCGTAGGCAAAGGGTTTAAAAGAGGGTTCAAAAATTAAAAAAATTCATAGTTCTTAAACTTATCCGAAATACTGCATAATTTTTTTACGCATTTAATTGAATATAACCTAAAATATTGAACATAAAATATTAGACCACATTGGCGTTCGAAAATAGTGTAAAATGGGGTAAAAAGATTTAAAAAAAAACGTATTTCTTAAAAATAGCAGAAATATTAACTAGTTATTTATAGTTTTGATAGAATATAACCTATAAAATGTGTCATGAATAACTTACTTTCATAGGCGTTCGTAAATAGTGGAAAAGGGGTCAAAACATAAAAAATATATATTTGCTAAACTTATCCGAAATATTGAATAATTTTTTATAGTTGTGATAGAATATAACCTAAAAAATGTTACATAAAAGAATTAGTTCACACAGGCGTTCGAAAATAGTCTTAAAAAAGAGTCAAAAACGAAAAAAAAACGTTTCCCAAATATACCAGAAAAATTGGCTAATTATATATAGCTTTGATAGAAGATATCCTAAAAAATGCAGCATAAAATTTTTATGCACATAGGCGTTCGTAAATAGTAGAAAAAGGGGTAAAATAAAAAAAAATTAAAATGTAAAAATTTTTATATTTAACTAGATGAATTGGTGTTAAAAATACACGACAAAAATTAATGTACCATAGGCGTCCGTGAAAATTCTATAAAAGGGTCAGAAAAAAATTGTCTCCGTGATAACTCAAAAACCACTTAACGGATTTTAACTACATTTGGTACGAAAATACGACAGGATATTTATAGGTGGTGATTAACATTGAGCGTAGGCAAGGGGTTTAAAAGAGGGTTCAAAAATTTAAAAAATCATAGTTCTTAAACTTATCCGAAATATTGAATAATTTTTTATAGTTGTGATAGAATATAACCTAAAAAATGTTACATAAAAGAATTCGTTCACACGGGCGTTGGAAAATAGTGTTAAAAAAAGGGTCAAAAACGAAAAAAAAATGTTTCCCAAATATACCAGAAAAATTGTCTAATTATATATAGCTTTGATATAAGATAACCTAAAACATGCAGCATAAAATTTTTATTTACATAGGCGTTCGTTAATAGTAAAAAAAGGGGTAAAATAAAAAAAAATAAAATGTAAAAAATTTTATATTTAACGAGTTGAATTGGTGTTAAAAATATACGACAAAAATTAATGTTCCATAGGCGTCCGTGAAAATTCTATAAAAGGGTCAGAAAAAATTGTATCCGTGATAACTCAAAAACCACTTAACGGATAACCTACAACATGCAGCATAACAATTTTGTTTACATAGGCGTTCGTAAATAGTAGAAAAGGGGGCAAAATAAATTTTATAATAAAACTAAAAAAAATCAATTAATTTGCGGTCAAGAACTTGGCCTAGATCTGAAATATAAAATATCTGCGTATAAATAGTGCCTCCAAAGAGAAGAAAAAGGCACAAAACCCGATACAAAAAAAAATAGCTGATGTCTAAAACAAAACAAAAATTTATTAAATTTAGATAAATGACAAAAAGGTCATAAAATTATTACTTTTACACTTAAATATGGAGAGCTATTCGTGTCTCGAGGGCAACAGTTTATTATAATTAGTCTCGCGATCCAAAATGCTTGTGTTATCAAAGTCGAAACAGTGATTTGTTTCGAAGTGGTGGTTTGACAGGGCTGTTTTTGTACTTGAGTCTAGCTTTTCTGGACGGCAATCATTAGCGTGTTGTTTAAGTCTTTGATGTAATCTATTCTTTGTCATACCAATGTAAATCTTTTCACAATCCTTACCCGGTATGGAGTATACTACTTCAGAAATACTCTGTCTAGGGTTCCTATCCTTCAAGCTTGTGAACAAATTCTGTACTTTTTTTTTTGAATACGTTACGATATTAGAATTAGGGGTCTGTAAGCATTTGACCAATTTATTACTAAGTCCACTTACTTGGGGGATTTTCAGGTATTTCTTGTGTTTGGCATCCGACAAGTTTTCCGGATGTCGGTCATGATTATTATGTAAAATAAAATTAACAATGTTTTTTGGGTAGCCATTTTCAGACGCGATCTTTATAATTTCATTAAAATTCTTTTCATGAAATTTAGGGTGGGACAACCTGAGAATTCTATTTTTGAAAGATCAACAAATTTAAAGAAAAATCAGTCAATTTTAGAACTGACACGATGAACCTAAGCATCATTTACTCTGCTCTACTCACAAATTAAAATGTTAAAATTGAATACTAATAACAGATCAGGGAAGTTGTGTTGGGAAGAAGCACTGTGATTGCTTGCTGGCTGTTCATTTGAGTTTGAGAATGAATGGTAATATAAAATAATGTACACTGAAATTTGGGCTGACTGTATACAAGTATAATCCGAGATAGGATATACTTATGTTTTTTAGTTGTAATTTTTTTATAAGGCTACTTAAATTAAGAACAACGACGATGTATATCATTAAGAATTTTCTACCACTGAAATGTGATAAAGTTATTTATTTATTCGTATTGTTTTGATCAAGTTATTTGTTATGTGTATTCAATTAGGTTGAAAATGACTTTATTGTTTTATATAATATGAACGACTAGACAAGCTATTACTTTGTAATTTTTCTTGTACGCTTTTGTTGTCATGGTATTTTGTTTTAGCCCTGAAGAAGTTTATGTGTAATAAACGAAACGTTGGCTAAAGTTTAGACTTTTGTTTATTTTTGTCCTATACCGACAATTCATGTTTCGAGAAATAATAATAAAATAAAATAAAATGATGAAAAACAAGCTCAAAAAATAACAGAGCTATTGGCTTGTATCTATCATAAGTGGGACACCCTGTATATACAGGGTGTCCCTTCTCAATTGGAAAAAACTTTTGGGGCATATTGAGGAACCATAGACAAGCAGTTTGAGATAAGAGACTGATGTCCGGAAGTGCATGGTTTTCAAAATACAGGGTGTCAAAGTTTTTTTCAAAAAACCTTTTTTTATCAATATCTCAGAGACACGTTACCCGATTTTCTTGAAATTCGCTGGTGATGTAAGCTTAATAAGACGCTCAGTTAGCACTACTTAATTAAATGTTTTTCTTTCTAATAATAATAAATAATAAATAAATAAATAAAAAGGACTTTATTTTTAACTCGGCGAGAGTCAGCTTAGCTGTTGCTAACCGAGCATGTAAATTAAGTTACAAACATAAACTATAATTGAATTTTGAGTGTATACAAAACATAATATATATATATACAAAAAAAAACCTATAAAGGAACAAATCGAATTATTCATTTAACAAAAACAACTTGTAATTTCGCTTGAAGCCTGCCTGACTAAGACTGTACATTTCCATTTGTACTGCATTAAAAAGGCGCGGTGCGATGTAAGAAAACGATCTCTCGAATATGGCCGTTCGATGTGTAGGCACATTGAGGAGGTAGCGGTAACGAGTGTCTCTGTCATGATCAGCCCATCTATATGTTAATTTTTCTCGCAAATAATTAGGACATCCAGTGGAAATAACCTTATGAACCAAGCAGGCCATGTGTAACAACCTACGTTTATCCATTTTCAGCCATCCTAACTGGTTAATATAAGGGCTTATATGATCTCGAGCCCTCAGACCGAAGACAAAGCGAACGCAAGAGTTCTGTATCTTTTGAATTCTTTTGGAAGTATTCAAGTCTATACAAGAGCCATATACCACATCACAATAGTTGGAGTGACTCAAGACCAGGGTCTCACATAATTGAATTTTTATGTCCTTCTCCAGCACATGTCTACTGCGGTACAGGCTCCTAAGTGTGGCATAAGAACGCTGAACAATGCTATTGACATGAGACCTGAAGCGCAATTTTCGATCAATAACGACTCCCAAATTTTTGACCTCCTCGACAGCAGCAATTTCGTCGTCTCCAATACGAACACGTAGCTTCGCGTTATCTGAAGAAGTACCGAAATAAATGAGATTGGACTTCTTGGGGTTAATTTTAAGTTCGTTATTGCAACAATACTGCTCTATATTATGTAGCGTTTGATTGAGATTAGCTTCAGCGGTAACAGAAGCACTCCGGTCGTAAGTCACATAGACCTGTGTATCGTCCGCATACTGGTGCATATCACAAGCTGTCAAACAGTCCACCATATCCACTGTGAATAAAACAAATAGTAGAGGTCCCAGTATCGACCCCTGTGGAACTCCCCTCTCTAGCGGAAGGCATTTCGAATGCCTACCATTTATAGAAACAGCCTGCGAACGATCATGTAAATAGTCTTTAAAAAAATTAACGGTAATTTGCTCAAAACCCAAATAGCTTAATTTCCCGCATAAAAACCGGTGATCAATAATATCAAACGCCTTACTAAAATCAAGAAGAGCCAGAGCGACTGTTTCCTTTCTATCTACAGCTAATATAATGTCGTCCAAAACTTTGGTTAAAGCCGTTGCCGTGCCTAATCCTCTCCGGAAGCCGGACTGACATGAAGGGAGAAGATTAAACTCACTTAAAAACCCCGCAATTTGTTTGTAAATTACTTTCTCAAATATTTTTGAAAATAACGACAATAAGCTAATAGGTCTTAAATCAGAAAATTCATTTACAACCGACACCTTCGGAAGGGGCAAGACAACAGCCCTCTTCCAGTCAGAAGGAAATACTCCATTCTGAATGCAATGGTTAAATATGTGTGTTAGAATCGGAATTATTGTGGGGCAACACATCCTAATCATATCCAAATTAATTTTGTCCGCTCCAGCTGCCCTGGACTTCAGTTCCCCGATACCGCTCAATACGTCAGAATCAGTTACGTCTGACATTTCAAACCGACTAGAACATTTCCGATTTTGCAAATAAAAGTCTAAAGTGTCTTCATTAATACAAGGAGCAATTTGCGCAACCGAACTTATGAAATAATTATTTATATCATCAGGGTCACTAAAAGGAATGGGTATTGCATTTCGCTTTCTTTTATTTGAATAAACATTCATTTGATCTAATGCAGCCCACAGATCTTTTCTTTTATTAGTTCTTCTAATATATTCCAAATAAGCTTTTTACTCGGCGCGCACAGCAGAGGTAAAGAAATTACGCATATTTTTGTAAGCCTCCCAATCCCGCATGTCTTTTGTTTTAATATATTTTGAAAATAATCGATTACGTTCTGCCTTCATGATCCTCAACACGTCGGTGAACCAAGGTGCTTTCCGCTTGGTCACACGTACGGAACAAACCGGAGCGTGAATATCAAACAAATCCCTAATATTTGCTGTAAGCATTCTTACTTTTTCGTCAACGTAATTAGTATCAAAAATTTGAGACCAGTTCGCATTAATTAAATCACTCTGAAACAAGTAATTTTCGATCCGCCGAAAATCTCTTTACTCTACAAATTTGGGTTCCCGTCTGTTGGCATTGAATGTTAAAGAACACATTATGAGCTGATGATCTGTAATATCGTGCATGGGAATATGCCTTGGGCTATCAAGCATTATCTTTTTATTAGATGTAATTATGATATCTAACAGAGTGCTAGATTGCAAACATACACGGGTAGGCTCTGTCACCACTTGCGCCATATTGAAAGTGTCCAAAAAGTTGGTAAAAATCCTGCTTGCATTATGTCTAACTAACAAATTTATGTTTAAATCACCGACAATTATTATTTCGTCTACCAAAGGTAAGACATTCGAGACGGATGTTTCAAGCCAGTTAATAGACTGCAGGACGCTTGTTGTAGGTGGGCGATAAAGTATGCCAAATCCTAGTACAAAATTCGCAAGATTAATAGAAACCCATAGCTGTTCCAAATTCTCGGTCTGAGACTCGATATCCAACAAATTTAGCTTCAAATTATGTCTGACAAAGACTCCCACACCTCCACCTCTAGTACAACGGTCGACTCTATAAAAGGTGTAGTTAATAGCTTCGTTCGCGGTGACGATTCTGAATTGATTCTGAACTGAATCGTGACGTCACAGAACTGGTTTTAAAGCGCAGGCGCGGTTCGAAATGCGTTCATAACTGTAATCACCGCGAACGCAAAATAGAACCAAAATAGAATCGCATAGCTGGATGCCGGAATATTTTAATTTTACGTTGTATGTTCTGTTGTCGTCGTTCAACAGTTGTTAATAAAAGTTAGACATTTGAAGAAATTTGAGTTATATTTTCGATTTTTATGTTGACGTGTTCAATCTTTAATCACTGTTCAGTCCAGTTCATTCAAATATTAAGTATCCCTATTATGAAGAGACTCTCCCGCAATTTAGTGAAGAAGAATATCGTGAACATTTAAATAATGACAAAAGACCTTGCGCAGCGATTTGCAGCACATTTTAATTTTTAATAACATTTTAATAAAGTAATGGAAACAGGAAACGTTGTTTAATTGAAAACTTATTTTATTTTTGTTGTTTTTTTCCAAGACGTCACTAAATAGTTCATAAGAAATAAAAAATCCCGATGGCAGCCAGTCGGAAAAGTAGATTTTTGATTTATACTTAGTCTACCACTGACACCCACTATTAATAAACAAATAATGGAATATTCTGACAGTCGCCAAATATAATAAAGTGTCATATTGACAGTTATTTTAACTGAAATACCCATTATACTATAATACACACGGTCTTATTGTTATTTCACAGGTGTTTATTTGTCAAAATAATAACAGGTATAGCGGGTGATGATATTTTTTTTATTTTTTGTTACTTTATATTGAGTTACATTTACTTAAATATGCCAGCGATAAAAAAACTCTCCAAATAAATATTGTAGAGATGTAAGTGCTCTCTCATTTGATATGTAACATCGGTATTTTCTATTAACAACGAAAAAAATATGATTTTTTTAAAACTTTGACAGGCCGCCATTCTGAAATTAGCTCTCCGATTTCAATCACCAACGAACTCACGCGATTCCATGGCCTAGCCGATTTTTTAACCAAATTTTATTTCGATTGGTCAAAAAATGCGGCCTAGAACGTGACGCAAAGTTTCTATATCCCATATATATATATCGTTAAAGCTCAATCTATCATCTCCAATATCACCAAGATTCCTAAATTTCTGCACCCACAAATTACATGATATGGTCGATATAAATCCTATAGTTACCCGTTATAAATATTTTATTTCTCTCACCGCCCACGCACAATGCAACTGACTTTTTGGGGTTGATTTTTAAGCCGTTAGCAATACACCAACCTTAAAAAGCCTCCAAATCAGTGTTCACGGCTTCCATACCCCAATCTGATCTTTAATAGAAAAAAACTTATAGAGTGGAATGTCGTCAGCATACATATTGTTACAATAAAAATAAGAAGAGTATAAGAATATGAATTTAATAGAAATGGTGCCTTCACCATGTCGCAAATAAGAGAATTAGAATAGAAGATTCAGGTAAGCGTGCTCTACTGAGTTAAATATTTATAAAAGAGTTTATAGAAGGGTTTGAGTTTTATTAAGTTACTCCTTTGGCTTGTAGAGCTACTCGAGAATCGCCCACTTACATCACGCCCATCAAACAGGATCTTATTGATTCTCCCTCATAAACGAGTGACGGTCTGTATTTGAGCGGCGTCTCCAGTTAATAGTTACTTAATTGAATTTAGAAAACTATTTTCAAATAAAAAAGAAAGTAAAATATATTTTACTAATAATTGTAATGTAAGTACTGATTTTATATATTGTAATTTTTATGAATTTATTTTGAAACTTGTCCTTTTTCACCGAATTGTGAAAAAGGACAAGTTTCAAAATAAATTCATCAAAATTACAATATATAAAATCAGTACTTACATTACAATTATCATCATCGCCGACACAGTTGATTTTTTCTTTCACGTTAATAAAATATTTAATATTTATAATGATTAAAATTAAAACTCTAAGCGTGTTAAATAAACTATAAAGCTTAAGACACTACCCAACGGGGGGGGATTAGTTCTTTCTGTCGCTAGTGAGACTCGACGTTCACTTCGCCAAGGTTCGAGAGAATACCCCAAAAAAGAGAGTTAGTTAGAGAACCTGGCGGAGCATTGTGCTCCAACGCGGGGAGACTTCATGGTCCGAGACGCCAAGTCTCCAACCACTCTCTTCAAACTTTATTACATAGAAGTGCAAATCAAAATCCCCTGTAACTTCCTGTTACAACAATATTTATAACTTTACTTTTTACCACTCTTACGAATATAGACCAATCAAATTGTCTATTCCTAGCGTCGTACCGCTTATTTGAAAAAATGTCCGTCAGCTAATTTTGTGTAGTTGATACAATACCGATGTTAGAGTCATGAACTTGTATAAACTTTGATGAACGTCTACAAATTATTAAATCAGCGTATAATAGCTAGTTCGACCGGATGCAATATTTTTATTACAATATACCGGGTGTGACAATATGATAGTTTAAGTTAGTAATACTGAAACTTACCTCGAATGTAAATATAGAAAATAGAAGTGGGCCCAGTATGCTACCTTGAGGGACTCCACAAATAGTAACTCCAAAATCAAAAAGGATAGAGCCGCTCAACTTAACTCTTTGTTTTCTATCAAAAAGATAACTTTTGAACCAATTCAAGGAATCGACAAAGCCCAGGTATTTCAACTTTGCCAGAAGTAATTGGAAATCCATAGAGTCAAATGATTTGCTCTGATCAAGCAAAAGTATTAGGCTTACCTGTGACTTATCAAGGGATTGTGCCAGATCGTTTGTGACCTTAAGCAACGCTGTGCAGGTGCTATGTTTTTCTCGAAAACCAGATTGTTCCACAGGAAGAAATATTCTTGCATCTGATCACCAATTAAACGTTCAAAAATTTTTGACAAAGCGGGCAAAATGCTAATTGGTTGAAAGTCAGTATATGCGGCAGGTGAAGTTGTTTTGGGAATAAAAAATTCAGGGCCGTATTAAAAAAAAACAAGTTGATGATGGTTTTTCAGAAACGAAACGTCGTAGTGATCGCTATCTTATTCTCCTCAAAAAGTATCAATGAGAAAGTCGTTTTAATTTTTTTATATCTGTCAAAATAATGTCAGAAATAAATAAAAACTAAAATCGCAAAATAGGTATCGTTTTTTCAAAAATTTTTGAGAACGGCTAAAGTTTGTTAAATTTTTGAAAAACCCATTTAAAAGGTGTTTAAATTGTACAACTTTTCTCTAATTTAACCGACATTGTAACTCCTACCGTTCCAAGATTCCAATGCTATTCCATTCTTATCTTGGACACATCACAATTTTTGACATTCCTCCCCAACTTATCAACCCGTATCTCAGAATTGATTCCACAAGACCCTTATAAATTATTATTAAGTAATTCTTTTTCTTTTAGTAGTATATTTGATGTTAAGAATTAAGACAGCAAGTTTACAAGTTGCTATACAGGGTGACCGCCGGAATAACAGACATAAATATTAGAAATATTAGTAAAACTATAATAATTAAGAATGCTAATAATAATAATAATAAATTCTTTATTGCACCCAATACATATTACGTACAATAGTACACTAATTATAATGTATAAATTTTGAACATTTGTACTGGATAACAAAGGGATTGCAATCACCCGACGGTGTTATTAGTTGCAACCCCGAGAAACAAACGTAAAAAATATATTCGAGAGTAAATTACCTTTCAAGTGCTTATTCCTAGCTTACACTAACACATACCTTAAGCAATATACCTACACCATTCAATATTCTTCATAAAACATAACCTAGAAATAATGCATATATGCGCTGCAGAGCGTGGACACCCTAAGACGCAGACAGAACAAAGATGAAAAAAAAATACAACTGATAGATTCAGCGGGACTGGTCAAGAAGGAACCGCCTGACTCTCACACCAAATGTACCTGGTTTCAAACATTTAAACTCTGTTGGAAGGCTGTTGTACATTCTGTAAACTTGGTATGAAAATTACCTCTCAAAGAGTGAGGTGGAGGAGATATAAGTCCACGAAATCTTAAATTCACAGAATGAACATCCTCCCTGAAACGTATATTCTTGTATAAATATCGAGGTGATTTATAAAATATTATCTTGTGAAACAGAGTTGTCATATGAAGCTTCCTTCTTTTTTCCATATTTAACCACTTTGTGTCCCTCAGCTTATAGGATACGGGTTCGAATTTCCTGATGCCATATATAAAACGTAAACAAGCTTTTTGGATTCTTTGTATACGTTCACTGGTCATTTTGTTTATACAGGGACCGTACAGAGCATCAGCGTAATTAAAGTGACTCAAAACTAATGTATCACACAGCTTAATTTTCATTTGTCGGCTCAAGAAATGTCTACTGTGATACAGCAACTTTAAATTTATGTAAGCTCTTTTTATACACAAATTGACGTGTTCTTTAAATCGCAAGTCTGAATTCAAAACTACACCTACATTTTTTGCTTCATCCCTAGAAGAAATTAAGGTTCCAGCTATGTTTACATTAATTAGGTTTTCGTGTTTTTTCCAAATACTAGGTACATTGATTTTAGTGGATTAATTTTCAAAGTATGTTTCTCAGACTGTGCAGCCAACCTCTCCAATTCCTTATTAATTAAATTGTTGTAATGATCAGACTCCTCGAATATAAATGAGCAATATATCTGTGTATCATCTGCGTATAATTGATTGATTGAAAACAAAATTGGTGATAAAATTGAACCCTGTGGCACGCCACATAAAACTTTACCCTCTTCAGATCTACCACAATCAGTTTCCACAAATTGCCTTCTATTTCTTAGAAAGCTACAGATAAGTTTTACGGCATTTTGAGAGACCCCGATGTAATGTAGAACTGCCAATAGTATCTTGTGACTAATAGTATCAAACGCTTTGGAGTAATCCAGTAAAATCAGTAGGTACTGACGATTTGCCAGTATCACAAGAAGATATAACGTTATCGATTACATTCAACAAAACGGTTGTACAGCTATGGTTTTGACGGAAACCGATAGGAGGCAGTATTTGAAAATCCAAACCATGTCTAGAAATGTGAGACTTCATAGCTTTTTCGGCTATTTTCGACAGCACTGGAAGGATACTAATCGACCTCAAATCATTAAAGCTTTCAACAGTAGTAGTTTTCTGCGGTGCAATTACTCGAGATATCTTCCATGCATCAGCAAAATCAAGATCCAGCAACACAGATAATAATATGTGTGACAATTTATTATTACAGGACAACATAGTAATATCATATCGACCCCGAGTCCATCCACCCCGGCACTCCTAGACTTGATCTCCCTTAAATACTTCAAAACATCATCATCGGTTATAGTAGTAAAATTAAAAAGTTCGTCAAAATTTGATTTAAGGTTATTGCTGTAATAGTTTAAGAGTTTTGCATCCGGAAATGAAGATTTAAGCATGTGGATAATAAGGTGAACGAATCTCAGGCCGTTAATATAAATATATATATGCTTGCACTTCCGGTTATGCCGGAAAGCGTATTAGTGAACTTTGCAAATATTTGATACGTATGAATTGCTGCTTACATAAAGTAACAAGAGTCATGTTGGAAATTTGTTTCACACTATCATGCTTTCACCAGACGGGCCGTTTCGTTGATCCACAACTCATCAGTGGTGATCGGCAGTCAGTGTGACCCAAACTTCCAACATTTACGAAGAGCTTATACTAGCACGAGAGATGGCTGACAACAAGATGTTTTTTGCGACATCTACTGTGAGCAGGCAGACCGGACAAGAAGTAACAACTCCATTAAATCCTATTGCCAACACTAGATACGCCCGAATTCCCTAGCGGGAGGCTTTATTTGATAATTGTATACAAAAAATTAATATAGATTTGCGAAAACTGAAAAGTCATTTTCATTATTTTCTACACTTTAAAAAATGATTATTTTAATCATATTTAATAATAATTAAATATTTCTTTCCGTTAAAGGGTCAATTATCCAACGATATTCAAATTGTAAAGGATAATATCGAAACCAAGAAGTACGAAATACAGCATTTGAAACACCAACTAAAAGAGTATGCAGATATCATCAATTACCAATCACAACTTGATTCTAATATCTTTGATAGAAAATCACTAACTGCAGCTGATACGGAAAATCGATATTTAATTCAAGAAATGTTTAAGTTTATTGAGGAATGGTCTGCCGAACTTGAGGATCTCGACAATGATCTAGAAACAAATGAATCAATGTTTGAGGACACGTCGAGTTATTTAAGCGAAGGTAACAAAAGTCTGCAATCTAAAATTATTAATTTACGGTCGACGCTTCAGGAAATTGAAAAGAAGAGATTGGAAGAACAAAATTGTTGGGACGAGATGGAACAACAACTTCTGGTACAAAACATGCGACTAAAATATGAACTAAGTGAATTTAATCAACCAAAAGAAATACTGTCAAAGAAAATTGACGATATGAAAGATGTAGTACAACTGGAAGGGAAGGAATTTGAAAAGCTCTTTACCGAAGTCTTGGGGAGAGGATATACTGAAATGCAGAAAATTGAAGACCTTGAAAAGATCTCAAACGATTTAGAGGAAGAAATAAAGAATACTACCCAGAAATATGACGAAAGGTAAAATAATATATCGCATTAGGGAATTTGAAATTTTGTTTCAAACGAAAAAATAGCCAGCAGTTTATCCCTCTAACCCGCAAATTGAAATAGTGAAAAGAGACCTTGAATATTTTTTTGTTTCGGTTAAGTTTTATATTAGAAACCCGAATTTCTAACTCATTTATTATTTTTATATCATAATTCTCAGGTGAAAAAACGACTGCCTGAAGCCTGCCTTACGGGATCAAGCCTCAATAATCTGTTGTACATATACTGGTGTGAACTATTATTTAATCACAAATCACATATTCAAAATTGAATCGAAACTCTCGTTGAGCATATCCGCCAGTTTTCTTATATGAAATAATGGATCGGATCCTGGCTGACCTAGAGATCAAATTTTTTTACTGGCATTGTTTGTTGAATCGGCAGGAATGTATTTTTTTCCCAATAACTTTCCATATTCGGGTAACGATAAATAGACATGTACATAAGGATCCCAATGTACTGGTGAATTTGGACTTGATCTGTTTTGAATTTTGTGTTCACATGTGTTGCTCGGTTAGTTTCCACAACAACCATATTTAAAATCTTATCCGTAAAGAAGTATTTAAAAAACTCCATTGGTGTACGAAGCTCATTGATCAAATTTCGACTTCAGTTTTGCCTCGGAACGCCACTTGGTTCACATGTAATTGCATTCCTTTTTTTCGCCACAAGATGACAGGCAATTTTCTTTTGATTTCATTCAAATTTGTCCCGGTGAAACCACCTGGTGACGGTTCCATGTTCCACGACAGGCATTAGTGAACGTGTTCGTTTTTTTTTGGTTTCGATTTGCCTATCACCGTTATTTCAGTAGCTATTGGTGATGGTGCAGATGATGCCGGTAATTCCATGTCACTTATATTGAATGATAAATAAACGTCAGAGGTTTCAGCTTGACAGAAATTTTCTAAACATTCCATAATAAGATTGTCATCTGCTGCTGCAATTCCATCTGGTGCGTAGTCAGGAGCACATACATCACTTGGCAAAATGACCGCCACTCAACATTAAAAAGGCGTCTCTTTCAAATGGCGAAGTCTGAAGTAAAACGAAGAACTCGATATCTGAAGAATCAGTGGTGGACGGCTAAATCGATGAAAATGCAACAACTAGCCGACAGTAACAACACCAGAGCCTTCTTCCAAGCGACTAAGACCATTTACGACCCCCCTGCATAGAGTCTTAACCCACTGCAAACCAGGAATGGCTCTCGACTTCTACGGGATTGCACGTCAATTGGTTCCCGGTGGAAGGAACATTTTCAGGAACTACTAAACAGGGACATGAATATTGATAATGCAACACATGATCGGTTGCCACATAGACCAAGCCAACAACACTGGGAGATGTACTTTCTCTGCAAGAAGTTGATAAAGCTATTCGACAACTTAAAATCAACAAAGCAGCTAGGCTGATGGCATATCTCCTGAGATTTTTAAAGAAGAAGGACCTGTGATATTGGAACATTTTCATGTTCTAATAACCAAATTATGGAACGCCGAAACCGTGCCTGCTGAAATGCGAGATGCCTCAATTGTCACTATATTTAAGAAAGGGGATAGGTCCGTATGTGGAAACTATAGACTAATCTCACTCCTCTCCAATGCCGGAAAGGTTCTTGCAAGAACTTTGTCCAATCGTCTTCTCTCACTCTCGGAAGGGTGCTTGCCATGTGGTTTTAGACCTAACGGGTAGAGCCGACATGATATTCAGTACCAGGCAAATACAGGAAAAGTCACGGGAGCAAAATCGTCCTCTATACATGGGTTTTATCGACTTTGTCAAGGCGTTCGAATCTGTTAACCGTGAGGCTCTGTGGAGGATATTGAAGCTCAATGGATGTTCCCAGAAATTCATCCGGATACTTCGCCTCCTTCACGATAATATGAAAGCAGCAGTTTTTAACAGCAGCGGACCGGGAGAACCCTTTCCAATGACAACTGGCGTAAAGCAGGGTTGTGTCATTGCACCGATTTTGTTTTCGATGTTTGTGGGAACGGTTATTCAACTTGTTAAGGATGATCTACCGGGGAGAATAGAGATCGTCTACAGATTTGATGATGGCGGACTCTTCAACCTTTGTAGACTGCAAGCTGGGACGAAGGTCGTATCCATATCAGTCATTGAGATTCAATACGCGGATGACAATGTTGTCCTAGCTGATACAGAACAGTATCGTCAATATATACTAAAATTTAACAGCGCATACAGGAGTATTGGGTTTGAACTAAATATAAAGAAAACACAGATTCTCTACCAGCCTGCACCAAACACTGCGGCTGTCCCACCACATATTCGAGTTAACGGAGACAGACTTCAGAACATCGAGAGTTTCTCTTACCTCGGCAGTATTCTTGCGGCGGACGCAAATATCGATGATGCAATTCAGCATCGTATAAGATGGGCAAGTGCATCTTTTGGCCGACTGAGGGCGAGAGCTTTCGATAATCATAACATCGACGTTCGAACTAAGTTGCGAGTGTATAATGCTATTGTAGTTCCTACCCTTACGTATAGCTGCCAGTCTGGGACCACTTACCGGAGGCATTTAAAAGCCCTGGAGAAGTACCATCAAAATTCTTGCAATCAAATGGCAGGACCGATGAACAAACTTCTGGAGGAAGCTGAATCAACTAGCATTGAGACGATGATTGTGAGGCACCACCTGGGATGGACTGGCCAAATAATCCGGATGTCAACGAACGCCTTCCAAAGAATATCCGTTATTCACAGCTTAAGGCCGGCTCACGAAATCAGGGAAGGCAGCAAAAGAGGTACAAGGATGTTTTTAAGAGCAACGTGAAAAATTGTGGCTTAGCTGTCAAGAACAACTGGGAGCACATCGCGAACGACAGACCGAGATGGAGGCGTGCCATTTACGAGGCCCATCAAGTTTTTGAAGGGCAGCGTCGAGGACAAGAGGTTGCGAAGAGACAGCATGGAAAGGAGAGAAAACGCATCGATGGGGGTATAGCCATCTTAGACTTCACAACAGAAATCCCTGAGTTGACATAATTCATACTCGTTAGCGAGTGATTCCTGATGATATCTTACTGTTGATGCACTCATGCCTTCTGAACGTATTCCTTAGTCCAAAAGAAAAAGATGTACTACTTGCCTACCGAAAAAGGACCAAAAAACTAGTACCTTCTATGACAGTTGCAAAAATCCAGTATGTCGTAATTGTGCGAAAAACCTTTGACCAAATTGTTTTTGAGTTGCGTATTTAATAATAATAATTTGCAACACGTTTATCCCCATTTTCATCGGTATTTCGGTGGTAGATGACGACGAAGCTATATTGTGCTCGTCCAAATCTTCCCAGAACTTATCAGACTCAATAATTTTTTACAAATATTTGTTCGTAAGTCCGAAATCCATTAAATCTAAAAAAAACTGTAAATATCAAATACCACTTTACAAAAAACTAAAAAAGTTTGATAAAAACTTACCTTTTTATACGTTCGAATTAGCCAAACATGTTTCGGAACTTTTGCTGTTCCATCTTCAGTGGCATTACAACTGTAGATTCAAACATGTATACACACACTTTGTGAATTTTTTTTTTCACAAAGTGTGTGTTTGAATCTACAACATAAGCCAATATATAATGCAGTATGTTTATCCCACTATGAGCAGAGGTGACGCTATCTACACAGACTTCTCGAAGGCTTTTGATAGGTGTTATATTGAGTAAAATGAAGGCACTAGGATTCAGTGTTGCCCTTGGTGGATTCTTCGAGTCTTATCTTACGGGACGTACCTTGTTTGTTGAGTACAATGGCTTTAAATCTAGGGATTTTATAGCTACAAGTGGTGCACCGCAGGGGAGCAACTGGGCTCCACTTATATTTTCGATATACGTCAACGATATCACTGCGAATATATTTAGTTCCTGTCTCCTGTTTGCTGATGATCTGAAGCTGTTCAAGATAATACGAAATCCCTTGGATTGTGAGCTGCTTCAGATAGACTTGGTGGCGCTGGGGCGTTGGTGTGCAGATAACAGGCTTCCACTTATCACAAAAAAAAGCAAATGTATGTCGTTCACCAGGAGTGCTGAAGTCGTCCGGTTTGAGTACAGCATTGGCGACGACATTCTTCAGAGATGCAAGGAAGTTAGGGATCTGGGTGTCCTTGTTGACAATGAATTGCCATTCAATCCTCAGATTCATAGTATTTGCCAAGAGGCGACTAGAGCACTTAGGTTTATTATAAGGTCAACAAGAGAATTTCAGAATATAGACCTTCTTATAGCCCTTTACCAGTCGTTGGTGCGGTCAAAGTTGGAATACGCGTCTGTCGTGTGGTCACCGATTTACCAGGTATATATCAATAAACTTGAGCAGGTTCAGCCTAAGTTTTTAAAGTACATTTCGTACAAGATTGATGGACGATATCCAGACAGGGGGGTTGATCATAACGAACTCTTAAACCGTTTTGGTTTTCAATCGTTGCATTGTCGAAGAGTGTCTGCGTCTCAAATATTTCTTTTCAAATTAATCAACTCCATGCTGGATTGCCCTCACGTTTACAGGAAGTGAACCTCAACGTACCACTGGCATATAGGTACAAGGAACATGCACTTATTTAGAGTTCCCCAAGCTCATATGAATTATGAGACGAGGGCTCCCGTAATCAATGCATGCAATCTATGTAATAAGCATAAAATATCTGTTCATACCAATTTTTTTAGTAATAAGTTAGTGGCATATAAACGTAGTTTGCAGGCTCAATTTGTTAATTTAAGAATTTGATATTAAGTTGTTATTATAGTTTTAGTGTAGATTAAGTTCAATTGTTTATATTATGGAATCAAAGAATTGTCTTGTAATTGGGTTTAACCTGTTAGATAATAAATAAATAATGGGTAAAAATTCTTTGTAAAGTTGTAATGCCACTGAAGATGGAACAGTAAAAGTTCCGAAACATGTTTGGCTAATTCGAACGTATATATAACGTGTTTTGTGGAGTAGACGCCTTTCATTTATAAATAACGTTTATACTATCTACGGGTCAACTTGACCCAGCGGCCGTTATTACAGTCGTACTCTTATCTTGCTAGCAGCTCAACGAATACTACTGCATCGGCTTCTTGCGCTGAATATATTGACATACTTACAGAACAGAGCCCTCTAGGAATCAATCGATAGGTCATTTTGACCCGTGGGTCAAGGGTTAAATATAGACATAACAACACCCTGTATAAACGTAAAGTGAGTGAGTAAATTCGTGTAACAATAATGTTCATTCTTTGTTGTAGCTATCACCAATGTGAAACTGAAGTTCAAGGAATTGTAGCGGAAATCAATCACGTTAATAGAACAATAGACTGTAATGACACGGAAATATCTGAGAATCGATGCAAAACATCAGAAATAAAAAATAAGATTACAGAGTTTAAGAATAATTCAGAAGTGATTAACAAAAAATTAGAGGAGAAACAGTCAGTACTGAACAGTGAACTGCAACAACTTGAAAATGACATTAACAAAAGAAACACGCAGAAGGAATGTGAAGATCATGATACAAAGTTGATAGAAGAGGTTTGTATGAGTTAAAGAATACTCTTAGGTAGTTCAATTTATCGGCATTTCCATGAGTTTTAGAACATCTTAGCTCCTAAAATATCTCCCTTATCCTACTTCACCTTACTCTGGAATTAGTTATTATGTACTCTCTTGCATTTTTAAACTTATTTTTGTGGGGACAAGTGAGAGCGAATATTTTAATAATTAATGTCATGCCCATCATTTTTTTTATAATACGAGGGGAGCTCTCTATGTATTGGGAATAGAAAGAACAAACGAATTCATTTTTAAAAATATTCTCCTTTAAGATCTATACATTTTTGCATGTGATGAAACCACCCTTCAAAGCACTTTGCTCAGTCAGAAGACGATAGCTCTAAAACATGGTTTTTAAAAGCCTTAACCGCTTCTTTGGGCGATGAAAATCGTTGTCCACGCAGTTTATTGTTAATTAATGGCAATAAGAAGAAATAATGAGGTGGAAGACCCATCAATTGGATATTTTGCGTGATGCAATACTCGTCGTTTTGGATTGGTTTCTCTCAATTTACTGAAAACTTCGGGCAAAGAAATGGTCGTATACCTCGTTGAATTAAGGGTCTTCTGATTTCCTGGAGCCACAGTTGCTTTTTAACGCTTCGCGAACGAACAATATACCCAAACTGCCGATTGGCTTTTTCTTTCTGGCTCATAGGCATGAAACCACGACTCGTCATCTGTGACGATGCTGTGTAGGGCTTTGGACGTACCACAGTTGTATTCAGAATTATAACGATATAGAACACCACCAGACAGGAGGTATCCTCTTTCGGCCCACTTCTTGAAATGGATGTCTGGCTCGACTTTGTTTTCGAAACAATCAATAATTTTTTCTTGAGTTCAGGGTCTGCTATCTGCTCGTTGCGTATTTCGGCAGCAGATAAATTTGGAAGATCTATCGAGATGAGATTAACATCGGTGTTATCTTCAGTATCGCCGAAAGTATCTTGTGGAGGTCTGCTCAGCGTATCGGCTACAACGTTCTTCTTGCCTACAATGTAGTCAATTTTCAAATTGTAGGGCGTTAACGATAGGGCCCACCGAGCCAACCTTCCCGTCGGTCGGCATGTCCAAAATGGCAGAAACATTTTCCGGATTTGGGCGGATCCCCTGAGGCGATATAATGTTGCCTAGATAGTGGACTTCTTGACACGAGAATGAACATTTTGGTCGATTCAGAGTAAGTTTGAACTGTTGCGCGTAAGCCACTAAGGTGTCCATCAAAAGAGTCTGAGATGATGATTATGTCATCCAAGTAGGCAAGTACCAGAACATTAGGAAGTCCGGATCGAAGCCGGTCAATCAGTCGCTGGAATGTTGATGTTTCTGAGACCGAATGGCATTCTTATGTAGCGAAAGGTACCGAATGTAGATTTAAGTAAGTCTATAGCATTTTGCCAAGAGTCTAGTGAACCTTTTACGCCTTGGAACCACGTAGCAGCAAAGCCGTCGAGTAACATTGGTATAATCCGCGTAGCGCATTTTCGTCGGAAATATTGCAGCAGTCCTTGTATATTTCTATAGAATCGGTAAATGCCTTTACATCGGCCTGCGAGGAACCGTTAAACCTGCTGTTACAGTAAAGTTGCCTGTGTATATATTTGTATTTATCGGCGCGGAAGTATCGACTGTTAGCCGCGAAAGTAGTTCTTGGAACTGATTATCTGTGAGAGTTACAGACATTGTTTTTACCGTTTAAAGTTGAAGCAGATAAGATATATAGTACTTATGTAAATGCACAAATTGGAACAAACTTACGATACACTGGAGTTGGTACTGGATTTGTTCTAACTGGTAGATGCTATTAACACAGGCGAAAATTGTTTCTAATCGTGTAACCATTTTGAATTAGCGGGTATTATTTACATTAAGAAAGAATACTAATTTTATAGCTCAATCCGAATGAACCCCAATATGCTATTCATATTGTTACGGGTTCGATTCAAGCTTTACGAGCGGTTTCAATTAAAGAAGAACAAACAAAGAATATCAACTTTATTAATCTGTATTAAAGTAATGTAAAATTATTCACCTCTTATAATTCTGGATCTCTGTCGGCCCCCCACTTTGTATTTAAAAGGAAAAGAATAATTACATGACCCTTTTGTCAACAACATAACGAAAACTTTATTAGAAATAAAACGCAAAAGTTTGGGCTCAAAACAACTAATTTAATAATTAAAACTAATAAAGAAAATGAATAACAACAAAGAAATAAATATGGATAAATAAAAAAAAGGATAAAACAATTAAACGATAATGAAAATTTAGAAGAAAATCTTATTCATTAATGTACAACTTAAAATCGGTAAATTAATATAATTACGAATAATTATATTAATTCCTATACGAAACTTGAATTACAAATGAAAACTGAATTTATTTCAATTATTAAAATAAACAACTTTAATCTTTATAAAAATTGACTGGAAACAAAAACGCCTTCAATTAAAAATATTAACAAAGAACTTACTGAACTTGAACTTCGATTATTATTAAGAAACTTTATACAATTAGAAATCACATCTAGACTCTACCAAGGCTAAAACGAATCTAAACTCGAAAATCCGATTGTCTTTCCAAAACACTTAACATACATGAGAAGTAGGTACCTAGATTGAAAATAGCCAATCAGAAAAAAGGCATTTTTAAAATATACCCCTATAAAGATACAGCTACAGGGTGAGCGATTCAGAAATAAAATACATTTTTATCTCGACTGTAATAATAGTTTTTATTTGTTAAGATGTCCTATGTTGGAGATTTTTCAGAAGATGAACAAGACACTACTGTTTGTAAAGTTAGGAACAATACGATTATATAATGACTTCTTAATCTCCGGAAAAGCTAACTGGATGAAAACCCATGTTCATATTTTCGGCGCCCTTTATATTTATTCTTTGTTATGGGAAAGCTTGTTAACTCTCCAACTACTAGCTTCTGTAGGTATATAATAATAAAAGTCCGACATTTAATTTACATGAAGGCATTTCGATGTTCACAAGTGAGACCACACTGTATTTAAAACATGTCATTCTTCGAACAAGAAAACACGGTCCATCTGTTTCTAAAAGTTGAACAAAGAAAAGAGACAAAAATTATATATTTTTGTTATTCATGTACCTAGTTGTGGACGTATTTATTGCTTTTGGTAAAACCCATATCAATAAACGATAAGATAGATAGAAAACAGACCCTTAAATTTTATGATTAAAAGGACAGTTTAGAAACATTTGTTAACAATCTACTTAAAAACATTATATTTCCCAAACTAATAGAAAAATATCTATAAAATCACCCAACTAGTATACATAATACCAGTGGCGTCGTGTCTTGTTACAATCGTCCTACACTTTGTAGAAGCAATTAACACAGTCCCAAATTGTTTCTAAACGTCCTACACTCTGTAGAAGCGATTGGAATTGCAATTTTGATCGAAAAACTACGCGATTTGTCCTACACTGTAGAAGTAAAAAAAAAAACGCGGGAGATTTTTCTTCAACACAACATTGATATTTTTACATGTTAAGAAAAAACTTTTCGGTTCCACGTTATGGGCGCCAGTTGTGAAGGGTAGTTGGGTTAGTAATTATAATTACACCGAAAAAAATACTTCTTTAAAATGTAAAAGAAACAAAATAACTTTAATCAGAATAAAAAAAATAAGTAAAAAACAAAATATTTATTATATTATGTGTCTGTATCGCGTCGGCATTCGGTATAGTGTAATGTCTTTTTTATTTTTGGCATCCTCTTGCAAAAACAAATTATGATGCTTTCTGACTGGTGGCAGCTCTAGTCAGGCATTGCACTAGCTAGCCACTAGTGGTGGAGGTTATTAGAGGGTTTGGTTTGTTACATTATTATTAATAAGTTGCTTCCCTAACGCCACTGGACTTAATAATTTTGATCTAGTTCGCCCTATTTCTATATCAAAGAAATCTGTAAGAAGATAATTGACTTAAAATAAAAAAAAAACCGTTTTTTACAAAAAAACTTTAACCCTGGTATCCTGGAAACAATGCATTTCCGGACGTATGTTTATGGGAACTTTTTTTTTAAATGACCTGAGAAATCACCCCATTAAATGTTGACGCGTATTTTTGAAACACTCTGTATACTAATTGTATAATTATTAGGAGTTACTTATGATTAAGTCGAAAAATGAAACATTGATTCAAGAAAAATTAGAATCGGAACAAGACACACTTAATTTACAAAAAAAGATAGAGGATACATTAGCAGTAACAAAAAACCTCCTATTGGAATTAGAGATAAAACTTTTGGACAAAGGTAAATTTGAACGTGAACTGGTAAATTTGCAAAAGAAAGCTTCAGAAAAAGATGATGAACTGCGAGGTTCGATGGAAAAGATTGAAGTATTAAAAGCGAATCATTTCGAAAAAATACGATTGAGCAAAGAGAAGTGTCATCAAGAAGAAGAAAAATTGAAAAGAGAAATAAATGAAATGCAATTCGAATATAAAAATATTCAAATTCAGATTGACTCTGTTGAAGCTCAGATTGAAACTGAACACGCTCAATACTTGAATATTCTTAGTAGGAATATAGAAGATGATCTAGAAATAGTGAAAATAGAACGAGAATCCCTGGAAACACAGTGTAACAATCTGTATAAATCGATTGTCAATCGCGTAGATAAGAGGCCAGGTAAAGTAAAAAAAGTTGCGGTGAAATCAGTGAAACAAAGGGAGTCCAATTGGGATAGCGACTCAAGCATTGAGATTGCGTCATATAAGCGAAAAAATGAAGTTTTTCAGTAAAATCTAATCTTAAAGTTTTGTAGTTATTTGTTATTTAAATTGTGTTTGTTATATGTTGAAATATTTATGTTGATTGATGGTAATAAATATGGTTCAAATATATAAAATAAAATGAGCTTTATTTATTCTGCACATTACAACAGTGGCGGCTGGTCGGGGTAGGCAAGGTAGGCACCGCGTACCTTTAAAACTTCGCCCTAAATTAAATACTCAATTTATTATTATTGACTCTATAATTTAAGAAATAATAATATTGATTCTTATATTAATTTAATTTATTTAATTTTCTACCTTAAACTTTTAAAACATCCCCTTTCATTCAATGATTATCTGTAGGTATAATATAACTACCGCAAAATAGGTTTACCACTGGTGCTATAACCCACTACCGAGACTTCGCATTTTTACAGGCAACTGTTATCGTCGCCTACACCGTATACTCGTATACGCATATACTTATGTATATATCAAAAGTTTTGCGCCACCGGTCACCGGGTAATAGTATGCACTACCAAATACGGCCTAAAATACATGTATTTTGCTCAAAATTGTACTTTTTCTTGAATATATTTAAATAAATATACAGAAAAAACTGGTGGTGATTGAGAACTTTTATATAGTGCTATTGCGTAGGAACGGGTTTACGTTGAGTTTAGGCACCTACCCCGCCGCCTTCTATCTATTGTAGATAGGTAGGTATACTATTTGCACGAATTTCGATTTGTACGTTTTTTTAGTAAGTACCGTTTTGGGATTCCGCCGCCGCAGCGCTGGTTACCTACATCTCTTGTCTACGCACTGACGCCATTACAGTCTGATTCCTCATTGTATACGTTGTTTACTGAGTGTTTAAGATGCCTCCGACAATCGTGAGTCCCGCCGATTGTGAAGTACGGGCTGTTATACGATTTCTTAGTGCTAAAGTCGTAAAACCGATCGATATTCATCGTGAGATCTGTGAAGTTTACGGACAAAACATTATGAGTGATGGAATGGTAAGGAGTGGGCGTCCTTTGGTCGTTAATGAAGATATGGTGCAGAAAGTGGAGGAAAAGGTGAGAGAAAACAGACGCTTTACAATTTCATCAATGTGCGACTGCTTTCCTCAATATTCTCGTAGTGTTTTGTATCGCATTGTGACCGAGAACTTGAATTACCGGAAATTGTGTGCACGTTGGGTTCCAAAAATGTTGACGGATTTGCACAAAAACCAACGTTTAGGCAGTGCATTGACTTTCCTTGAGCGGTACCACAATGAAGGTGAAGATTTTTTAGACCAAATTGTTACTGGTGACGAAACATGGGTGGCCTACGTCACACCAGAATCGAAACAACAATCCATGGAATGGCAACATTCATCATCACCCAAAAGAGTGAAGTTTAAGCAAATAATTTCTGCCCGGAAAATCATGTGCACAGTTTTTTGGGACAGAAAAGGAGTATTGCTAGTGGAGTTTCTGCCTCGTAATGAGACAATCAACGCAGCGTCTTATTGTGAGACATTGAACAATCTGCGTCGTGCAATCCAGAACAAAAGACGTGGCAAGTTGAGTAAGGGTATCGTTTTGCTGCATGACAATGCCCGTCCACATGTGGCTAATCGGACAAAAGATCTCATCAAATCTTTTAAATGGGAAACTCTAGATCATCCTCCATACAGCCCTGATCTGCCGCCCAGCGACTGCCATTTGTTCCTGCACTTGAAGAAACACCTGGGTGGTCAGCGCCTTCAAGACGATAACGAAGTCAAAACATTTGTGATACAGTGGTTAACAAGTCAGGCGGCAGAATTTTATGAGGGTATTCAAAAACTGGTGCCACTTTATGACAAATGCCTCAATATTCACGGAAATTATGTAGAAAAGTAGATTAAGGTATAGGCTTTCATGTAAAAATAAAATTATTGCGATATTATTATTATAATTCCAAAACGGTACTTACTTAAAAAACATGCCTCGTATTTTTGTTTACTGTTTTTGTTTTGTTACATTACGTTTGAAGTATTTGTTCGTTTGTTGCTTAAATACTAGTGCCATTGATTAAAAAGTGTATGTATTTAATTATTTAATAATAATAGTAATAATATTTTGACTAGTACAACTAAAGATTAGTGGTTGTGCTGCACAACTTGTTGCGGTAGCGGTAAGTAGTAATTAGGTAATAATATTAATGTTTAATCAATACAAATAATTTTGTATTTTATTTGTATTTGATTATGTATTGGATTTCGTAGAGTAGTGAATGGGGCATAATTTTTAAAAATAAAAAAAATAAGAATTAACGTACGAAACCAGTATTTTAACGTGTTCTTTTTTTACCGTGATAATTTTCTTCTTTTCATCTAAGGCGCTTGACCTTAACAATCTAAAAAAATTTCGCCTGCGGCACCATTTTCTTCACATCCATTTTTTACTTAGTGCCTACCTAACAAAATTACCCACGAGCCGCCACTGCATTACAACAGATAAGACTATCCTTAAGAATAATGTAAAGTTACAATAATACAGGAAAATAACAAACCTGATAAGAAGAAAAACCCTAACTAAGAATTCAAAAGTTGCATATTCTTGTAATTAATAATCATAAAATATGACGTAGGCAAAAGTATGAAAGAGTAATTTATTCCTAGGTAGGTATATCATCCTCATCAGCATTCACTCCCTAACGAGTATAAATAACTTCAACTCCGGCATTTATGTTGTGTACCTTAAGATGGCTAAACAGACCAATCCTCCAGCCGCAACTTTGGTCACACAATTTACACACGCAATCATCACCATTTAACGGTTGTTGTAGGTGCGCCATCGATGCGTGCTCTCTCCTTTCGATGCTGTCTTTTCGCACCCTCATGTCGTCGACGCTGTTCTTCAATAACTTGATGGCCTTGTAAATTGTACACCTCCATCTCCGTCGGTCGTTCGCCATCTGCTCCCAGTTGTTCTTCACATCTAAGCCACACTTCTTCATGTTGGTCTCCTGGTACCTCTTTTGCTGCCCTCCCAGATTTCGTGAGCCGACCTTAAGCTGTGAATAAAGGATTCTCTTTGGAAGGCGTTCCAGATTACGTAGCCAGTCGATCGCAGCTGGTGTCTGACAATCATCGCCTCAATGCTAATTGCTTCAGCTTCCTCCAGAATGCTGATATTTGTTCGTCGGTTCTGCCATTTAATTCCAAGAATTCTTCTGAGACATCGTTGATGGTACTTCTCTAGGGTTTTTAAATGCCTCCAATAAGTGGTCCAAGACTCACAGCTATACGTAAGGGTAGGAACTGCAATAGCAACTTAGTTCGAACGGCGATGTTATAATAATTGAAGACTCTCGCCCTCAGACGGCCAAAAGATGCGCTTGCCCATCTTATACGATGCTGAATATCATCATCGATATTTGCGCTTGCTGCGAGAATCCTGCCGCGGTAAGAGAAACTCTCGATGTTCTGAAGTCTGTCTCCGTTAATATGTGGTAGGGCAGCCACAGTGTTTGGTCCAGGCTAGTAGAGAATCTGTGTTTTCTTTACATTCAGTTAAACGCTTTTAGTATATATTGAAGATTCTCTTCAGTATCAGCGAAACCAACATTGCCAATATGCGTATTGAAGCTCAATGACTGATGTGGATACGATCTTCGTTCCAGCTTGCAGTCTACGAATATTGAAGAGTGTGCCGCCATCAAATCTGTACCCTGTTGAAAATACCGTATAGAATCATATTAAAACTTGATCTGGATCTATAAGTATCTATAAGTGAATGTAGGTTTTAATCTGGCTTTGACAAGCTCTATGTTATTTTAATAGTAATCTTATATGATTCAATATGGTTTGGGTTTATTTGGATATACATATAAAACACATCAATGGAATTGTATTGGTCTCTATAAGTTTTAAATATGATTAGATCTAATATGCCATTACAGATTCAAAACAAAGTGGGTTTTATACGGATTTAATAGGTTAAAATGAATAGTGTTTAATATGGAATTACTGAATAAAAATTGCCATAAAACGAATTGGTTTCAATATGGATTAATAAGAAATTCTTTATTTGGGAATTGTTGGTTTCAATAAGGCATTCCAAATCAAATGTTTAATTTGGTTTTATCAGTTTGAATTAGTTTTTATGCGGCATAAAACTGCTTATTTCAATTGCGTTTAATATGGAAGTACTGAATAAAAATTACCATGGAACGAATTGGTTTCAATATGGATTAATAAGAAATTCTTTATTTGGAATTTATTGGTTTCAATAAGGTATTCCAAATCAAATGTTTAATTTGGTTTTATCAGTTTGAATTAGTTTTTATGCGGCATCAAACTGCTTATTTCAATTGCGTTTAATATGGAAGTACTGAATAAAAATTACCATGAAACGAATTGGTTTCAATATGGATTAATAAGAAATTCTGTATTTGGAATTTATTGGTTTCAATAAGGTATTCCAAATCAAATGTTTAATTTGGTTTTATCAGTTTGAATTAGTTTTTATGCGGCATAAAACTGCTTATTTCAATTGCGTTTAATATGGAAGTACTGAATAAAAATTACCATGGAACGAATTGGTTTCAATATGGATTAATAAGAAATTCTTTATTTGGAATTTATTGGTTTCAATAAGGCATTCCAAATGAAAGGTTTAATTTGGTTTTATCAGTTTGAATTAGTTTTTATGCGGTATAAAACTGCTTATTTCAATTGCGTTTAATATGGAATTACTGAATAAAAATTGCCATAAAACGAATTGGTTTCAATATGGATTAATAAGAAATTCTTTATTTGGGAATTGTTGGTTTCAATAAGGTATTCTAAATCAAATGTTTAATTTGGTTTTATCAGTTTGAATTAGTTTTTATGCGGCATGAAACTGCTTTTCAATTGCGTTTAATATGGAAGTACTGAATAAAAATTACCATGAAACGAATTGGTTTCAATATGGATTAATAAGAAATTCTGTATTTGGAATTTATTGGTATCAATAAGGTATTCCAAATCAAATGTTTAATTTGGTTTTATCAGTTTGAATTAGTTTTTATGCGGCATGAAACTGCTTATTTCAATTGCGTTTAATATGGAAGTACTGAATAAAAATTACCATGGAACGAATTGGTTTCAATATGGATTAATAAGAAATTCTTTATTTGGAATTTATTGGTTTCAATAAGGTATTCTAAATCAAATGTTTAATTTGGTTTTATCAGTTTGAATTAGTTTTTATGCGGCATGAAACTGCTTATTTCAATTGCGTTTAATATGGAAGTACTGAATAAAAATTACCATGAAACGAATTGGTTTCAATATGGATTAATAAGAAATTCTGTATTTGGAATTTATTGGTATCAATAAGGTATTCCAAATCAAATGTTTAATTTGGTTTTATCAGTTTGAATTAGTTTTTATGCAGCATGAAACTGCTTATTTCAATTGCGTTTAATATGGAAGTACTCAATAAAAATTACCATGGAACGAATTGGTTTCAATATGGATTAATAAGAAATTCTTTATTTGGAATTTATTGGTTTCAATAAGGTATTCCAAATCAAATGTTTAATTTGGTTTTATCAGTTTGAATTAGTTTTTATGCGGCATAAAACTGCTTATTTCAATTGCGTTTAATATGGAAGTACTGAATAAAAATTACCATGGAACGGATTGCTTTCAATATGGATTAATAAGAAATTCTTTATTTGGAATTTATTGGTTTCAATAAGGTATTCCAAATCAAATGTTTAATTTGGTTTTATCAGTTTGAATTAGTTTTTATGCGGCATAAAACTGCTTATTTCAATTGCGTTTAATATGGAAGTACTGAATAAAAATTACCATGGAACGAATTGGTTTCAATATGGATTAATAAGAAATTCTTTATTGGGAATTTATTGGTTTCAATAAGGTATTCTAAATCAAATGTTTAATTTGGTTTTATCAGTTTGAATTAGTTTTTATGCGGCATAAAACTGCTTATTTCAATTGCGTTTAATATGGAAGTACTGCATAAAAATTACCATGGAACGAATTGGTTTCAATATGGATTAATAAGAAATTCTTTATTGGAAATTTATTGGTTTCAATAAGGTATTCTAAATCAAATGTTTAATTTGGTTTTATCAGTTTGAATTAGCTTTTCTGCGGCATAAAACTGCTTATTTCAATTGCGTTTAATATAGAATTGCTGAATAAGAATTTCCACGATGCGATTGGTTTCAATACGGATTCAATAAAAAATTTCATTCATGTCCGTTATCCTAAATAATGCAGATTTCTTGAGCTCCTTATGTTAAGAAATTATTGCATAAAACAACACGTCGTTTTAAGTTATTAAAATAAAATATATACCTAAACATTAATAATATAAGGGTTATTCTTTCGTACTGAACTAAGTGAACAATCTGAAAATTGTCAGTTCATTCACGATTGTGCGTATTCTTTCGACATCGGTCACTTCTAAGAAACTGATTAAAATTCCTACCCCCCTTGCCTCTTACTGATCAACCTCTAGGTACCGGTTAGTTCGTTCAGTTAACAGTTAACCTCTAAAAGTATTGAATATTGAGAGATAATAATTGGCATATGATTTCGAATCAAACCAATAAATTGTAAAAGTTTAAAACATGGATAATAATATCATGGACGAAATAATTTTCCAGTTTTCAGAGCAGATTTGGCTGTTTTCGAGGTTAAGTGAAAGACACTCACAAAAAAGATGATCTTTCGGTTTTCGCCAAATATTCAGTTCAGTATAATCACATTCACTTGTTCAGACCAATCACTACGAAAGAATAACCCTATAGATAGGTGAGGTCATTGTCTTTATAAAGACAACTACTACTTTGTTTTTTGTGTGTTGACAAAATACTAGTTATGATTTTCTTACCGTATCCACTGTTGCCGATAACATGCTTAAACATAATATTATAATGTTATAGCTGCTCAGATTTTACAACATATTATGTTACGTCACCAAGAAAAAAAGGTCAATTGTTGGCCAATTTAGTATATAAAAAATCCTAGTACAGATTCATTAAATTCATCTTACAGTACAAATTTAGTACCAGATTTAGTGCAAAATTGTAATAATCATTATTATGTTACAACCGGCGACGCTGACCATTTACTAATACTCAGTGTTGCCGAGGTATAGCCTTCACTATTACCAAAGACATTAATCTTTGATATTACCTACGTATATACATAATTATATACATAGTAATTTTTACTAACGCACAGATAGGTATTCAAAATTTAATTACATTTTTTACATAAGAAAAGATAGCAAAGTATATCCAAAGAGTCACAATTGCGTTGGCATGAACATACATTTGCTCCTGGTTTTGCCTATGACATGATAACTAAATAAATAAAAAAATAACTAATAAGAAAAAAAACTAAAATTGAAATAATGGACAATCTATAATATATATCACCATTTATATTTTAGTTTATAATAAATATATCAAATATATATGAATATTTTATTAAGAAAATCGCGACAAAACTGCGGATTTGACCTAAATCTGGCAACTAGTAAGTAGGTATTGTGGTTTATGCTTGACGCTTGTGAATAGTTCAGAGTTCAGTGTTGCCGATTGCAGCTGACTAATGACACGGTATAGAATTATATCATAGTATATTTCAAAATTATTATAGAATGGGTGAAGACATGAATATTAATACAATCACATCCAGAAGTGTGTGTGAATACAACATGTATGTCGTCATAACTCAATTTTGGTAGCTTATTTAATACCTACTATTCTCTATCTATAACAATAATAGCGTATATTTATATACCTATTATCTATTATTGTATTAATTGCTATGGCGCATATTTTGTTATTGCCTTTAAGTATATAAAAAGTCAAAATATCTAAATGTAATTAAAACATCTGTTGCAATCTCTATGTCGTCATTATATATATATTCCAGAAAACAATAAAAAACTATCGTCAACTGAATAAACTCATGCATAATAATCAGACAACAATGTCTGTAATAATCTTGATTTTGGAATTGTCGAATAAAATATGTTACAATTTGATAATTCCCTATGACAACACTGCTGCGGTACAATTTTTTAATTAATCTAACCTAGCCCAAATTCCATTGCTAGCATCGTGTTTTGTTATGGCGTCGGTTTATGTTTTGTTTTTCATTATCAATAATACGTTAATTACTCTATCTCAATTGTGTAATAAAATAAGTGTAAATGCTAACCTAAATATATATTATAATATCTTTCATCTATGACTATCTAACAGCATAAAATAACTAAATAACTTTGTGTTGTGTGTTGTGTTGTGATTATTATTATAAGAAGCAGGTAAGCAAATAAATTATTCTTTTTACCAAGGTATATCATTGTCTATGCTCTGCTAATATAATATTATAGTAATCATTATCATTAGTACGCACGCAATGTATTAGATACACAGTATAGGCAAAGATTAATATAAATAATATATTATGTATATTAATCTTTGGTACCTATGGTTACTTGTATAAGATACAGGTTGATTGCTGGTCGATGGTATATTGGAAGTTTTGCGACAAGTAACCATACGATTGTTTTGAAAATGTAAGTGATTATTCAGATCAACCTAATACGACAGCTAATTGTGTGTATTAGCTGTACTAATACCTAATCTATCAGCATACAATAATATTGTCACTATAATATGTAATTTGGGTGAAGTGGTAGAATACATTTATTCTTGTGAACTTTATCAACGTTAATAAAGAAAAAAACGTTTTAATAGTTGTCTACCTAATTAACTATATCGAAAAAATCCAACTTAAGTAATTACTTACATTTTCAAAATATTCGTACTTAGTTACTTTTCCCAAAACAACAAAACAAAGTGTATACCATCAACCAGAATACACCCTGTACATATAGGTACTGTAATAATAGATATTTCACCACAATCAATTAATAAAACAAATGTGTTAAATTTTCCAAAACGGTGAAATATGGAACATTATTCGTAGTTATTTTAACAATTTTTATTGTATTAAATTTTCTTCAATTTATACACACATTCAAGACTTTTGGGAGATGAAAGAAGATCTAAAGAATTAATGATAATTTATTATTATATTAATAATTGAGAATTAATGACAATATTTAAGAACTTTTTACTCTTTTTAGTATGGGGTATGCTTATCTCAGATTCCTTGATGATATAGTACCTACAGGAGAGTGGAATCACCGAAGATATAAAAAACTTACAAACCTTTGTATTTTATATATTGAAGGTATTTTTGCTAGTTTTATTATTGATTACTTTTTAAATTTATATTCGTCTGTAAATCTAAATAAATCATGTTGTTTTAGACGATATTGATGCTCTGAAAATGCAGATAAGCGAAAAAAACGCAGATAAGGGAAAAGCGAATTAAAATGTTAAACCCAGAGGAAATTCTGAAAGAAAATTCACGAAAGCCAATGAGACTAAATAATTTGAGGGAACAACTGAAAGCAACAAATGAGTTATTAAATGTTCAATGGTTGCAAAAAATGTCTTCGACGTTGTTTCAAAACTAAGTAAGAGTGAAATCATATTATTTAGCTCTATCCATCTAGTACTTAGTAGTTTATATTTTGTAGAAACTGTGTTCTTGGTCCTTACCAAGAACACAGTTTCTCCTTATAAGGTAGCTTTGGTATTTTGAAAACCGTATAATTTTGAACGTTCAAGTATCATTGATATCATGACTAAAATAGAACTTTTGGGTTCTCACTTGCTACCGTTTTATAGGTTTCATTATGATCATGAGGCAGATTTTCCTTATGACACAAAGTTAAAAAAACCAATTCAGGAAGTTTATTTTATTTCCACACCAATAATTTAATTAATTATTATTTGCAATGTTTTTAAACAAATTTTGTATTCAGTGCGATAAGAAGTCTGCCGTTGTTCTATGATTCTTATACGTTTGCAATTTAAGGTTTTGTTTGTGGACTTATTTGTTGTTCTTTCTATATTTCAATATTAATCTTCAAGTACATTTCTGTCTCATCCACCTAATTATAATATCTTTTATTCAGTCTGGAAAATTAACAAGAACCCTGTCCGAGGACATTACAATGTTTGTATTGTAAATACTTACGTTTTACCATTTAAACTCTGAAATGCTCCCCAGTACAGGTTCTGCATTGAAATGTGAATGTTTAATTGTTCGGTTTTCCAGCATTAGGTTGCTGCAGGCTAATGATGAGTGTATTATACTCTCGAAACGTGTCTCTATAAAGGCGTAAATATAAAACATATTTGTGGTGACATTTGTTTTTTACTTTGCTATTAAAATTGTACACCGCTCGCTGTAAGAATGGCCTATTTATTCAAATTTTATTTCTGTTTGGGCATATTTAGATGGCATATCTGAAGCCAATACATCGAACTGATTCGTTTTGCATTTTCAGATATTACAACATTTTATTTAATTAAAAAAGGGACTGATGAATTCGCCATGCGTACCCAGTTATCAAAAGTAAATACCTGGATTGGGATAAAGATATCCGATATTAATAGGGCGCCCCGGCAGAGCTGTGGTAAGTACCAATTAAATAAAAGTATTGTTTATGTAATGAACTGCTTAACAGTATTTTCATAACTGATATTTTAATATTCCAATGTCTAACTTTTCCACAAAAAGTTAGTCATGGACTTGAAATTTTTTTTAGATGGGATGAAAAATAATAAAAAGAGAATACGGAAACCTCTGAAGAAATAAACGTAGAGAGTGAAGATATTTTAGACAATAAGACATGAGGAACGGAAAGTTAGTATTATTCAATAACAATTTTGTTATAATTTTTTCTATAAAAAAAGTCCTAACATCTTTATTTTATAGTCGACAAAAATATTGGGTTTACTTTTTATCCGTTTTATACACTTTTCACGGGATTCTCTAAGGCACTCATTTTATATCGCGTATGTAGGCCAAGTTTACTATGTGGCTATGTGGTGTATCTGCTGTCTTCAGGCAAGCCCAGTAAGATTTATAGGTAGTTATGTTTTTTTTTTATTTTGCCAAAAGTTCAGAACTTAGAAATGTTCAGTGGTATGGTTTACCAAATTTGGTTCAACAAGTACTTATTTACGTATAAAATGACCTAAAACACTTATTTATGATAACATTCCAAAAATAATTTTCATTAAACTTAGCCGCGCAATATATTATGGAGCCCTAAAACTTTAATAGCTACTTATTTAGTTCACAATATATATCTTCTAAAACATTTCCATAATCAGATTATTATTGAAACCCAAGACAAGACGTCTTTAAACTTCTTTACGCCTACGCCAGTGTGGTGATTTTAAAAGACTAGACACTTGCCTGATATAAATTAAATAATTAGGTATATTATGATTATTAATTTCGCGTAAAAATTTAGTATTCATCATTTTACATAATATATGTATGACAAAAAATATATGTTAGCTCAAAGAACTATTAATATGTTCTAAATAAAACATAATTGAATTATGATTTTGATATCTTTGTTTTTGTATGTACCTAATGTTAATGATTACAGTTTCTACTTACGAAACATGTTTTGCTACCGTTTTTATGTCATTTGATATAACTGACGTTGTTTGTGTTATTACTATACTACTACTACTATACTGTGAGAATAAACTATTTTATTAATTGTAATTATTAGACAATTAAGCACACGTCTTACCACTTCATTTCAAATCACTTTTATTTTATTTTCAAGTGATGTTGACAAGCATTTTAGTTCTCTTTTGAAGATGCTAACATTGTTACCAAAACGCGCCTAACATTAAAAAAATTGTTTGGTGAAGTGATAAAACGTACTTGTTTCTACTCATCGATTAAGTATTATTAATATTTTATATTTTGTTTTAGGTGAACATTGAGATAAATATTGACATGTAATTTTAAAATAGAAAAAAAGTACATGTAACCGAGTGCAGACTGTTTTTTGCTTCCACAAATCCCAAAGTTATGGTTTTTTAAAACAATAATTCTAGACATATTAAAAAATAATAATAATAAATGAAAATTAATTCGACGAAGAGGTAAGTAATTCTATAATACTATAGACCTTAACGTTTTTCAACAAAATTGAAGAGTTATAATTTATTTATAATAATATACAGGGATTTACATTTAAATCCGTTCTAGATTTAAACAGGTTCTAGTGGGCAATCCTGATTGAATCTGATAACTACAAATGAATCCCAATAGCTTTTGCATTTGGATTTGCTTATAAAACCATATTAAATCCGTTCTAAATGTAAACAGGTTCTAGTGGGCAATCCTGATTGAATCTGATAACTACAAATTAATCCCAATAGCTTTTGCATTTGGATATGCTTATAAAACCATATTAAATCCGTTCTAAATGTAAACAGGTTCTATTGGGCAATCCTGATAGAAACTGATAACTACAAATTAATCCCAATAGCTTTTGCATTTGGATTTGCTTATAAAACCATATTAAATCCGTTCTAGTGGGCAATCCTGATTGAATCTGATAACTACAAATTTATCCCAATAGCTTTTGCATTTGGATTTGCTTATAAAACCATATTAAATCCGTTCTAAATGTAAACAGGTTCTATTGGGCAATCCTGCTAGAATCTGATAAATACAAATTAATCCCAATAGCTTTTGGATTTGCTTATAAAACCATATTAAATCCGTTCTAAATGTAAACAGGTTCTATTGGGCAATCCTGATTATATCTGATAAATACAAATTAATCCCAATAGCTTTTGCATTTGGATTTGCTTATAAAACCATATTAAATCCGTTCTAAATGTAAACAGGTTCTATTGGGCAATCCTGATAGAAACTGATAACTACAAATTAATCCCAATAGCTTTTGCATTTGGATTTGCTTATAAAACCATATTAAATCCGTTCTAAATGTAAACAGGTTCTATTGGGCAATCCTGATAGAAACTGATAAATACAAATTAATCCCAATAGCTTTTGGATTTGCTTATAAAACCATATTAAATCCGTTCTAAATGTAAACAGGTTCTATTGGGCAATCCTGATAGAATCTGATAAATACAAATTAATCCCTATAGCTTTTGCATTTGGATTTGCTTATAAAACCATATTAAAACGTTCTAAATGTAAACAGGTTCTATTGGGCAATCCTGATAGAAACTGATAACTACAAATTAATCCCAATGGCTTTTGTATTTGGATTTGCTTATAAAACCATATTAAATCCGTTCTAAATATAAACAGGTTCTATTGGGCAATCCTGATAGAAACTGATAACTACAAATTAATCCCAATAGCTTTTGCATTTCGATTTGCTTATAAAACCATATTAAATCCGTTCTAAATGTAAACAGGTTCTAGTGGGCAATCCTGATAGAAACTGAAAACTACAAATTAATCCCAATAGCTTTTGCATTTGGATTTGCTTATAAAACCATATTAAATCCGTTCTAAATGTAAACAGGTTCTATTGGGCAATCCTGATAGAAACTGATAACTACAAATTAATCCTTATAGCTTTTGCATTTGGATTTGCTTATAAAACCATATTAAATCCGTTCTAAATGTAAACAGGTTCTAGTGGGCAATCCTGATAGAAACTGATAACTACAAATTAATCCCAATAGCTTTTGCATTTGGATTTGCTTATAAAACCATATTAAATCCGTTCTAAATGTAAACAGGTTCTATTGGGCAATCCTGATAGAAACTGATAAATACAAATTAATCCCAATAGCTTTTGGATTTGCTTATAAAACCATATTAAATCCGTTCTAAATGTAAACAGGTTCTATTGGGCAATCCTGATAGAATCTGATAAATACAAATTAATCCCTATAGCTTTTGCATTTGGATTTGCTTATAAAACCATATTAAAACGTTCTAAATGTAAACAGGTTCTATTGGGCAATCCTGATAGAAACTGATAACTACAAATTAATCCCAATGGCTTTTGTATTTGGATTTGCTTATAAAACCATATTAAATCCGTTCTAAATATAAACAGGTTCTATTGGGCAATCTTGATAGAAACTGATAACTACAAATTAATCCCAATAGCTTTTGCATTTGGATTTGCTTATAAAACCATATTAAATCCGTTCTAAATGTAAACAGGTTCTAGTGGGCAATCCTGATAGAAACTGATAACTACAAATTAATCCCAATAGCTTTTGCATTTGGATTTGCTTATAAAACCATATTAAATCCGTTCTAAATGTAAACAGGTTCTATTGGGCAATCCTGATAGAATCTGATAAATACAAATTAATCCCAATAGCTTTTGCATTTGGATTTGCTTATAAAACCATATTAAATCCGTTCTAAATGTAAATAGGTTCTATTGGGCAATCCTGATAGAAACTGATAACTACAAATTAATCCCAATAGCTTTTGCATTTGGATTTGCTTATAAAACCATATTAAATCCGTTCTAAATGTAAATAGGTTCTATTGGGCAATCCTGATAGAAACTGATAACTACAAATTAATCCCAATAGCTTTTGCATTTGGATTTGCTTATAAAACCATATTAAATCCGTTCTAGATGTAAACAGGTTCTAGTGGGCAATCCTGATTCATACTAATTATTTCAAATATGTTTTTAATTTGGAATTGCTGTTTCAAATACACACTATGAACCGTATTAATCCATATTAAATTTTTTTTTATATGGTTCTATCTGGCATTTTCAACAGGGTAGACTATCTCTATCCCCCCGGCAGTTCATCCTTAACAAGTTGAATGACCGTTCCCACGATCGAAAACAAGGTCGGTTTAACGCCAGTTGTTAGGGCTCTCCCGGTCCGCTACTGTTGAGAACTGCGGCTTTCATATTATCCTGAAAAAGTCGAAGAACCCGTATGAATTTCTGGGGACATCGGTTGAGCTTCAATATCCTCCACAGAGCCTCACGGTTAACGGAGACGAACGACTTGACAAGGTCTATAAAACCCATGTAGGGACGATTTATTTTATCCACAACGACGAACCTTTGTGTTTTTTTTGGATTTTGCACCAACTATAGTAAGTCAAGGAATACAACTTGATAAATGGTGTCCCAAAATTAAAGATTTGAATTAAATAGGAGAGACACAGTTTTTAGTCTTTTGATTATAGGTATTGAATAATATAGTAGGTACATATAGGATAGGGTTATTTATGGAATAACACATCGGGCAAATGGCTTCCACGGCTTTGCATACACATACGTACTCGTTAGTCGAAATTTTCCATGACCATTCTGCATAAATGTGGCTGAATATCGTTTATGCAGTGAATCTCCTTTAATGCACACGTGGTTGTGGGCTTGTTGACATAGAGCTGTGATTTTAAATAACCCCATAAAAAGAAATCTAATGGTGTTAAATCACACGATCTAACGGGCCAATTCTGATCACCGAAACGAGAGAGTACACGACCTAGAAATTTCTCATGCAGTAATTGAAGTGTTTCACAGGCTGTATGCAATGTGGCACCGTCTTGTTGAAACCACATCAATATAAAGAACTGTGTTATCATGTCGCGATATCGAGCGCCAGTAACAGTCACTGCTTGACCAGCCTCATTTTCAAAAAAGTATGGTCCAATTATGCCTCCAGCCCAAAATCCACACCAAAAAGTGTGGACGCATTTGTTTTTCGACAATCACATGTGCCTGCCCAGAACCTCAAAAGCGGCAGTTTTCGTGAGTAACAAACCCATCAAGGTGAAAATGTGCTTCGTCGCTTAGGATGATTTTGCTCGAAAAATCAGCATCCATTTGTTGTTCTCTGTTTTCCTGATGTCTCCAAACTGTAAAATCTTCAAAAGCTCTAAAACGTAAAACGGATTGTTTAATATCTATCTCATGAATGTTGTTGAAATGAGTAATCAAAGTATTACGTTTGGAAATCTTCTCTGTGGTTGTGCATATAGGGCATATGAAGTGGTTTAGGTTAAGAGTTCCAATCTCAACATAGATGTACTTACCTGGATGGATTCGGTATACCGAATCCATTTTCTTAACTATAACCACAGAATATGGAACCGTAGCGTAGCGGTAGAACCTAAGTTTATCCAATATAAATATAGATTTTCCTAGAATTAAACACAAAATATTAAATAAGAAATAATGTCTGCATATCTACACAACAATGGAATTTCTGTTTAAAAGAAAACAAACTCGACACATAGAATTTTAGCAATGAAAATTGCTCTTTTAAACAAAATAAACAATAATATGATTGGTATATGAGGAAATTTGAGCATAAATTTGCAAAATTATTTTTAATGTTTGTTTTTTTTTGGTATTGCGCCCATAGAAATCGTATAATATATATGTACTCTAGAATGCTAATTAAATCCAGCCGAATACCAAAAAGTGTAACGGGTATGCAGAGTTTTCACGAACTACGCATGCTCCTCAGTAACTTATTTTCAGTACAGAGCTGCCATATTTAAAACTATTTTGTCGTTCGCCTTACAGAATTTATGCGACATATCTGTTTTATAAATAAATCCATATGTTGCGTCATACGAAACTGCTTGACAAAATCAAATAATTAAATGTTATCGGTAAAATTGCATACTGTTTAGTTTTCAGCAATATGAACGAAACATTTTTTTCCAAATCTTATTAAATTTAGGAGATTTCGCAACAGCGTCTGTTTTCGCAAATGACGTTTCTCGTAGTGGGAATATCTGTCAGAGTCGGCTTCACAACAATTCAGATAGGTTTTATAATTGAGTTATGGTTTTATTCGTGGTATATTTTAATTGTTGAATGCAGAAGATATCATTTGTAGAGAAGACGGCAACAGGATCACCTTCGTACCCGATGCAGTTCCCAAACTTTTGTTGAAAAGAAGAGATTATGTAAATGAGAGTGGAAGTTAAATTCTTAATCGTTTGATATCAAGACACTGTTTACTTAAAAGCAGTCTGTCAAAAATGCATGATATGTATGTCAAGAATATATTTCCTACGTTGTGTAGGTATACAAAGTTCGTTTGAATTCTGTTGTTAAACTGGAATATACTTAATTATAGAATCCTCCATGAAATTGCTGAGAATACAAGTTCTACCAACCATGTTTTGTCACAAAATACTATTGCGAGTATTACGGATGATATGGAAATGGTTTACATGGACACGGAAAATATTTGTGAAGTCACTGTTTCTTGCACCCCTTCTTTGAAGGCTGTAGAGAGGTAAGACTCCTAAGGTGGTTGTATAAACAAACAAATATTATATAATAATAAAATAAATAATTAGAATGCTCAAGTCCTTAAGATATTTTCCAGTATTAGAATTTTTACTTATTTCTCGTTTCTGCTTAGATTTATTATTATTGGGTTGTACCTAAATAAAGTATTTAGATATTTAATGTAATTTTTTATTTCTTAAATTCCTTTATTCCATTTTTTTATTTGAATGTTACCAAATGGTAAAATTTAATTTTAAATATACCTATAACAGTAATATTACATTTAATCAAAGCCGGTCCTGTTGAAAAATAAGTTACTGGTGATCATGCGCATTATGGACAGCTCTACACTTTTGGTTACATTTTTGTACTACGGGATTATCATTCTAGAGTATATATATATATATAAGCTAAGGGAAAATATTCACTTAAAGTGACTCAACTAGTAGTTGAATAAATTCTATATATATTATATAGAAAAGCCAAATGAAGAAAACGTTTGTAAGTTGGAAAAACATTCGCTTCAGGTGGGAATCGAACCCACGTCTCACGCTTTCCGGGCATTTGCTCTACACCATTGAGCTACCGAAGCACTGGTGATAGTAGTGCATAAACGCGATACTATTATACCAATGTCCCCTTAGCTTATTTAATACGACGTGTGCAGGACATGTAATAGAAGAAACAATGCGACGTGGTCTGTGTCTTTGATGCCTTCGAACTGAAGGTCGAGACAATAGCAGAACCACAAAACAGCATAGCGTTTGTGAGTTGGTGGGGACATTGGTATAATAGTATCGCGTTTATGCACTACTATCACCAGTGCTTCGGTAGCTCAATGGTGTAGAGCAAATGCCCGGAAAGCGTGAGACGTGGGTTCGATTCCCACCTGAAGCGAATGTTTTTTCCAACTTACAAACGTTCGTTTTCTTCATTTGGCTTTTCTATATAATATATATAGAATTTATTCAACTACTGGTTGCGTCACTTTAAGTGAATATTTTCCCTTAGCTTATATATATATATATATATATATATATATCTACATCCCGCACACTATTTTGCGTCCCTCTTATAGCTCGTCACATATCAAACTGTTTCCTTGACTATTTTACGTCCGAATATCGGACGCAAAATAGTTTTGCCTTATATCTCACATAGTATTGAAGTTACAGACACAGATCTTAGGGCTTTCATTTTTTTTCATAGTCTATTTTTTATCTTATTTAATGGCATTCTCTTAGTTGGTCACGTTAAGCCGATAGGGGAATCAGTTTGATGCTATTTATGAAAGATGTATAATAAATTTTAGTTCACCGAAATTCCGCAATTTTTTTCTTTTGGCGCTGTTAATATACAGTAGAGTATATTTGTGGTTACATAAGGAGCACTGTATTGAATCCTTTATTTCAACCACAGTTACAAAACATGACAACACTGTTGTTGTATATAACTTACAATATTACGCGTTATTTTGATTCCTTTAAAATTATAAGAAATAAAATTTTTTATCAATTCTCAGTTCCTATAATAAATCTGCATACTGGAGATAGGGTTGAAATACAATAATTATTATAATTCGAAAAGTAAGAAAAATTCAGGTATAGCTAATAGGAAACTTTTTGTAGAGAAACTAATTTTCCATATTTTTTGATGCAAAAAATATTCTAAAACAATTTAAAAACTAGGAAAATACTATTTTTTGGTTGTTTTTTGCTCGTATCTTTTATCTGAGCAGACATAGGTATAGGTATTGATAATTAATTAAAACTAAATAAAATAAATTTATACTATCCGTTCACATGGTGTCTTCAACAAGTTTAGTCATTTTTTTTTATTTTCTGAAGTTCACTATGAAATAGTTTTAATTGTAACTTTTTACTAGATAATTAAGTTTCACTAAAAGTATTTCAAGTTAATCTGATAACAATACATAAATATTTTCACAGTTTTGTAAAACTGTATTGCTTTTGAAATTAATTAATTACACTATATCTTGTGCCTATTTGATATTATGTACATAGATATGTATTTTTTTTATTAGAAATATTTAAATTTTATTATATTAGAGGATGAGATATTATTGAGAAAGTGATTAAAGAGCTAGAACCAAATGTACGAAAATATTTAATTCCGTATCTATTTATTTAACAAAATCCTCAAATATAGATACCTACTAAAATTATAATTTTGTGAAACGAAAGACCTCGATTATTTTACTATAATAATTAATTCGTAGAGTTTTAAAAAAGTGTTGTGGTGAAGGTTTATAAAACGTTTTGTTCAAATTAGTCTACCTACACCAAAGGCTCTACTCATTAATTATAATTAATCGTTAAAAATGCGAAAATATTATCTATTTATTATTAACAAGTTAACTTGAGTAAAAAACTATCGTCTTGTCAAATGTGTAAATAACAATGATGTTAAAGTAAACGAGCTAAAAAAACTGGCACATTTTTAGCGATGATATCTCAGTCAACTTTTCTCGCAAAAAACGCTTAGTTTTCAGATTATAATTAAAACATTATAAAAATTATATATGTGGAAGCTTCATCCCTATCACCAATATGCACGCTCCAATACCACCCCGGGGATGATATATTGACTAAAGTAAATAAAAAACCTTGAACGTGTTCCTTATTTCCCTACTCTTTATGACATGAATAGCATATGTAGACGTTTGCTTGATTTCTTTTACTATTGTACACAATATTAAATTATATAAAGTACTATGACTTCTAATAATTGAGATGAGCTCTTTTAGGAATTTTAATTAGTTACATGTCAATTTTAGGAGACGCTATAGTAGTTCGAATAAGTATTATGAAAACTACCAGCAACTCACATTTTATTAGAAGTTAACTGTTACATTTCATTCTTCCAAATTCTTCCATAGTCGAGTTATTAAATAAAAACAACTTTTTCCCTAACCTTAATGGGCTCTAGCTTTGCTTATTTTTGCTCCAAATAACCCTTTAAAATATTTCCCATTACCTAATTTAGAAATTTCTTTAGTTGAATACGTGGAATCAAAATAATGCGTATAAAAGTCAAAATGCATATTTTACATAAATGAAATCAAAATAGTACGTCATGTAAAATGAAATGTATATTGACAGATTATACATTTCGTTTTATATGCGGCCCTATTTTGGTTCCATGTAAGTTATTTGGAATCAAAATAATGCGTCATATAAAACGAAATGTATATTGAGAGAGTATACATGTCGTTTGATACGGCACACTATTTGGATTCCAATATACATTTCGTTTCATGTGCGGCACTATTTTCTTTCCCTGTAAGGTAGTTGGAATCAAAATAATGCGTCATATAAAACAAAATGTATATTGACAGAGTATACATGCCGTTTGATACGGCACACTATTTTGATTCCAATATACATTTCGTGTCATGTGCTGCACTATTTTGGTTCCATGTAAGTTATTTGGAATCAAAATAATGCGTCATACAAAACAAAATGTATATTGCGAGAGTAGGTATACATGTCGTTTGATACGGCACACTATTTTGATTCCAATATACATTTCGTTTCATGTGCGGCACTATTTTGGTTCCATGTAAGTTATTTGGAATCAAAATAATGCGTCATATAAAACAAAATGTATATTGCGAGAGTATACATGTCGTTTGATACGGCACACTATTTTGATTCCAATATACATTTCGTGTCATGTGCTGCACTATTTTGGTTCCATGTAAGTTATTTGGAATCAAAATAATGCGTCATATAAAACAAAATGTATATTGCGAGAGTATACATGTCGTTTGATATGGCACACTATTTTGATTCCAATATACATTTCGTTTCATGTGCTGCACTATTTTGATTCCATGTAAGATATTTGGAATGAAAATAATGCGTCAAATAAAACGAAATGTATATTGACAGAATATACATGTCGTTTGATAAGGTACACTATTTTGATTCCGATATACATTTTGTTTCATGTGCTATACTATTTCGATTCCATGTAAGATATTTGGAATCAAAATAATGCGTCATACAAAACGAAATTTATATTGAAATAATATACAATTCGTTTGATACGGCCCACTAGTTTGATTCTAATATATATTTTGTTTCATGTGCTGCACTATTTTGATTCCATGTAAGATATTTGGTATCAAAATAATGCGCCATCTGAAACAAACTGTATATTTATATAGTATACATTAGGGTGGGCCGAAAAATCATTTTTTTTTAATTTTTGGAATTTCGTTTTGGAATAGGGCACAAAAGATGCCTTTTGTTGTTACAAAAAATATTTTATTAACGGTTTTTTTATTGTAATCTGTCTTATGTCGCCTACCAGCCCTTAAAGATAAGCTTGTAATGTTCTTTTTGTTTTTTTTTTCCTGAAGATATACTTTAGTATTTGAAAAAAAACTCATCACTACTAGCTGTTTATAACACATATTATGAAGTTTTTAAATTTCTATAAAAAACTCATCGCTACTTTTATAGAAATTTAAAACCTTCATAATATGTGTTATAAACAGCTAGCCTGAAAACGATTAATAGCTGCGGATCGTGATATCGACGGCTGCTCATAAGCAAGTGATTATTGTATTTCTATTCAGTTTTCAGTTGTTAGATGAGATGTTTTTCTTTGAAGTATATTAGAGTTATGAGTCTCTCAAAAACTTGTTACCCAAGACGATGCACCGAGTGTCCGTTAGTGGGATCACCTTCAGATTTAAAAGATAATACTCTTCCTACCCAAGAAGATTTGTTAAAGTGCTTTTTATGGATAAGGCTTAGTCTATAACCACCGCACTGTGGAAAAGAGGCAATAGTTTCCCAAATTTCTAATATACTAGCTGACAAGGTTCTAAGTTTGTGGGAGAAAGCGGCAAATCCTACAGTAATCCGTGAACGTGTTTTGCAAGTGATCAAAACACAACACGATAAATATTTAAAGCTTTTGTAAAGACGTACGATTTTTGTTATTTTACTTTAAAATGTTATTTGTCCATCGTACGGTTGTTCTGACAGCTACCGTTAAAAGAACGTTACTTTCTCTAAGAGCAGAGGAGTTCAAGAAACATATTTATAGGGGGTATTGATCCAAAAAAGCAAGCCAAAAAATTAACAAACAACGCTAGAAGATTTGAAAAAATGTAAGGGAGGAAAGAATTGTTTACGAGTTTATAGTCACGCAAAACGACAAAATAAATATTTAGACCAATTCTAAAAGTAGAACTAAACTACCTACTCCCGCTTAAATGTTTGACAGATATGGTTTGTCAGACAGATCTGGTGTAGCAGTTGCATCGCCTAATTTTACAAGATGTTGCCTTTGTAATAAAAAAAACGGTCAGTGCAAGTAATAGATACAAATAAATTATAAAGAGCTAGAGAGAGTTTAAGAAATGAAATTTTGCATACAGTTTTCAAAATCCGGGCAAGCAAGAAATTCCATTTACCTTGACGGGTGAAAAGATGAAACATTGTCTTTTGAAAAAATAGATGGCAGGCTTCACAGAAGAACGTTAGTGGAAGAACATGCTTCTTTGGTGCAAGAGCCATGTTCTGTGTTTCTGGGTCACACAATGCCTTCTTCTGGATCAGCAAAAGATATCTGTCGACGTATAGTTGAATTCGTACAGGTCAACACCGAATCAAAAAATGGAGTCATAGCTCAACTTGAATCAAAGTTAGGACATCCTTTCAAACGAGTCGTCTCTCAGCTTCATGGCAATGAGCTACCCTTAAAAAAGACATATTTTTCACCATAATGATGGACAAACAACGGGTCCTAAGGCGATTTCAGTGCGACTGGGAAAGCTTACAGCCCACTGTGAAAATTTACCAGTTATAAAATATGAAATTATGGACTGCAAATTACCAGAAGTAAAATTTTGTGACATATGTATTGATCAGAGATACCTTAACAAAATTTGCCTCGCAATATCTTAAGGTCATTGTTCGGCGGTCTTAGCGAACCAGAATCCAGGAAAACTCAGCTCATCATCTACTTAACCTCGTTCGATCAAAAAGGTCGTTATTTTTTCTTTTAAGGTTGTAGGGCCGGTAGGGGGCAGAATATAAACTGATAGAAAAAAAGTTTACATACATGTTTTGATTAACATATCCAAAGCAAGGCCTTTCGAGCTATTCCATATCGAAATACAAAATTTTGAATTTCAGACATTTTTATAATTTTAGGTTATGGTAGGGGGCAGAAGATGCACTTCAATCAAAAAAAGTTTTATTAACTTTTTTTTTGTAATAAAAAAATGCAACTTTTTTTCACTATTCCGAAAATAAATTTAAAAATTCATATTTTCGGCCCACCCTAGTAATCATGCCGTTTGATACGGCACACTATTTTACCAATAAATACAAATATACAGTAAATAGAGTTAAAATAGTATCATGTATGAATATTTAATCTTAACAGAAATAAGTATCACTTGGCAACAACGCCAGATACAAAATAGTCTGTAAAATGAGAAATATATTGAAAATTGGACACAAAATTGTGCGGATTATGAAAGGAAATATACAGCCTGGAATCAAGAAAACCTTATTTTGTAAAGATACAAAAAGATGCTATATGTGAAAAAATGTATATTTCAATTTTTACAATTTAGACATCAAAAGTAGTCAGTTGCGCCACATATCGGCGGGTTATCCAATATACGCGGATAATTTTCTTCTAAACCCACTCCTTCTAGGGGATGTAGAAAGGTTCCAATGTGAAAGGAATCAAAATAGATATGCGGATTTATTTATATATATATATATATATATAATATAAGATTTCTGTGATTGCGCCAAACGAAAATAATATCAGGTGAATTGCTCGCATCCCGCATGCGCATAATATACAGATTTTGATCATCAAACATGTGTCAAGCCAGCGTTTTGATTTCCATCAGTTCTAGATCGGTTCTGAATGTTTGTCAATGCGCATATTGGTCTGCCCAGAACTGGAACTGTAAGTAAGTCGTAAGATAAATCTTATTTTTTTTTATTTTTAAAAATTATGCCCCATTCACTACTCTACGAAATCCAATACATAATCAAATACAAATAAAATACAAAATTATTTGTATTGAATAAACATTAATATTATTACCTAATTACTACTTACCGCTACCGCAACAAGTTGTGCAGCACAACCACTAGTCTTTACTTGTACTAGTCAAAATATTATTACTATTATTATTCAATAATTAAATACATACACTTTATAATCAATTGCACTAGTATTTAAACAATAAACGAACAAATACTTCAAACGTAATGTAACAAAACAAAAATACCTAACATACAAATCGAAATTCGTGCAAATACCTACCTATCTACAATAGATAGAAGGCGGCCGGGGTAGGTGCCTAAACTCAACGTAAACACGTTCCTACGCAATAGCGCACATATTATTTCAATAGGTATTATATAAAAGTTCTCAATCACCACCAGTTTTTTCTGTATATTTATTTAAATATATTCAACAAAAAGTACAACAATTTGGAGCAAAATACATGTATTTTAGGCCGTATTTGGTAGTGCATACTATTACCCGGTGACCGATGGCGCAAAACTTTTGATATGTACATAGGCAAAGATTAATGTACACGTCACGTAGTGGCAGGCGTACTTAGAGATGTTCTGATTTTAATGCATTGGGCTGACTATCTATTGTGTACATTAATCTTTGCCTGTAAAAATGCGAAATCTCGGTAGTGGGTTATAGCACCAGTGGTAAACCTCTTTTTCGGTAGTTATATTATACCTACAGATAATTATTGAATTAAATGGGATGTTATAAAGGTTCAAGATAGAAAATGAAATAAATTAAATTAATATAAGAATCAATATTATTATATTTTAAATTATGGAGTCAATAATAATAAATTGAGTATTTAATTTAGGGCGAAGTTTTAAAGGTAGGCGGTGCCTACCTTGCCTACCCCGACCAGCCGCCACTGATACATGCTATTTCTTAAACCGTGTAAGATAGAGACTTAGTTAAATTAGTTGCAGTTTCTGATGCTTATTTAAAATCTCTTTACTATGTACGCAAATTCTTTTCAGTTTCTGAAATACAGGGTGATTTGTGAAAAACGCCGAATTTTATTTTCTTAAATATTTTGAAAACAAACTATTGATTTCCGACACAAAATTTAAAATCAAGAGTTTAATGGTTCTAATATGTCTACAAGACGGCACTTTTAACATTAACGTCCGCAGTTTTGTCTTACAGCAGCCACCATCAACTTTGTTTGTTTTTTAAATTCGGACTTGCATTTTTAATTTTGCTTTCTAAAATGGTTTGTCACTACCGTTAAAATATGGTATAAATCAAGTATGATCTCGACGTTTCGATTCGATAGTAGTCATCATCAATGATTTTTCCGTCATACAGATCTGCATTATTTTTTGCTGAGCGAAAATAAAGTATTTTAAAGGGCATTATGTAGTAACAAAATTAATACTTAATATAATCAATAAAGAGTAAACCAAAAAAACTTATCTTTCAACAAATTGCTAACGTCTGATTGCCATAAAATGCATGTAAGATCTTCCCTATCAAAAATTCAAAAAGCTGAGATACCGCGCGCTCATCAACTAAATATGCTCCAAAAGCTTTCATAAATAACGTTGTAGTGATAGAAGTTAATGTTTTTATAAGTTAAATCAATCCTCTGACGACGGGAGCAGATTGATTCCCGAAACGTTAGAAAGTTTCCGAAATATGGGTTTTTGAATTTACTCTTTATCGACTATATTTAGTATCCTTTTCGTTTTTATTTATCCAAGTTTGTTTACAAGAAATTTACTTTAACGCTGTGGCTTTTCTTTATAAACCGAAAGGATTATTTTCTAATAGATAGTTATCGGATTTGATATCCTGGCGAAACACCCAATTTATAAACCATATTTAAATCAATATTATTACTATGTTACTATGTACTTTATAAAAATATAACAAATTATAGTACCTACCTTGTACATTTAGTGTATATTCCAGGTCCAATTGTTCAGTTCCACGAGTTCTAGGTTCTAGGTAGTATTCAAGCATTCAATTATCGAGGATCCAATTTAAAATCACCAAACACGAAACGAAACACGTACTAGTATACAAGTATAATGTTTTTAATATTATTTTAATATCGCAAAGGACAATTGATAACAAAACCATTGTCTTTATCAAAGATTAATCTACACATAGATTAATCTTTGTCTTTATAAAGACAATGACAAAACCAACAACCTAACATGAGTACAGACTCATGTTGGGGAATCCCTGAAAAGTTGTACAGCGCCGCCTCGCGGCCCAGAGCGGAATCGAAAGGTAGAGGCTAAGCTAAAGATATATAGATACCTTTTTTCTGTTTTGTGCTACCCTCTCGAGAGTCAAGTAGAGGGCAGCACCGTGCAAGGGAATCAGGGAATCTTGAATAGGCAGTACCGTACTAACTAAAGAAAATTGAAAATCAAGTCAAATAAATGTAAAAAAAATCCTAAAATGTATAGGTATTTAATATAGAAAAGATGCAGATGCCCCTTGAGGATACCGGGCCCGTGTTCCGTGGAACACTGGTCACTACGTCCCTGCAATATATAAAGTTTCATATATCATTAAAATCAGAATAAACAGACTATTTAACGAGCTATCAATAAACAGGGTGTTCCGTTAAAAAAACGCACTTCTGTTCGCATCTTTTCCAAAATGACAGTCTTTTAGTTTTTTACTAACAAAAAAGTTAGCAAAATACCCTACAATATGTTTTTTGGTTCGTCATCTTTGAAAATAAAAAAAGTTAAATGAAATCAAAATGATATCAAGATAAAATGACGAAACTGTACAAAATTTCATTATTTTATCGTTTCAGATATCGACTGGATTAAAATAGCAAAGATGATAGTACTAGACGTGACAACATCTGGAACAATAATTATAATCCATCCGAAAGTCAAGTTTCGATCTCAGCTGAAATCATCAACATTTACATTTATTTTTAATTTTAACTGCCATGTGCTCATGTCTCTCCGCCATTGGTCTCTGAGGATGGTTATCAGATTGACTTACAGATTTCTGTCGAAATGTCCATCGATTCGCATCAGAGAGGATTCATGGTCAACCGCGAAAACAAAAGGTAGGTATGTTTTAATCTTGTATTTTTTTTGAACCTTGTTACAATTTTTAAATAATTCTTTCTTTTTCTTGGGGTAACGGTTCTATTATACAGGGTGTCCCAAAAAACATTCCCCACCCTTTGGGGGTAGAATCTACGACCCAAAATAAAACAAAAATCACTTATGTCAAAATTTCGAAAAATGTTTCCTTATGAAATTATGACCATTTTGAATATTGAAATTAGACAGATCTTTCACTTGGAATTAATAATTTAATCTGGTCATCCTTGATAAAAACAGATTCATGCAAAGAGAAAATCTGCATCCTTATCATCTAAAGTCGATTCAAGAATTGCATCCTGGGGATAGTGAGTTGCGCTTATGATTTTGTAGATTTTTATTAAATTGCCTGGACGCAAATGAAGACATTTTTAAACAAGTACTGTGGAGTGATGAAGCCCATTTTAACCAGCAAGGAGTGTTCAATCAGCACAACTTGCATTGTTGGAATTACGAAAATCAGCACCAAATTAGAGAATCACATAAGCAAGCACGCTGGAGCTTAAATGTGTGGATTTGTCTGTTGGGAAATAGGATAATAGAACCATAGCTATGCCAATTTTTTAATTAATTTAATTTTAACAGATTAGCAACTCTTCTGGAAGAAGTTCCTTTAGTACAGCGGCCAAATATTGTGTTTCAACATGATGGTGCACCTTCCCGTTATTCTCGAAATATTTGAGAGATATTCGACGTTTTCATAACCAATGGATCGATCGTGGAGGACCTATTTCTTGGCCTCTTAGGTCCCCGGATGTCAAGCCAATGGATTTTTGGCTTCGGGGTTCTCTGAAAAATACGGTTTACCATGCCCTACCCAACAGTGAAGATGATCTTATTATTCGCATTTATGGAGCTTTAGCACAAATTACAAACGAAGCAATAGGCCGTGTAGAAAACAATTTTATTCGCCGTTTGTACGCATGTTAATAAATAATTTGAATTTGAACACTTGATTTTATTTTCGAAAATTACTTCATTGTAATATTCAAAATGGTCATAATTTCATAAGGAGACATTGTTCGAAATTTTGACATAAATGATTTTCGTCTTATTTTTGGTCGTAGAATCGACACCCAAAGGGTGGGGAATGTTTTTTGGGACACCCTGTATAAGGATTTTTTTTTTCTTTGAAATATTTTTTATTTCATGTCACTGTACTACGTTTCGGTTCATTAGCCTTCTTCAGGTACAATACTTCTCGTACCAACATCGCATTTTTGGCATGGACAAATAGTTTGGTGTACCTACCTACACTACTACAGGTATTTTTGTAGAATCAAAGAAAAAAAATTCCCTTTTATAATAAAACCTTTACCCCAAGAAAAAGAAAGATTTATTCCAAAGGTATGTATAATTTTCGTAGGCCAACTTTGTAGTGCTTTATGAGCAGATTTCTGTCATAGATTGGTCGGTTCTGTGCGAAATTCAATACATAAATCAGGCAGTTGATATGTTCTATAAAATACTTTTTAATGTAATTGATATGTGCGTCCCTGTATTTAATAGTAGATAGATAGTAGTATAAATGATAAGTATAGATCTTACAAACGATGGAGGAAATATGGATATGCCACACACCTTGACCGATATAAATATCTCAGGTCTCAGGTTAAAGTAAAAGTCGATGAAGCATACGAATCGTATATAGATATAGCATCCAGAACCAGAACATAATGATCAGTAGGTATACTGATTTCTCGAAGGCCTTTGACACTATATTACAAAAGATGGGCAATTTTGGTTTTCATGCAGATCTAGTACAATTTCTTGAGTCTTATCTATCTGATGCACACTATTCGTCGAGTATAATGGATTCAAATCGAGGGGGTTTTTTGCGACTAGTGGGGCGCCTCAGGGTAACAATCTGACACCGTTAATTTTCTCCATTTACATTAATGGCATCGGATTGAATATAACGAGTAAGTTTCTGCAAATGCAGACGATTTTAAATTATACAGGTTAATCAAAAATAATGCAGACTGTCTGCAACTGCAGGCTGATATAGCAATGGTTAAGAGATGGATAACCAACAAATTACCACTAAACATTTTCGAAGAGTCAGTTTCCTATTCTTTTTAACTACATTCTTAACAGTTCTGTGCTAGAATTATCTCCTACGATTAAGGACCTTGGCGTGCTGATTGATAATAAGCTAACTTTCAAACAGCATATGCTGAAACTATATACAGGGTGGTCCAACGAAAAGTTTGCACCTAGCATTTCTCTTTTTTTTGTAGTCGAATGCGAAAATGCTCGGACACGTCGATTTTGCTTTTGACACATTTTAAACATATTTTTCGATCTGCGCCTTTAACCCCCTAGCGGGGGTGAGTAACAACCCTAAAATTTTAAATGGAAAGAGGGGTCTAATGACATATCATTTGACAGGACACAAAATTGTCTTTCTAATGATACCCTATTTGTCGAATTTTACTAAAACAGTTAATACGAAAACGACTTTAAAGACATTAAGCCGATAATTTTGGTATTAATGAGAAATACAAATAAGTTTTAATTATTACGACTGAAAACAACTACAATCATTTCTAAATTATTTACTTTGAAGAAAAACGGGATTTCAAAAACACTATCTTATTTATCAGAACTAAATTCCTCACTAATCGTTTGCGTTTTTTGTTGAAATAAAAACTGCAGATACGTGTAGGAAAAGAATTTACACCGTTTATTTTAGTCTTTTCATTGATTCAGTTTGGTTGCTTCTCAAGTTATTTTACTTTTACCGTACAAAATGATTTATTCCATTCTAGAACGAGTTGAAATTGTTAAACTTGATTTTCAAAATAATAGTAGTGCTAGACTTACGGCTCGCTTATTTAATGAGAGACATCCCGATAAAAATGTGAATGATGTGTACGTTGGCAAGTTAGTTAAAAAGTTTGTAGATACCGGATCTGTCTGTAATGTAAAACACCAGCCGCAGAAACCGATCAGAAATGAAGCTGTGGAAGTCGCTGTTTTAGGGCATGTTGAAATGGATCATAGTCAAAGTACCCGTCAACTAGCTGAAGCCTCAGGTGTCTCCCGTTCGTCCATAATACGAATTTTAAAAGCGTACAAATTTCATCCGTACAAAATCAAATTAGTACAGGAACTAAATGAGGATGATCCTGATAGAAGGCTGCAATTTTGTGAAGCAATGAGCCAGCGTTTAATTGAAGATCCGCAATTATTATTTAACATTTGTTTTTCCGACGAATGCACATTTTATTTGAATGGAGCTGTAAATAGGCACAATTGCCGTTACTGGGATGACAGTAACCCACATTTATTCCGTGAGGTTCATACCCAGTATCCTCAAAAAATAAACGTCTGGTGTGGCATATTAGGAAATCATATTGTAGGACCACTTTTTATTCCTGGAAATTTAACTGGTGAAGTGTACCTAAACATGCTTGAAGACACAATTGATCCTTTAATAACACAAATAATAGAAGATGACCAAAATCATACTGCTGATCGGCTTTATTTCCAGCAAGATGGAGCACCTCCGCACTATGTGGCTCCTGTAAGACAGTTCTTAGATGACCGGTTCCCTGGACGGTGGATTGGAAGGAGGGGCCCAATTGAATGGCCTGCCAGGTCACCGGATTTATCGCCTTTAGACTTTTTTCTTTGGGGGCACTTAAAAAATAAATGTTTTGCCACGAAGCCCGAGTCCATAGAAGATCTTCGCCAACGCATTACAGAAGAGTGCAGAAACATAACACCTGATATGCTACAAAATGTTAGAAATAGATTTGAACAAAATCTGTATTATTGTATGGAATCAAATGGGTCACATTTTCAACATTTGTTAATGTAACGTTTTAATAAATCAATTTAACAGCTTGTTTACTTTTTTACAAAGCAATGTTAAAACTAACAAACATTGGAATGTACTAACGATTGCAGGTGTTTTCACTCGCAATAATTAAAACTTATTTGTATTTCTCATTAATACCAAAATTATCGGCTTAATGTCTTTAAAGTCGTTTTCGTATTAACTGTTTTAGTAAAATTCGACAAATAGGGTATCATTAGAAAGACAATTTTGTGTCCTTTCAAATGATATGTCATTAGACCCCTCTCTCTTTCCATTTAAAATTTTAGGGTTGTTACTCACCCCCGCTAGGGGGTTAAAGGCGCAGATCGAAAAATATGTTTAAAATGTGTCCCCCTCAAAAGCAAAATCGACGTGTCCGAGCATTTTCGCATTCGACTACAAAAAAAAGAGAAAAGCTAGGTGCAAACTTTTCGTTGGACCACCCTGTATATGCCCTTATTAAAAGTGTATTTCGGTCTCTGGGCTTTGTTATCAGAACAACAACAAATTTTCACAACATTAGTTGCTTATAAATGTTGTATTTCTCTCTAATCAGGTCGAAATTGGAATATGCGTCTATCATATGGTCACCAACATACCGGATAGATGAGGACAGGATCGAACGTGTCCAAAGAAATTTATTACCCTATACGGAGATATGATAATGCACTATTATTGGGCAGTTATGACGTTCAATTGTCTGTCCGCAGGAAATTGATGCATTTTGTAATCGACCGCCCCCAGATCCTGCTTCAAATAAAATTTCATATTTCGCAATTCTAAGCCCGCAACAATTATATTTTAAAGTGTCGTATCTTCGAACGAGCTATGAGAGACGTGGGCCCAATGGCCAATACTAGGGCTTGTAAATAGTAATTTACATGGAGAACTGGATTTTTTTCATGGCAACACTGGCAGATTCCTGACTGATCTGCCAAGATGCATGGGGAATTTTTATTAAACTTCTTAATTATTGTTGTTTGGGTTCTACTTAGTTGTTTGTTTTATTAGCTCTCCTATTAGTTTCATGAAGAAATTTTTTTTTTAATTTCACCGGAAATACTTGTTTTTGGTCATTTTATACATAAATATAAGTAGTTTTAAAAAAATGTCTGTCTGTCTGTCTATATCCACGAAAACGCAAAAACCACTTAACAGATTTGAACCAAATTTGGTATAAAAATACTATTGGACATGGCAAGGAGCTGATTAGATTTTGGGAAACATTGAGCGTAGGCAAGGGGTTTAAAAGAGGGTTCAAAAATTAAAAAAATTCATAGTTCTTAAACTTATCTTATATCTTATTACTATTAATTGAATATAACCTAAAATATTGAACATAAAATATTAAACCACATTAGCGTTCGAAAATAGTGTAAAATGGGGTAAAAAAGATTGAAAAAAAAACGTAGGTATTTCTTAAACATAGCAGAAATATTAACTTGTTATTTATATCTTTGATAGAATATAACCTATAAAATGTGTCATAAATAACTTACTTTCATAGGCGTTCGTAAATAGTGGAAAAGAGGTCAAAACATAAAAAAATATATTTCCTAAACTTATTCAAAATATCGAATAATTTTTCATAGTTGTGATACAATATAAGGTAAAAAATATTCCATAAAAGAATTGATTCACACATGCGTTCGAAAAAAGTCCAAAAAAAGGGTCAAAAACGAAAAAAAAATGTTTCCCAAATATAACAGAAAAATTGGCTACTTTAATTATATATAGCTTTGATATAAGATAACCTACAAAATGCAGCATAAAATTTTTATTTACATAGGCGTTCGTAAATAGTGGAAAATAAGGTGAAAAAAAAAAAAAATAAAATGTAAAATTTTTAAATTTAACTAGTCGAATTGGTGTTAAAAATACGCGACAAAAATTAATGTATCATATGCGTCCGTGAAAATTCAGAAAAAATTTGTATCCGTGATAACTCAAAAACCACATAACGGATTTTAACTACATGTTGAGTGTAGGCAACGGGTTTAAAAGAGGGCTCAAAAATTAAAAAAATCATAGTTCTTAAACTTATCCGAAATATTGACTAGTTATTTATAGCTTTGATAGAATATAACCTATAAAATGTGTTATAAATCACTTGTTTTCATAGGCCTTCGTAAATAGTGTAAAAGGGGTCAAAATAAAAAAATATATACTTCCTAAGCTTATTCGAAATACTAAAAAATGTTACATAAATGAACTGGTTCACACAGGCTTTCGAAAATAGTGTAAAAAGGGTCAAAAACGAAAACAAAATTCCAAATATAACAGAAAAATTGGCTTTGATATAAATAATAAATGTAAAATAGCTTTGATATAAGATAACCTACAAAATGCAGCATAAAATTTTTATTTACATAGGCGTTCGTAAATAGTGGAAAATAAGGTGAAAAAAAAAAAAAATAAAATGTAAAATTTTTAAATTTAACTAGTCGAATTGGTGTTAAAAATACGCGACAAAAATTAATGTATCATATGCGTCCGTGAAAATTCAGAAAAAATTTGTATCCGTGATAACTCAAAAACCACATAACGGATTTTAACTACATGTTGAGTGTAGGCAACGGGTTTAAAAGAGGGCTCAAAAATTAAAAAAATCATAGTTCTTAAACTTATCCGAAATATTGACTAGTTATTTATAGCTTTGATAGAATATAACCTATAAAATGTGTTATAAATCACTTGTTTTCATAGGCCTTCGTAAATAGTGTAAAAGGGGTCAAAATAAAAAAATATATACTTCCTAAGCTTATTCGAAATACTAAAAAATGTTACATAAATGAACTGGTTCACACAGGCTTTCGAAAATAGTGTAAAAAGGGTCAAAAACGAAAACAAAATTCCAAATATAACAGAAAAATTGGCTTTGATATAAATAATAAATGTAAAATAGCTTTGATATAAGATAACCTACAACATGCAGCATAACAATTTTGTTTACATAGGCGTTCGTAAATAGTAGAAAAGGAGGTAAAATAAATTTTATAATAAAAAAATCAATTATTTTGCGTACAAGAACTTGGCGTAGAAGATCTGAAATATAAAATATGTACGTATAAATAGTGCCTCCAAAGAGAAGAAAAAGGAACAAAACCCGATACTTAAAAAAATAGCTGATGTCTAGAACAAAAAAAATATACTTATATAAATTTTAGATAAATGACAAAAAGGTCATAAAATCATTAGTTTTTCACCTAAATGTGGAGAGCTTTATTTTTTTTTATATAGCTTTTGTTGAGACCTGCGGTGTTCTTATATGGCCCATGGATACTTACTCCTTTATCTGGGTATTTTGTATTCTGAATTAAGCATTCGGGTAATTTTGTAGTCCGTGAGATTTATTTATTATTAGTTGAAACTATGTAATTTTTGTCTTGTAATTGGACTCAGGCCTGGTAGGCAATAAATCATTATTGTTATTTATTTTAGAGAATTGACCTGATTGACGTGATTTTTTGTATTTTCAAATGACTAATAAAAAAATTGTTATTATGTCTCGTATCTATATCATTTCTTTTTAGGAAAAGCATCAAGTATTTTGTTTTTAATTAATTACTAGATTTTAAAATACAGGAGTAATGGAATGTTCTGGAAACAACATGTTTTTAGAACTTGTTTTTACCTGTCTTACATAATATACCTATCAATAAAAATATACTAAAATGTAATTTTAAGTAGAAACCAAAACTATAAATGCAAATTCGGAAATTGCTATTGTCACAAATAGGATAGAGACCCAAAAACTATAATAAACATTGATTCATACACACTTGATCTACCTTTCTTTTATTACATTCAAGATTAATATTATGTTAACTGAAAAAGGATCTCTCATCTATCATAGGCGTAGAATAAAGGGTCGCAGGTTTGATAGATAGGCTATTGAATACTTTTTACTTCTAGTGTTCCAACTAGGATCATATTTTGCCCCCTTGTCTCAATGCTCTTAAATAGATTTTCAAGAATAATTCCCAACCATACAATTAATGAAAATTTATAATCATGATTTCCTTCAAAAACCAAAATTCACCTCGTCAGTAAATAAAATATTTCTTAAGAACTATGGTTTTTGGCCGATCGTCCGAGAAATCTCGAATCAATAACGCCTGCATCCATTGAAAATGATAGGGAGAATGCCTTACTTTTAGGATACGGTCCTTGGTCCTGGTTTCTAGAGATTCTTCAATTTAATTAGGCACGGCTTCTTCTAGGGCTTCAGGTCTAACTTCAGAGCCAAATTTATCTTTTAAAAATTACCACGTCCCCGCCAGCGTCGATGAGTGAAAAATCTTAATTATTTCATCCCGTTAAGTGTAGTTTTATGACAGATAATGTTACATTATTACAGGGAATTAAAAAAGAAAAACATTTTTTCAGAACGTAAGTTTTCAAGGGAGTGCTGGTTGAACAAAATTTATAAAAACCTTAATATTTTTCACATATTTCACCCATTTGCTAAAATATAGTGTGTATTCTTTACAAACTATTCTTCTTGGACTGGGAGAGATAGGCGACTTCTAGTCTGCCTTTTGTACTTCGCAAATACTGATAAATAGTTTAGTGATATCTTGGGACTGCTTCTCAGTGGCCTAGTCGATGTTAATAGTATTTAAATTAAATCTAAAAACAACAAAAGTTATTAATTAAAAACCTACTACAATATTATTTCGCTTCCTTATGAAAAAACTTCAACCCCGTCTTTGAGTATAATTTTAATATAATAGGTAGGTAGGTACGTAAATTTTGACATGAATGAAATAAAAGGATTAAAGTAAAATATCTTTTAGAAAACAAAATTAAAACCTGCAATAAAACATACCTTTTAAAGGTATATCGGATTAGCAAAACCTCAGACTCAATTTGGCAGGTATCCATCTATTGATACCTGTTACAGAAATAAACGTTAAAGATTGGTCTCACCTATTAAACACAAATAATAGATAATATTATTCAATCCAAAATTTCTCGTTAACCTTTCATTTTGGACATAAGGCATGCTACATAAAATAAGTCTAGAATGTTTCCCCTGTATCCAAAAATGTATTAATATTATTTTTTTAATAGAATACATAGAGCGTATTCTATTAAGAAAAAAATTTATGTCCTCATATCTCTTAAATGGGACCTGTATAAATGGCCTGGGAGTCAAAAAATGCGACATTAGGTAAATGACTTAACGTGTTTAAGCATTTTTACCAAAATTAATTACCTGCGTTTTATACATTTATTCCAGACTTTTGGACCTGACTGTATATACAAGGTGTTTCTATCTTCGACCGACAACGGCCTACCACAGAAAGCTCTCGTTAATTCATGCATTTTGATGTAGGGACATATGATACCCTTAAAGGGCTTAGTTGTCTAGTTACAAGATCTCAAAAACGCCTTGAAATATTTTTTTTATTTCTTGACCGATATGTTCTTTAAAAAATTCATATTCTGACAGAAAGAATATTTTTTAAAAATTAACCAGCGGCATGCTATAGGGGTTAGTGACACTTTTTATCCCCCTATTTTTTACGCCACTGGAATAAATATATCTTTTAATTTTTGACCAGTTCAAAGTTCTCATAAAATTTTTGAGATATAAATAGTATTCAAATCAATTAATGAAGGTTTCCTTTTAGGAAAATCTTATGACATAAAACCAAATAAGCCAGAACCGGTAAGAATAGGACATGATACATAAACTCTAGTTCGAATTTTAGGTAGAATCGAAAACCTTATTAATGTATACGGTGTTCCAAATGGAAAATTTCAGTGGACCGAATATGTTGTTATTATTAACTGAAAGTCTATGATTTAAACTTTAATTATAGGCTTTCAGGCCGAGGCATCGCCATTTAAGTCATACTTATCTGCATTAACTTAAAAGAGGTTAAACAACTTGTTCAACAGCGTCGCTCTGGAAATGCTTCGCCTGCAGGACTTGACCGTCTTTTTTCTTTATTTGGTATAATTCACGCTAAACTAAGAAATAGACTTTTGTTTGCATTTGAAAAAAAAAAACGATACACCGGGTCTGCCTAAACTACCACCAAAGTATCACTAAGTACATAGGGTCGTAATTAACCGAAATTATTTTTTAACTCGAATCTGTTAACATATGTGATTTTAGGACAAATGACAAAAATACAAGAATGTCCTTAGACCTTAGAAATAAAGGGCATCCTGCATGTTCAGGAATTGATAAGCTTTTGCGATATAAAAATAAGACTGCGGTTCAATTTCAAGACGCGTTAAATCTCTCCTGGTCTCATTATTAATATCTACTACATACTAATTTTTGTAGCAAACCATTTTTAAAAAGTTAAGAATTTGGTTTGCTCAACTACAAACCATTATGTTATTCTTTGCTGTAGAAGCTTTTAATTTTGTAATTTTTCGTTTTATCTTGGTTTTATTTATTTTTATGTTTAATTAAATAATTATTAAAAAAATAAATTTTATAAATTATACTATTAAAAAGATATTGGTATTTGATTTGTTATAAGGGGACTAGTTTCTAAGCACCCTTCCCCTACCATTTATGGCACCTACCTGAGTTGCAGAGCTTGGTAAGGGTTGAGGATTTAGGTTTCTTGATGCCAACAATTAGTCGAAAACATTTAGTTTGTTGCTATAAGCTTCAAAGTGAGTTTGTTTCTTAGCTGTGTGTTTGTGATTTATGTTTTAAATTTTTGTTTGTGATTGACTATTACGTACCAGCTTTCATGATGATGACCTTTTCCGACGACATTTATCCAGATGAAGCGAGGAATTTGGATGGGATATACAGTTTTAAGGAGAGTGATATTTTTGAATATCTCGAAAGTATAAAGGATTTAGATAGTTCCAATATTAATTGGACTGATGATGATGAAGAAGAGTAAGTTTTCATTTCATTTAACTATTTATAAGTAGAACAGACTGGAAATTAAACGGTGTTTTAACCAATTAACTAGACACTTTAATTTTAGTAAAAAAAATAAATTGAAATGAACCCTTTTAACATCTGATAACTTGAATCATAATTTGTTATTGCATTTCAATGATTTATTCTGTTTTGTGTTGAAGTTGTGTATCCGCATAAAACTACATAATATATTAAAATCAACAGCGGACCTAGAACAGAGCCCTGAGGGACTCCGGGTTTGGATTAGTGGAATCGAATTTTACGAATTATAAATCTGGAAAAAATATTCTACCTATGATATTTTTGGCTTAGACCGATTACTTTGCAGTCTATTTTTTATTTTATTTACGTAAAATTCAGATAAGATAGTAATAGGCTTACTAATGGCCGTGTATTTGTGAGATTTTTACAAGTTAAGTTAAAGTTAGTTTTATGTGATAAGAATTAAAAAAAAAATGTCTGACGCAGACACTGTTCTGAGTTGAACAAATACTTATATTCATTTTATTTTGTGGAGCAGACCATCTAAATATTTTGTTTTATTTTTTCTAAAGGATCAACGGCGATATAGTAGTTTTACCAAAGCGCAACTATTCCGATGAAGATTTAAATAATATTGACAGCACATTGGACAACTGGCCTAATATATCAGGGGTAAGTTTACCTGTTTTTTAAATGTTTTTTGCAAAGGAAAAAAAATATTTTGACAAAAATGCTAACTTCTCTTATTATTTTGTTTCAGGAAAATGAGATTTCCTATTTAACTGAAGATTTAAGAGACCAATTTCATCAATCGACATTTCCTTATTTCAATGAGTTCGATGATGATTTACCACATGACACTGGAGTGGAGAAAATCGATATGGAGCGCATCGATGAAGATGACAGTTATGATAGCAGTAGTGATAAGTACAGTGTTGAAGATGATGGTGTTAATATTGGGATTGTAGCTGTTACTGAAGGTAAGGATCTTTTAACTAACTTTATATGTTTTGTATTATCCAAGGTTCGTTAGTGCTATTTTTCCAATTTAATGAAGGTGCCACCTCCAAGCGGTTGGTATATAAAAATTACTAATGTACATTTGAGTTTTAAGTTTAGTACTTTTTTCGGGTTGAGACTAGAAAACGCATTTGACATATTGTTTTTATTTTCAATCTAGTTCTAGTAGCTTTCTTGTAGGGTTCGGGAAAATAATTCAATTTTTGAGGTTAGACGTTTGGACTACTACCAACTACTTTTTAAAAATGTTAGATTTTTTTTAAATAAAGAACTACATTTCAGCTATTTTGCTATATTTCCTTAATAAACTACATTATAATATCTATAAAATAGCCAATTAATCTTAATTTTAGCCAGTGAATATTTTTTTCGTTTTCAAGAATTTTGAAATTTTTTGGCTTTTGGAATTTTAATTTTCATTCTAAATAAACTGGACTACTTTTTAGCTATTATGCTATATTTCCTTAAACCACATTAAATTATCTACAAAAACAGGGCATTAATTTTAGTTTTAGCAAGTTTAGCTTTTTTTTTCGTTTTCAAGGATTTTAAAAATCTTAGATTTTTGGACATTTTATTTTTTTCATTTTAGCTATTATTCTATATTTCCTTAAACTACATTTTAATATCTATAAAACCAGCGTAATTAATAACTGGATTGTAGCAAGTTTAGTTGATCAGAGAATAATTTTTTCGTTTTCAAGAAATTTAAAAATGTTTGACTTTTGGACTTTTAATTTTCTTTTTAAATAAACTGGACTACTTTTTAGCTATTATGCTATATTTCCTTAAACCACATTATCTACAAAACAGGTCATTAATTTTAGTTTTACCAAGTTTAATTGGCCAGAGAATAATTTTTTCGTTTTCTACAATTAGACTTTTGGATTTTTATTTTTTTTTTAATAAACTGGAGCTATTTTGCTATATTTCCTTAAACTACATTAAAATATCTTCTACAAAATAACCCATTAATATTAGTTTTAGCAAGTGTAGCTAGCAAGAGAATAATTTTTTCGTTTTCTAGAATTTTAAATTTGTTTTAGATTTTTGGACTTTATAATTTTTTTAATTATTTAAAATATTTTAATGTAGTTTGAAAAATATAGCAAAATAGCTAAAAATTAGTCCAGTATAAACTGTACATTAAAATATTTATTAAATAAACCATTAGTCTTAGTTTTAGTAAGTTTACTTAGCGGGGGAATAATATTTTTGCACTTAAATTTGTTTTGAATGGTTCAATCAGTGTTGCATTCACTTTTCAGATAAACAGGAACCAAAAACGATTGTACCAAAACCAACATTAAGTAACAACAAATCAGAACCAACAAGGAAACCACCAATACCGAATAATTTAACCACTTCTCTAAACGCATCAGATTCGACTAGAGTATCCAATTATCACGATAGCAGTAAGAAGCAGATCCTGGAATCACGTCTACAGGAAGTGATTGCACGCATCAAGAATCCCGATAAACGTAAGCCGATCACGATTATACCGGCGATACCGGCTGTGACCAGTAGCAAGAAACGTAGTAGCAAATCCCAGTTGGAAAATGGTAGACATAAAATTGCTAAATTAGATAAATTAAAGGATTTAGTGAGTTTGGATCATAGTTACTGCTTCAGACCCATTAGCCCATTGAGTGCTAACAAGGATTCCGGATACGAGAGTTCTGAAGATGATAATAGTGTCAAGAATAATATTAGTAGTGGTGCAACCTCTTCTTTAAATGCATCAGACTCGACTAGAGTAACAAATTATAAAGTTAACAGTAATAAGCCGATCATGGAATCATGTCCACGCATCAGTGAATCCGGTAAACGGAAGTCGATCACGGTTATATCGGACATAACGGTTGTACCCAGTGGCAAGGAACGTAGTAGCAAGACCCAATTGGAGAATGATAGACGAGATGGAAGTGAGAGAAACACGGCGAGTACCAAAGTAACGGCAATGGAATCGGTTGCCAAGAGCAATAAATTAATGGATTCAGTGAGTTTGGATCATAGTTACTGCTTGAGACTCAATTAGCCAATTGAGTGCTAACAAGGATCAGGATTCGAGACATGATGATAGTGTCAAAAATAATAGTAGTAGTGGTGATATGGTGAAAAATCAACCGTTATAAACGGTACCTAGTGCATTACTAATATGTTCTACTTTTTGTATAATATTTGTATGTTGAAATAAAAATTAAATTAATTACACAATTAGGCTGTTTTATTTTTACGGATGGGACGTAGTGTCCCATGGTAAAATTTGCCAAACATCATTAATGTACTTTTTACTTAACGTTTACGATCTTTGTTTATTTGGTAATTTTTACATTGTTTTCAACCCTGGTTAAAAAAAAAACATATTTACTAGGTATCAATTATTTTCTAAAAATAATTTTGTTTATGATCCAAAGAGCTGGAACTGATATGAAGATAGAATTTACCTTAACGTGAACATATTTCCAATACGGAATTACATTCTATCAACAGATTGATCGCTCAATTAGTCCTTGAAGATTTGGAAGAGACGATTATACCAAATCTTTTTCTACCCAACATTATTTTGTAGGTCTGTCGATGATTGTATAGCCATTGTCCCAGAAACTGAAATCTAAACTATGAAAAACGCTTTGAACTCATACCATAATAAATTACAATTTCCAACTGAAGTAGAACTAAATAATGAAATAAACTTTCTAGACCTTACACTAAGAAATTGCAACAACAAATTAAAAACTAAATGGTACACAAAAACAACGTCACTCAATGTCTCAAAAAAAAGTGTAGTAATAGGGCTTGCAGACCGCGTTTTAAAACTCTCAGACCACAATGCATCAGTTTTGTTTACAATAAGATTCGTCATGTCAAATACTAATATTTTATAATTTTTTATACATTTTGCACAATTTTCTACGCTCTAAGTAGTATAATATCATAACCGTAAATTCAGATCATCATCGTATAATTAATGAAATATCTGCTAAAAAGAATATAATAAACATGTCACTGTAACAATATGTTCAGACCGGCTACGATTTCAATAATAATATAAAAATGTTCCATGGTTCAATTTTGTACATGCAACCTTACCATTACGAAGACTTTACGTTCACACATAGGCAAACAGGTATGCCATGTGTGGTTTTTTAATATTGTCATTAAATGCTGACGCCTAGAACCTAATAGGTGGTGACAACGATAACATAAACATACTCGAATGCCAAATGTGTCAACTTGTGTCATTTAAAAACCATTCTGTCAGATTTAGTTCATGTGAATAGTATTAAAATAAAATTAAGTATAATTTAGGAGTTATTTTGGAAGTTGAATAATACTTAACAGTTGTAAAAACAATATACAATTATATATTTCTCTCTAATGGTTGCGTTCTGACGGAATACATATATGTGTGTGAGGAAGATATCTCAAGATCTATAAGCGATAGACAAAAAAACCATTTACAAAACTTTTAGGTACTGAAGAGATGTACAACCCAAAAATGTTTCCAATTATACAGGGTAGTTCAGAAATGCGCAGCAGACCAAACTTGTTTGTTTTTTAATGAACCCTGTATATTTTAACATAAATAAATGCCGCTCTAAAAGGCAAGAAAAATAACATAGGGGATGACATGCCTAGGTTCAGTAGTTTTTGAAATATTTGTAACTAAGGGTTAATTTTGACTTACATTTAAGGCGTTGTGGTACCTACAGAAACAAAACATATAAATTTTTCGTCTCAGGTCCATTCGCTTCGTTTCTCAGTTTTACTGGATTTTATTGACATGTGGCTTGTAATTTTTCAGGGTGGTCACATTTTCTAAAATGTCTTTTTATGCAAAAATTTTAAATGGGACACCCTGTAAATCTGCTTAAATTTGAGAAGTCCGTTTCATATACTTTTTATTGGTATTGCATGAGCTTAAGGGTAACAGTTTTCCAAAAAAAAAAATATTTAAAAATTGTCAACAAAAGTCACAATTTTTTGTCATTTTATTTAAAAACAAAAAAAGTTAAATTACAGCTTTATTTTAATAATTTGGAAATAAACGCTCTTAAAAATAAAATGGTTTAAACACACATTTTAGACAATTTAAGTTTAAATGGAATAAATAATCAAATACAAAGATACCTATTTCTTACGATAACAACTAAACAAGTACGAACTAACTTGCCCTGGAAGATGGATAGGGCGTAGAGGAGCAGTAAATTGGCAAGCCCGATCCGAGTTTTTTCTATGTATACCCCCATAGAAAAAAATAAATAAATAGTTTACCGTGAGTCACCAACTACCGTAGAAAGAAATAGAAATTTTTGTATTTTAAAAGAAATGTCTTAAGACTGCAGAAGTACCGCCATTTGTTAAAATAAATTTGGTTGTTTAAAATTTAGTTTTATTTAGTTCGTCTGCAATTGTTTAGTTCTTATCAAAAGAAATACGATTGGTAAAATGAATAGTTGTTGTTCTGCAGAGAAATGTTTCTATTATTAAAATCCAGACACAAATATTAAAAAAAAATAATTAAGATTGTCCTGAAGAAGGCAAGTTTTACCTTGCCGAAACGTAGACACAATATGATAATGAAATAAAAAAGTATAGTTCCAATTATGTGATAGAGTGTGTTCGAACCTCATCCCAAGAGAATATTCGTTAATAGAAATAGAAATTTTGGTATTTAAGCTAAGATTTTATTCTATTTAAACTTAAATTGTCGAAAAAAAAAATAATTTTTATTTTTTAGAGCGTCTATTTGTAAATTATTAAAATAGAGCTGTAAAATAAAATGACAAAAAATTATGACTTTTTTTTATAAAAAACGGTTAGCCCATGACATATGATATCAGTAAAAAGTATAGGAAAGGGACCTCTCAAATTTAAGCAGGTTTACAGGGTGTCCCATTGAACATTTTCCCATTAAATACAATTTAGAAAATGTGACCACCCTGAAGAATTACAAATCAAATCTCAATAAAATCCAGTTAAACGGAGAAAAGAAGGTAATCCAAATGGACCTGACACGAAAAATTGATATATTTTTTGTTTTTGTATTTCCATGTATTTGTATATTGCTTTAATCCCTTAACTATTTATGATTGTATTAACAATAGATACATCATAAAACCAGGTACTTAATATTTTGGTATCCAAGTAATATGCAAAATTTTTACCTAAACTAGATCTTTTAAACCCTATTACAAAAGATGCCTCAATGACGCATAATAGGGGTACCTGTGGCAGGTACCTGCTGTTTATTGTATTTTTAGTGTTGAATTTTAATAAGAAATTTGCTTACTTAAGAATTTTGAATAATTACTAGCAGACTTGGAAAAACCTGCTGAAAACACTAATGCCTACATATTATACAGGGTGTTCCACCGGGAAGCAAATCGATCTGTACCTATATAGAAAACTATACATAGGAGAATTTTGAAAATTTGGCAGTGTAATTATATCGACGGGGGCACATGAAGTAAAATACGCATGACACTTCCGGTAATACCGGAAGTAGCTGTCAACTTGCTTATTTCAAATGGAAAACCGTATATATTATTATACATTCTTACCGTTTCTGACATATTATATTATTTTTGTCAAAAATGACGTTTGCGGGCTCTAAAATTATTAGGTATAAAATTGTCCTATAGGGAAACCTTCATTAATTGATTTAGAGACTATTTTTATCTCTTTATGAGAACTTTAAACTGTTTTGGTAAATATTAATACAGGATGTGCAAAATATCACATCAAACATGAAAATGAGAGAACTGTCAATAGTCAATATTTTTAAATACAAACCCCAATATTTTCTCTTATTAAGCAACGCTAATTTACAAGTTTTAAGTTTAAAGACATCAAGGTAGCTATGAAGGCAATGGAAATTCAAAAATTTCATAGAGGCGCTGTCACTTACCAGTTTAAAATAATTAATAACAATGCCGGGCCTTTTAAATTATACACATGAAGATTATTTAAATTGATTTATTATTTATGGAAAGTGTGATCACAATATGCTGTTAAACAAATGAGGCGTTACAAAAATTCAGATTTTACGGTTTTTTTTTTCTTTTTTTTTATTTATTTATTTATTTCCATAAATTACATAATATAACAAAATTATTAACTTACCCTAATGATTTATAAATAAATAAATAATAGGGAGGGAGAATGGTGCTTGCAGGATGTAAAAACTTTGCGAAGTTTGTCCATCTTCACCCTAAAAGCTCTCCACCCACTTTTTAATTACTTCAACTTATATACTTGGTAATATTTTCAAAATTAGTAACAAAAACTTAAATTATAATTGTAACGAAAATTCCTATTCAAAGATAAACAATAAATATTAAAACAAAATAAAGTAACCAAACTGTATAATGATGATACAGGGAAACAGACACAGAAGTAGCTTCAATTCAGAAACTCAATGTTTTGACCCCTCAACCAACTTGAAAGTTTTGATTTAAAATTTTTTAAATTCGCTTTATTTTTCAATTCCACTGGCATTTGATTAAAGACCCTATGACCAATAAAGGTAAATGACCTCTGCTCGATTATTTTTTTACAAATAAATTATAAATTGAGGTGTATAGATTGAAGTCCAACTGTTTGCCTGGTAAACTCTGTTTCTACAAAAAGAACATAGTCTGAATTTACAGGTGCTATAAAATTCAATAGTTCTACAGAAACAGCCATAGTCCGCTAGAATTCTCGCAAAGACAACTATTGTCCCGGACAATGGCTGTTTTTGTCGGAATTCTAGATTTTTTGCAAGCCAGCCAGCTAGCCTGCTACTATGTTTTTGTAGTGCACGATATAGCAACCATGATGCAACTATGTCTTTATATGATGAAACCGTCATTTATACCAAGATGAATTTCAAATCAAACCCCAAAAGCTAGGTTCTCTAAGAAATCTGGCTAAATGTCTAAAAACTCCTGAAAATCTTCGGTACTATCCCAATCTGCAATCAGCGTTGCGCAGCCCAGCTATAGTTGTGATCCTGAACTGGAATTAGACAGCTCAGGTAATAGCAGTGGTGTAGAAGATTAAATTAGGCATATATAATATTAACGGTGTTTACCATTATTACCTACATTAAATTTAACTTTTTCCAAAATCCAGAATTTTATTCCATGAAAATTCCTGTAAAACCTCCATTGTCCACAATTTGATTTTTCTTGGGGTGTTCGGTTTTTATAAAAATAATTTTTTTGTTACAAAACTTTTGTTAAAAACAATATCCATGATTTATTGTCGTCAAATTACTTAAATAAAATGAATAATTAATTAGTAACTTCTTCAGGTTTCAACACAATTTTTTTTCTGAAAATTATATACCAATATTATTTTAAATCTGCGCCAAATTTGCAAAATTTTCCTATGTATAGTTTTCTATATACAGATCGATTTGATTTCCGGTGGGACACTCTGTTTATATTATATTATGCTATCTACACGCCGCAGCTGGAAAATAAACTGGAAAATCGCTAGTTTTCTCACAGGGGAGGTGGAACACATTGGCTGATTGTCTCTTAGAAAATTGGCATATCTTGTCGAAGATTCAGAGAACCGAACATCTTGTTATTATTAACCAAAAGTCAGTCCCTGATTTAAATTTAAAAATTAATGATCAAGATTACTTGATTAAGACGAAACAAATAGCCATTGCTCTAGACTAGATAGTGTTCAAAAAAATAATTGTAAATTTGGTTATTCTGCTGAAATTTCGATAGAAAGTGGATTAGTTAAGACTGAGATGATTATTTTTAGAGCATTTAAATTAAGCCAGGATCAACGAGAAGAAGCTTTTGGAACAATGCATTTAATTATAGGCTATCAGGTCGAGGGATCGCCATTTAAGTCATACTTATCTTCATTAACTAAAAAGAGGTTAAACCACTTGTTCAACAGCGTCCCACTGCAATTGCTTCGCCTGCAGGACTTGAACGTCTTTTTTTTTATTCTGTAGAATTCACCAAATTATAACTAAGAAGGTACATTTGATTAGGTTCGTAAAACAGAAATTATTTTTTAACTCGAATCTGTTAACATTTGTGATTTTAAAGGACAAATGACAATAATAGAAGAATGTCCTTACCCCTCAGAAATAAAGGGCCTTTGGCAAACCCGCATGTCCAGGAATTGACAAGCTTTTGCGAGATAAAAATAACACTGAGATTCAAATTCAAAACGCGTTAAATTAAAATACAAAATGAAACATGTACAAAGACTCCTGGTCTCATTATCAATAACAATATGAAAAATTAAAAGCCTCGTTAAGTCACTTGAGTTTCATTTTGATATCAACTACAGACTAATTTTTGTAGAAAAACAATTTTAAAATAAAATAAACAGTTATGAATTTGGTTTGCTGAACTACAAACCATTGAGTTTTTCTTTACCGTAGAAGCTTTTAATTTTTTCATTTTTTAACTTGGTTTTCTTTCTTTTTATGTTTAATTAAGTAATTATTTAATATGACGAATTTTATAAATTATAATGTTAAATCCTTATGAAAATATAGGTATTTTTAAGCCCTACCCTACCCTTACCATTTATGGCACCTACCTGAGTTTCAGAGCTCGGTAAGGGTTGAGGATTTAGGTTTCTTGATGCCAACAATTAGACGAAAACATTTAGTTTGTTGCTATAAGCTTCAAAGTGAGTTTGTTTATTAGCTGTGTGTTTGTGATTTATGTTTTAAATTTTTGTTTGTGATTGACTATTACGTACCAGCTTTCATGATGATGACCTTTTCGGACGACATTTATCCAGATGAAGCGAGGAATTTGGATGGGAAATACAGTTTTAAGGAGAGTGATATTTTAGAATATGTCGAAAATATTAAAGAACTAGACAGTAATGTTTTGAAACGGATGGATGATGATGAACTTGAAGAAGAGTAAGTTTTCATTTGATTTAATTGATTATAAGTAAAACGGACTGGAAATTAATCATCTGATAACTTAAATTATAGTTTTTAATTGCATTTAAATGATTTATTCTATTTTGTGTTACTTAAACATCCGCATAAAACAACTGCGGGCCTAAAAACATAGCCCTGAGGGACATGGGCGTAGTCAGGGCTAAAAAAGTTTAAATTCAAATGATCCTACCCGACTTACTTGCTTAACCTATTAACTGGGTATGTCAGATATGTTCGTATACAAATTATTCGAGAAACGTACACACGGGGGCTGTATTTTCATTGTGCTAGCCACAAATTTAATTTACTGCTGAACGATTTAAACCACATAGCAGTGATTTTCAAATGCATTGTTCTGCTTCAAATTCTGAGTTTCTGGTTAGTGTCTGCTTAATAGCAAAATATTCTGCATTTTTGCAACCAGTTGTAAAGGTTTTGCACTCAAAAAGTTTGAACTTATACAATGTATTAATCATATAAAAAGAATTGCAAACCTTTTAAAAACACACCGGGAAAATGTTAATGACGAAAGCATAAACATAATAAAAGAAGTCGAATAATTTCCGAAGACATTAATACGGACTTTAAAATGCCGAGAGTTACAATTCGACAAACGCTTCGGGCAAATCCTCCAGCAGGTTCTGGTACCGAGTACGGAACGTGATCTTTCATAATTCTGTATCTGCATTCAGTGATAATATCTTTAGGGCAGCGATTCTCTAATGAAAATCTGGCAGCCTACGAGTTGCATTCATTACACCCTAATATATTTATTGCTTTACCATTGACTGAGTTTTAAAAAAAGTTAAAATATTTTGTGACTGCTACAACTTAAACGAGATTTTGGCTGAAGTGGAACTCTGGTATAATCTGTGGAAAGAAAAAAAATGTCAGACCTAGTTGAACTAGTTCAAGAGGGGCAATCTTTTTACTCAAAAAGTGCTACCTGCTCAATAGAAAGATCATTCAGCACCTTGTGTCGGGTAAAAACTTGGTGACGGCCAACACTGTTGGAACAACGGTTTGTTGGAATTTGCATGATGAGCGTCCATCGAAAAAGAGTTTTAAAAAGGATCAGTTTGAATAAGAAATGTTGTTCAAGTTTAGCCAGAATTCTAGAAAGTTAATGCTAAGATAACATACCTACTTATGAGTTATGAACCCAACATATTTTTTAATAATTTTTTTATGTTAAGATGACCTCGTTTTCTTGCCCCAACCTTGGGGAATACCCTGGCTACGCCCATGCTGAGGGACTCCGGGTTTGGATTGGTAGAATGGAATTTGAGGAATTAGAAATAATAATAATAAATCTGATAAATGATATTCTATGTTATTTTTGGTTTAGACCGATTACTTTTAAGTCTAATTTCTTTTTCATTTACCTAGAACTCAGATAACCTATTTTGTTTTATTTAATGAAGTAATCCATCTTAGAGAGGAGCGATGATTTTTTAGATTAATATAATAATAGTAAACTCAATATAAGTAATTAATATAAAATATGTAGTTCTACCTTAACGTAACATTTTTTCCACGTAATGAAGTAATACATTTATCACAATTTTAACATAACTTTATACAGAATGAAGACTAGCTTTTCGCAATTTACTAACCACTGATGATGGAGACTGGTACCCCAAAACATGCATGGTAAAAAAAAGACACTTATAGAGAAATCTATTAAATTCGTTTTGTGGAGATTGACTTTTATTTCAAATTGTATATCATTCTACTCCACTTCAATATGGACTACTTCTTTATAATAAATAAATGTGTTCAATTTAGAACATTCTGTCTGCGTCAGACATGTTGCGAGAACATATTCTCATCATCAGCGACTTTTACAATTACCTTCCGTTATAACATGGTTTAAACAATAGATACGTTCATCCTGTGAAAATTTTTCGCAGACAGAATGTTCTAAATTGAACAAATATATTTATGAATTGCTTGTTACATAAAGCAACAAGACTTTTGATTGAGAGAGAGATGTATTTTAAATACATCTCTCTCTCAATCAATTCTCGTGCTAGTATAAGCTGTTGGAGGTTTGGGTCACACTGCCTGCCGATCACCACTGATGAGTCGTGGATCGACGAAACGGCCGTCTGGTGAAAGCATAGTAGTGTGAAACAAATTTCCAACATAACTTAAAGTCTTGTTGCTTTATGTAACAAGCAATTCTTAAATAAAGCCTCCCTGCTATGGGATTCGGGCACATCTAGTGTTGGCAATAGGATGTAATGGAGTTGTTGCTTCTTGTCCGGCCATCGTTGTGAACTGTGTTTCACCCTGCATATTGCCTGTTCACACTAGGTGTCGCCAAATACATCTCTCTCTCAAATATATTTATGTTTATTTTGTGGAGCAGTCTCGTTTTAATAATGTCAATATTTCATTTTATTTTTTCTAAAGGTTGAACGGCGATATAGCAGTTTTCCCAAAGTCCAGCTGTTCCACTGAAGATTCAAATTTTGACAGCACACTGAGCAACCGGCCGTATATATCGGGGGTAAGTTCACCTAAATGTTTAAATGTTTTTATGTATAGAAAAAAGAAAATTTTTATTTTACAAAAATGTTAACTTGTCTTATATTTTGTTTTAGGAACCTGAGTTCGCCTATTTAAATGATCTAGCGATCAGAGATAAAGACATTGAAGACATATATCATTTAGCGTACTATCTTGATTCCAATAAGTTGGATGATTTACCAGACAATATGGATTATCATGAGTATAGTAACAGTGATTTTAATGATCACAAACCTCAGAATTATTATAATAGTGTTGAACATCATGATGTTGATATTGAGGCTGTAACTGTACGTGGAGGTAAGGATATTTTAAGTAACGGTGTACGTTTTGTGTTATCCAATGCTCGTTAGTGGTATTTTTCCCATTTAACGAAGGTACCACCTCAAATTCGTTGGTATATAAAAATTACTTATGTACATTTAGGTTTTAAGTTTAGTACTTTTCTCGGCTTAATACTAGAAAATGCATTTGACAAATTGTTTTTGTTATTAATCTAGTTTTAGTAGCTTCCTCGCAGGGTTCGCGAAAATAATTGAATTTTAGTTTTTTTTTTTTTTAAATAAACTGTACTACTTTTTAGCTATAATGCTATGTTTTCTTAAACTATATTGTACCATCTACAAAATATCCTATTAATCTTGATTTTAGCCAGTGAATAATATTTTCGTTTTCAAAATTTTGAGGATTCTTTACTTTTGGGCTTATAATTTCATTTTTAAATAAAGTGGTCTAAATTTTTGCTATTATGCTATATTTCCGTAAACTACAATATAATATCCAGAGAATAATTTGTTCGTTTTAAGAATTTTTAAAATGTTAGATTTTTGGACTTAATTAATCGTGTTTAAATAAACTACTTCATTTTAGCTATTGTTCTATATTTCCTTAAACTACATTATAAGATCTATAAAATGAGCTATTAATTTTGGTTTTAGCATGTTTAGTTGGCCAGAGAATAATTTGTTCGTTTGCAAGAATTTTAAAAATTTTAGCCTTTTGTTTTTAAGAATTTTAAAATGTTAGATTTTTGGACTTGTAATTTTTTTTAATAAACTAATAAATTTCAGAAATTTTGTGCTATATTTCCTTAAAGTACATCATAATATCTATAAAATAATCCATATTTCTTGGTTGTAGCAAGTTTAGTTGGCCAGAGAATAATGTTTCCATTTTTAAGAATTTTAAAAATGTTAGACTTTTGGACTTCTTTTTTAAATAAACTGCAGTACATTTTAGCTATTTTGCTCTATTTTTTTAAACTAAATTAAAATATCTATAAAATAATCCATTAATCTTAGTTTTAGCAAGTTGAGTTAACCACAGAAGAAATTTTCGTTTTCGAGAACTTTTAATTTTTTTTACTTTTGGAGTTTTTTTTTTTAATAAACTGTACTACATTTTAGTTATTTTGCTATATATTCTTAAACTAAATTAAAATATCTATAAAATAAGCCATTAATCTTAGTTTTAGCAAGTTGAGTTAACCAGAGAATAATTTTTCGTTTTCGAGAACTTTAAAATTTTTTGACTTTTGGATTTTTTTTAATAAACTGTACTACATTTCAGCTATTTTCTATATTTTCGTAAACTACATTAAAATATCTATAAAATAAGCCATTATTCTTAGTTTTAGCAAGTTGAGTTAACCAAAGAATAATTTTTCGTTTTCGAGATCTTAAATTTTTTGAATTTGAAAGTTTTATTTTTTTTAAATCACACTGTACTACGTTTTAGCTGACAATTTAAGCAGTCTGATAGAAGAAATCGAATCCAACCGTCGACCAGTACTGCCAGAAAACATCTTCGCAGACGATTTCAATGATATAGTAAAAGAGAAGCCTATGATTGACAATTCGGAGAGTACTAAAGAATCAAATGGTACCATTATTACAGGGACTCATAATGAACCTGAACAAGAGTAAGTTTTCATTTGATTTAATTGATTATAAGTAGAACGGACTAGAAATTATTCGGTGTATCAACCAATCAACTACTTTAATTTTAGTGAAATTAATTCTTTTAACATCTGCTAACTTAAATTATAGTTTTTTATTGCATGCCAATGATTTATTCTGTTTGGGTTGTACTTGTATATCTGCATAAAACTACATCATATATTAAAAACAACAGGACTCCGAGTTTGGATTGGTAGAATCGGATTTTAGGAATTAGAAATCTGATAACAATATTCTTCCTATGAACTAACTTTAATTAAACTGTATTTGTGAGTTTTTTTACATGTTTAATTAAACTTTTAATTATTTTCTAAAAAATGTCTGACCCAGAGAGAATGTTCTAAATTGAACAAATATATTTATGTAAAAGGATGTGTTTGGCGACATCTAGTTTTATCGTTGGTAGTACGCCGAGTGAACAACAGTTCCTATTTCGGCTGCCTGGGAGGTCTCTGACCCCATAAAGCAACTACCAACACATAGACGCGCCGATACTCCCTTAAGCGGGATCGCATATATTTGAAATGGGCTTGTTTAACAAAACAAGACTTAAAATCCGAGAGTTTGTCTGTCAACCACTATACTTTCACCAGACGGCCGTTTCGTCGATCCACGACTCATCAGTGGTGATCGGTCAGTAGTTGACAGCCAAACTCTCGTAAATAATGTGGTATATACCCCACACGGAACAGAGATGTAAAAGGATGTGTTTGGCGACATCTAGTTTTATCGTTGGTAGTACGCCGAGTGAACAACAGTTCCTATTTCGGCTGCCTGGGAGGTCTCTGACCCCATAAAGCAACTACCAACACATAGACGCGCCGATACTCCCTTAAGCGGGATCGCATATATTTGAAATGGGCTTGTTTAACAAAACATCCTTTTACATTTCTGTTCCGTGTGGGGTATATACCACATTATTTACGAGAGTTTGGCTGTCAACTACTGACCGATCACCACTGATGAGTCGTGGATCGACGAAACGGCCGTCTGGTGAAAGTATAGTGGTTGACAGACAAACTCTCGGATTTTAAGTCTTGTTTTGTTAAACAAGCCCATTTCAAATATATTTATGTTTATTTTCTGGAGGAGACGTCGTTTTATTCATCTAAATATTTTATTTCTTCTCAAGGTTGATCGGCGATATATCAGTTTTACCAAACAACTCTTCCATTGACGATTTAAATTTTGACAGCATATTGGACAACTGGCTGATATCGGGAGTGAGTGTACCTATTTTTTAAATGTTTTTATGTATAGTACAATAAATATTTTGACAAAAACTTTAACTTGTCTTATTATTTTGTTTTAGGAACCGGATTTCCCCTGTTTGAATGATATTTTACATCAACCGATCAGCGATGACAAATTCGATTTACCGTCATTTCTTTTCTCAAATGAGCTGCATGATTTACCAGACCAAATTAATGCAAATAGTAATAACCGGAGAAATGTTAAAGTCGGTGGAGTTAAAAAAAATAATATGGAGGCTAAGAGTTACATTATGGATAATGACGATAGCAGTAGTGATTTTAATGATTACAAAGCTAAGAATAATTGTAATAGTCTTCAAGATGACGATGTTGAAATTGAGACTGTAGATGTACGTGGAGGTAAGGATATTTTAACTAACTTTGTATGTTTTGTATCCAATATCCAATAAAGTGCATTGGTAACTGTACTAAATTATAGCTATTTTGCTATAGTTTCTTAAAATAAATTAAAATATCATAAAATAAGTCATTAATATTAGTTTTAGCAAGTTGAGACAGAATAATTTTTTGATTTTTTGAGTTTTTTTTAAATAAACTGTAGGTACTACATTTTAGCTATTTTGCTATATTTTCTTAAACTAAATTAACATATCTATAAAATAAGCCATTAATCTTAGTTTTAGCAAGTTGAGTTAACCAGAGAATACTGTGTTCTTGGCCAGCTGTAGCTAGAACCAGATTCGATATATTTGGTGAAGTAACCCTTCTGCCAGCGAGTCTAAAAGAAAGCTCACCCAGAAAAATAATCGACTTCATTAAGAAGATTGAGCTTAAATAAACTGTACTACATTTTAGCTATTTTGCTATATTTTCTTAAACTAAATTAAAATATCTATAAAATAAGCCATTTTATCACCAACCACAGAATAATTTTTCTCGCCTTCGAACTAGAAAACGCATGAGATCATTCCATGTTGTCTTCAAACCAAAATAATCAAATGTCCGCATCAAATAAATGTCGAACGGTATCGTGACATGATAATTCTTTCATTTCATGACTACGTTTCATCAAAAAATCGTTCAGTGATTCGTCAGCTAACGATATTATGTCTTGATAACTCTTGTCATCTCACCATAACGTTCTTTGCTTAATCAGTGTTTCACTCACTTTTCAGATAAAAAGGTACCGAAAACGATTGTACCAAAATCAACATTAAGTAACAACAAAAAAGAAACAACAAAGAAACCACCAAAACCGAAACAGAATAAGTCAACCACTTTTCTACACGCATCAGTCTCGTCTAGATTAACAAATGGTAATGATCAGGGTAAGAAGCAGATCATGGAATCACTTCCACAGGAATTCATTGCACGCATCAAGGAATCCATTAAACGTAAGCCGATCACGGTTATACCGGCGATACCGGCTGTGACCAATGGCAAGAAACGTAGTAGCAAGTCCAAATCGGAGAATGATAGACATAAAATTGCTAAACTAAATGGAAGAGAGACAAACACGGCGAGTACCAAAGGAGCGGCAACGAAATCGGTTTCCGAAAGCAATAAATTAAGGGATTTCGTGCGTTTGGAACATGATTACCGCGCCAGTCCCATTAGCCAATTCCGTGCTAAAAAGAATTCAGGATTCGATAGTTCTGAAGATGATCATAGTGTGAAGAATAATAGTAGTAGTGGTGGTATGCCGAAAGATCAACCGTTACAACCTGTAGTGCAAAATGCCGATGGTTCATTGATGGTGTCTTTATTGAAGGTAAGTGGTTTTAATACAAAATGTTGATCATATTTAGGTATAATTCGGTGTTATAGGTAAATACCATCGGTAAAAACGAGATTGCGGCTACTCAGAAAAAGAAACTGAACTTCGAAGAGTACAAGAAACGCCGGAAAGTAATTACAGCGCCATATACTAAAAAATTCAATAATGATACCAAAACTACAGAACAAATTGAAGACGAGGAAATGCGACTCATAAAACACCAAGAAAAATTACGGAAAATGGCTGAAGAAGTGTTAAATGCCGCTCCAAAAGCTGACGGTGCGAAGAAATCTGAATTTACCACAGTCAAACCACCACAAATAACCTGTAGTAGTGCACAAATTGAACGACCACTGACGATAGTCAAGAAAGCGCCACCGCCGAATATCGAAACTAAATATGTTGTTAGTTTTGGTGTGAACACAGATTTCAAGTCGTTCAAACATAATCCACTAGCACCGGTTGAGACACTATATGAGATGCAACCGTTATTGGAGAAAGCGAGTTCGAAATTCAGTAGCAATTCGTTGATTAATGCTGTGATTGATTACATTCCGCAAATGCTTGAGCAAAAGAGTCGCTGTGAAGAGGATACGCCTGCGGCTGCAGTTGCTGAGGAGCATGGTGAGGATAAGCAGGTGTTGCATTTGGAAAAGGACCGGGTAAGGCCTGTTATGGTTTCGGTGTGTACACAAACGAATATTTCGTTGATTGAACAAACTAAGAAAGGTCGAGAGTAGACGGCAGAGGATAGAGAGTAGTTCCAGTGGAGATGGGAGTATTCATGTTGGCAGTAGTACTCGAAGGTGAGTTTTTGTTTGTTTATCGCAATTAATTTAAAGTGTTCATTATAACTTCGTTGGTTAGAAGCGGAAGTAAATAAATAGGGTCTGGCTTTTCCGTTATAACTTCGGAACTTATTGGCGAATGTGTAATATTTTAACTATTTTAGATTAATAGTGAAATTATCTAGAAGAACTTATTCTAGACTTCTTTTAAACTAATTCAGAGTTTTCTCTAAATATTGGAAAATATCAGGGTGGAAGCAGAAGCAAAGTTATGCAAATAAGCTCTAACTTTTTGTTATAACTTCTGAATTAATCTTCTGGTTTGTACTATTTTAAATTCACTATATTTAGAACGAAATTATCTAGAAGAACCTATCCTAGAGTTTTTGAAATAACTAACCATTTTCTGAAAAATGTCAGGGTTGCAAAGACAAGGACATACAAGTTTTCCCGTGATGAGTTGTCTAGTATAGGGCTTTGATGACATCGTAAATTGAGACGATAGGGCTTAAAATACCAGTTTCAAACTTCTCAGAATATGGAATAGTAGATCTAAATAAGGATTATACCTTTTTGCACCGATTACGAAAGTTAAAAAGTTAATTGAAATGTGTGTCTTATTTTTATGTTCCAGAAGTAGGCAAACATCAAATTCCTCAAAATCGTCTAGTTCAAATTGTAGCCGTAGAAGCTCGACATGTTCGACTTCAAGGTGTGTATGATGAAACATCAAAATTATTGTTGTTATAACAGCCAATGTTCGTTATAGTGACAAACTTATTTCTTTATTCTTTAGGTTATCATACTCAACATCAAGATCGCGATCGCCCCCGTATTCGCGTCACCGGTCGAATAACGTTGATCATAAGGAACATATGAATGCAGTTGAAGAACGACGCATCCTGTACATTGGTAACATCTACAGTAATACAACTAAAGAAGATTTACGTAGGAAATTCCAGAAATTTGGTCGTATTACCAATGTTAGGCTGCATTTCCGAGAACATGAATATTCAGATCTGTAAGTAGAGAGAATAGACCTATTCTAGGGTTTTTTTTCTGTAATACGTTACCGTTTTCTCAAAATATTGGGGTTGTAGTAAATGCAACGACATCCATCTAGCTTTCATGTTGTAACTTCGAAACTAATCGTCCGATATGTAAAAACTTGTCTAGAATAGCCTATTCTAGAGTTTTTTGAAATACTTTACCGTTGTCCCAAAATGTTGAAAAATGTCAAGGGGTTCGAAGCAAAAGCAACCATGTGCAAGTAGCACCTAGCTTGTCTCTTATAACTTCGTAACTAATGGTTCCACGTGTAATATTTTAACTGTCTTAGATTTAGAATAAAATCATCTAGAAAAACTTATTCTAGAGTTTTTTGCAAATACTTAACGGGTAACGGTAATATTGATAAATATCTGGGTTTGTAGCAAAAGCAAGGATATGCTTTGTAACTAAACGACGACGTATGTGTAATATTTGAACTGCGTTATATTAATAATGAAAGGATCTAGAAAAGGTTTTTTGTAAGAATTAACGGTTTTCCCAAAAATATTGAAAAATTAGGGTTCGAAGCGATATGAAAGTAGCATCAGAAGACAATTTTGCGATAATATTTGATTAAAATTTAAGAGTCCACTTGATCGTTATTGTCACATCCTAATTTTAGCTATAGAATTGTCACTTGCAAACATTGGCAAATTAAAATTAGGGTGTGATGTAAGCGAAAGGGTTCATATTTCTCGTTTTGTGAACCTAGGCAATCATAATGCACAAATCTTAATTCTTGAAATAATAATCGGATTGTATTTTTAACGTATGAATAGTTTCTGATGTGGTTATATTTTGTATTATTAGAGAAAACTATGGCTTCATTACCTTCAAATACAAAGAGGACGCCCATGAGGCTTACGAACATGGGAACGATGATCCAGCTTATCCATACTTCAAGATTAGCTTTGGCGGTCGAAGAGACTTCTGTAAAACTCCATATGCAGATCTCGGTAAGTTTAATACACAAAAAATAATGTAGTATTGATACATAGTCTCACACCTCGTGAAATATTATTAGCCAACGAAACTTGTGAAGAATTTTTAGCCATTCTGAAAGCTCATGGGATTTTCTGAACTAATCTCGAAAATTTAAAGTATTTTTAGCTAATATGAACTAATTTCGAAACTTGTCCAGTGTTTTTAGCCAATCTGAAAGGGAGGATTATTAACTAATATCGAAACTTATGAGGTGTTTTTAGCCAATCTGAGCCAATCTTGAAACTTGTGCAGTATTTTTAACCAATCTGAAAGCTCATGGAGTATTATTAACTGATCTCAAAACTTTTGAAGTATTTTTAACCAATCTCGAAACTTGTAATGTATTTTTTCCGTCCAAAAAGTTCATGAATAATTTGGGATGAGTTCATACGCTCAAAATCTATTAGCATGACAGTATTTTATTTCAGATAATATGAGAGATGAGGAATACTATGCACCGAAAACGAAACCGAAAACAGACAGCTCTTTCGATGACCTGTTGAAAGAGATGCAAGAGAAGGTGAAGAAACGCAAAGTTTAACAAAAAATTTTGATTATAATTATTAAAACTTTTTACGAATTTTCCTTTAACACAAATAATTTAGTGGAATTTTGCAATTATCCGATTATTTTTTTATGTTTATGTGTATCTCGTAGTCTGTTTTGTATACACGGTATTATTATATAATAATAATATAATTATTATTAATTACTACTTTTATACCCTTCTGTTTATGTTACAATAATATTTGTTTGCAATATTCTATTGATTTTTTTTATCTTTTTCACATTGTTTATTTTTTTATATTAAATATAACAAATAAAAATTAATATTCTTGAAATAAAAGTCGACCTCCACACAATAAATTTAATAAAAATCCTCAATAAATGTCACCATACATGTTTCACAGCTCCGGGCTGCATCATCAGTGGTTATAATAGAAAATTGACGAAAAGCTATGTTATTTAACTAAATTAGTACATATTATTTTGGGAATTCTATTTATCAACTCTAGAAATAAGAATGTATATATTATTTTCAATTGCACCAAAAAGATTTGAACTTTAAACTTACCATTGTGTGAAAAAATAAAAATTTTTTTTTGTTAAATTAATTGTTGTTAAATATTTAAACTAAAACTAATGAACTTAAAAAGTTCACATTATTACTAATGTAAGCCTTGTAACATTTTTCTTTTTATAAATCATCGAAATTCTTAAAAATTCTTTCTCCACGAAAACACTAGATTGCAGTTTCACACAACAATGGCGTTTCAAATTTTCTCAAAAAATAGATTTTGTATATGTAGGATAGATGCAATTGTATTGTTGTTTTAGAATTCTAATAAATATATTAACAATAATATTGTGGTGACATCTATTTTTTGGCTCTAGGAAATAGATGTCACCACAATATTATTGTTAATATATTTATTAGAATTCTAAAACAACATTACAATTGCATCTATCCTACATATACAAAATCTATTTTTTGAGAAAATTTGAAACGCCATTGTTGTGTGAAACTGCAATCTAGTGTTTTCGTGGAGAAAGAATTTTTAAGAATTTCGATGATTTATAAAAAGAAAAATGTTACAAGGCTTACATTAGTAATAATGTGAACTTTTTAAGTTCATTAGTTTTAGTTTAAATATTTAACAACAATTAATTTAACAATAAAAATTTTTTATTTTTTCACACAATGGTAAGTTTAAAGTTCAAATCTTTTTGGTGCAATTGAAAATAATATATACATTCTTATTTCTAGAGTTGATAAATAGAATTCCCAAAATAATATGTACAAATTTAGTTAAATAACATAGCTTTTCGTCAATTTTCTATTATAACCACTGATGATGCAGCCCGGAGCTGTGAAACATGTATGGTGACATTTATTGAGGATTTTTATTAAATTTATTGTGTGGAGGTCGACTTTTATTTCAAGAATATTAAATTATTCTACTCCACTTCAGTATGGACTACTTCTTTCGAATAAATAAAAATTATGTTATCTTATTTTTTCTTTAATTATTATTATCTTGTTTTATTATTGGGATTGGATGATGCTATAATCACATATTATGTACGAGATTTGCAAAAATAATTTCTCCCCTCATCAAGTGAAAGCGATATTTTTTTAGAAAAAAATAAAACAATTTTAGTTTATTTATCCTTAATTGAAAAAATAGTATATTGTATTCCTTCAAGAAGTGTCCGGGCTCGCTAAAGCTCGCCCGTACATTTCTTCTTTCAGCCTGAAAAAATGACACTTTACCGCCATGGTTTACACATTATTTTTCTGCCGGCACCGTACAATTGTAGGTAATACAAAAAAAAAAAGAAAAAAAAACATTAAACGTACTAAATAATAATAATAATAGAATTTATTGCCCAGAGAATAATCCCTTTACAGAGCAATATAACATATATACATAAAAAAAATACAAAACTCTAACATTTAATAGTAAATTACAAATTTCAAACAAATAACAAATCAGTATGTACTAAATAACGTTAAAAGAACAATTAGTCAACCGCTCTTTTGTAATGTTACTAACGATTTAACAAACTTCGCAAGAGAAAAACCCCACAATTCAAAGGCAGCCTGAGTATTATTATTAACTATATAAACTATAATTAATTAAACAAACTTAATCTGTATTGTTTGATATATTTGTTAAAAATGGGACTTTGAATTATACAATTAGTAAAAGTGATTCCCTGTTTAGATAAATGAGACAGTTGTAGCTGCTCTATAATAATACTTGTTAAAGCTGATGATGAATTTTTGCTCGAGACTACAGCTGATAAACCGTCAGTAATTACTGAGCTTTTCATGATGTCAGCTTCAGTACTGGTTTCAGGTTCATCATGTGCTTTTAATAAATGGTATGTTGTTGTCGAAGCAGGCAAACCGTTCGAGGGTGTTTTTGATGTAGGTTGATGATTGCAATCCAACATTTTTTTAGCTACTCTAATTCTGTTATTTATTGAGTCTTCCACGTAGCCTTCTGGTACGGTAGCTGATTTCCATCCACCGTGCCTTTTCGGTGACAATATATCAGCTCATGAATCAGCAAGAAGTGTGGCAGATGTCCTTCTGAACGCATGTCCAGTATATTCTTTGAAATTTGGTAGGTTTAAATAAAAAGCTATCGTAGAAGGAATTGGATCAATTGTATGATGTCCTACATTTTGAGCTGAACATTTTCCAGCACTGTATTTCACAAATAATCGTCGAGAATTCATATTTTTGAGGCGTATACTAAAATACTTTTTGCATATTGATACAACGTCAGTAGTATTTTTTTTTTGTTCTGTGTTGCATACAGTAAAAGTTCGGCGCTTATGAGTTTTTGTGGCTGAACGTGAATTATTAAGATATCGTCTTTATTCACCACATGATCTATCATCATATTTGTGAGTTCAATACTTCTACAAGCACCGGACTATAATCAACACTACCAAAAATTATATTTTTGAAGAGTAAAATTATAGTTTTTGATTCATAAGATGATTGCTTACCTTTGTCATTGAATGTATTTCATCCGATTCAATTTTCTCATCGTGTCGGCAGAAAAAAAATGTTACTTGGGTTTCCCTTCTGATTCTGGTTGATTAAATTTTTTTAAATGTAAGAAAAGTTTTACTATCTCAAATTGAACGCTTAAATCGACTAAGTAAATAATCAAATTTAAGTTAATTCTGAAAGGCTGTTTATTATAGTGTAGATTTTAGTAGATTTTTAAAAAAAATCTAACTATTCAGGAGATCGACACAACCGAAATTTTGAAAAATTTTTATGCAGTATTTCATTTTATGACCCCTGGATCCTAAAAATGACCTCAGTTCAAAAGTTTATATATCTATATATATATATATGGGATATAGAAACTTTGCGTCACGTTCTAGGCCCCATTTTTTGACCAATCGAAACAAAATTTGGTTAAAAAATCGGCTGGGTCATGGAATCGCGTGAGTTCGTTGGCGATTGAAATCGGAGAGCTAATTTCAGAATGGCGGCCTGTCAAAGTTTTAAAAAAATCATATTTTTTTCGTTGTTAATAGAAAATACCGATGTTACATATCAAATGATAGAACACTTCAATCTCTACAATATTTATTTGGAGAGTTTTTTCATCGCTGGCATATTTAAATAAATGTAGGTCAATATAAAGTAACAAAAAATAAAAAAAATATCATCACCTGTAATTATTTTGACTAATAAACCCCTGTGAAATAACAATAAGACCGTACTTACGTATGTATTATAGTATAATGGGTATTTCAGTTAAAATAACTGTCAATATGACACTTTGCGCTTATATTTGACGAATGTCAGAATATTCCATTATTTGTTTATTAATAGTGGGTGTCAGTGGTAGACTAAGTATAAATAAAAAATACATAAATCAAAAATCTACTTTTCCGACTGGCTGCCATCGGGATTTTTTTAAATAAAATTAATATGGGGGCATAAGGGGCATAAGTTTGATAGAAATATCATGGAATACAAGAAAATGTTTTAATATATCTGCATGTGGGGCCTACATTTCTGAGTAATACTATTTTTTTTAATTCGAAAATCTATTAAAAATTAAATTAAAAAAAAATATATAAAATTATTGTATCTCAAAATTTTTTAACATATCGCTTGCCTAGAGTTACAGAGTTGTAAGTAACAATTTTTTGAAAAATAGGATTATGATGTTACCAAGTTGTATGTGCCCGTTTCTAACTATTTCTGGGATAATAAGATCCTAAGTGCACGTATTCCCTAGGTAACCAACATTACATAAATGTATGTCTTAAGGGCTGTATGCACCGATATCATTTAATTCGGATTAGAGGTAAATCCGATTTAATGAAAATATTTCATATGCACCGCTAGATTTTAATGGCTTAAAGGCGTTTTAACCTCAAATATGGAGAAGTTTCAAAGAAACGCGAAAACATGGAGTTGGAAGAGCAACTTCTTCTAGAAAATGTTTTGGAAGTAATAGATATCGTTGAGTTAAGGTTTCCTCGAAGAGGTTTCGAACGAAATTATTTATTTGAAGACATGAATGATTTAACATTTTGGAAAAGATTCATACTCGATAGCAAATCGAAGAGGTTAAAATTTACACTGACAATCGTTTTACCACTTCACCAAAACACTTCTTTTAAATCTCGACGCGCGTTTCGCTAACAATGTTAGCATCCTCAGGAGAGAATTAAAACTAAACTACTACTAAATATATTACAGCTTATATACTATTCACATACCACAGATACGCGCTCTGATTGGTCGCCGCGCAACCAATGAGAGGGCGGTACATACGTCAACATATATTAATTATTTACATACTAAAGAATACAAAATACTATTAGGGATTGGACCCTTATCTTTGTTTAGTGCTTTTGAATTATTCTTAATAATTTCCAAACTTTCATAAGCGTCCAAATATTTCCAATTGCTAACAGATTTCAACAATCTTAAGTTACTAGAATCTACTCTATGATTATTTTCAAACATATGTTCTGCTACACTAGACTTATCTAACCTACCATATCTTAAATGAGCAATATGCTCCTTAAATCTAACATTAAGTTTTCTTTTGGTTTGTCCTATATAAACTTTGTCACAATCCTTACAACTGATTTCATAAATGCCAGATTTTCGGTCATCTCTACTTTATCTTTTGGATTGCCCAACAGATTGCCTAGACGTGTACTAGATTGAAAAACAGTTTTAAAGCCAATGTCACTAAAAATCTTATTTAAACCGCGTGTAAATTTTGGAAGATAAGGGATCGAAATAAATTTAGAACTATCTTGACTTTCTCGGAAAGTTGTGGCATTATGAAGTGCATTTTTAAACTTATATTTTCTAATTAATTTGTCAACTAAATTGTCATCATAACCATTAACTCTAGCCACCATTTTAATTGTGTTTTTCTCTGTATCTAACCGGTTTTTATTAAGGGGAAATTTCATTAATCTATGTACAAGAAAATTTAGGCTGGCTAAAAGAAGTGTTTTGGTGAAGTGGTAAAACGATTGTCAGTGTAGTGTTCTACGCCAAAGGTTCTACTCATCGATTATATAGGTTAAAATTTGATAATAATTTGTAAGTAACTCTTGTTATTAGGTTTTGTTTTCCTCAGGAACGTGTTGAAATGTATCTGCTATTAATCGTATCAAAAATAATTTTTCACTATTTGAAAAATTGAACACTCGTTTCGTCATAATAAAAATAAAATAATTTAAATGTGTAATTATTATTCTCACAACACCTTTGTCATGCGGCGGACAGCAGGCTATTTGACAGAAAGAGAAGACAAATAAAATGTGTATGTTACAATGTGGCCGAGATTTACCTAGATTAGCTAATATGATTATTTCAGGCATAATTTAGTTAGTCAGTTAGCTTCTTGAGGAACCATAAAATGTGGTGCGTGTTGCATTATTATATATATATATATATTAATTTAACGCTTTTTACTTTATCTTAAAACGCTTGCGCGTAATTCGCTGCACCAACTAAAGCTACGGTTTCCTAGACGTGTGTGCGGCGCAAAACAAGCGCACAGTGCGTCGCACTCCGCGTGTATTTCTAGGAATCCATTATTACTGCGATCTCATATATTCAATAATTTGTTGTACGTTGCGTCGCCGTCGGTGCTGTTTAAGGTGTAGGTACGGTTTTTCGTTGTTAATTAATAGTATATTATGCAACGATCGTGGAATGATGGTTATTAATACATGAGCATGAACCGGGATACGAAACGAGCCGAAGGTGAGTTTCGTTTATGGTTTATGCGAGTGTATTAATAACAATTATATGAGAGTTGGTTGGTAATTTGGGTAGTATGATTGTAATAATTAAAACACTGTTTAACGGTATGTACAAAACTGAATATTTAGTAAAACGGAAAAGTGTGTTTGAGCGTTAAGTTGTTATAAAATCTGGAGAGAGAGTTTTGGCACGAGAGAGATGTTGACGGTTTTGATGTTGAAGACTGACTGGGCTAAAATTATAAAATTATAGAAAAAACATTTCTCTTGAGAAAGTACGACATCTGGTCGGTACGTAGCTTTAACACTAACCACTGCTTTTTCTAGGTACGGACCAGGGATTTCTTCTTTGTTCCCGAAAATGAAAAACATTAAAAAGAAAGTAGAAATATTCGTGCCAGATGTTTGAACATTTGGTGCAATTTAGAAAATATTATTTACAACTACTATACTAAATTTTTACAAAGAAATACACTAAATTTAAAAATACATATATACAGTGTGGCACAATAAAAAGGTTGCCCCAGTATCTACAGAATAAAATGCAATATTTTTTTTTTTTTTTTTTTCTGAAGTAATCCATTTATCGAGGAGTGAATGATAATGTTGAATAAAACTGCGTCTACTCCACAAAAAGATCTTTATATACACGTTACAATTCGTGCAGGTTGCCAGACATGTTTCGGACTATATGTCCATCATCAGTGGCTAAGAAACCTTGTACAATGTCGTTACATGTAGGAATTATACTTCATATGGCCTTAATATAGAAATTGAAGAGTTACAGGATTAAAACGTCTATACAATATCACTTTGTGGAAAAGTGTTTACATTAAAGATTAAATTCTATGAACTGACTTGACTTAAATAATTACATAATGTTGAACAATACTATTCGAAATACATTTCATTTCTTTTTCTTTCCATTTAATTTTCATTTTTGGAGAAAGAGTAGTTAGATATTACCTAAAATAAAAATTTCTCCAAAAATGAAAATTAAATGGAAAGAAGAAGAAATGAAATGTATTTCGAATAATATTGTTCAACATTATGTAATTATTTAAGTCAAGTCAGTTCATAGAATTTAATCTTTAATGTAAACAATTTTCCACAAAGTGATATTGTATAGACGTTTTAATCCTGTAACTCTTCAATTTCTATATTAAGGCCATATGAAGTATAATTCCTACATGTAACGACATTGTACAAGGTTTCTTAGCCACTGATGATGGACATATAGTCCGAAACATGTCTGGCAACCTGCACGAATTGTAACGTGTATATAAAGATCTTTTTGTGGAGTAGACGCAGTTTTATTCAACATTCAATAAAATGCAATATATACAGTGTGGCGCAAGAATAATGGTCGCCACAGTTGCATACGCTATTTTTTTTTATTATATTTGTATTCGCAAACATCCAATGCAAATCAAATGAAAAATTATGGGTTTCTATTCGTTAAAAATCTGCATCGTTAGGAAAAATCTGTATTATAATGGCTCTCATTATGAAACGGATTCTTGGAATTTATATGCTAAGACGATAATAATACACTTATATGTGTCTTATTATCGTACGGATGTCGAAAAATAATGTGTATGTATGTTTAGTTTAATTATTTATGTTATTAATTTTTAATTGTAAAAAAATATAGTTATCCAATATCATCATAAAAAAATTAGAAAAAAAATAAATAAATAAAGTTGTCAAGTTGACTTTCTATACCTATAAAACAAAGTTATCCAATTATTCAAGAAACTTAATTGAAAGCTCGATTGAAAATCAATAGTAATAAAACGGTCATTCGAGCCAGAATTTGTAAATAAGGTAAATCCGAATAAGTTACATGGTCCTTCTTAGCCACTGAACTAACTGTGGTAAAATATTAACGTTCGTCGTAGTGAAAGATTAAAATAAAAAGAAGTTCAAGAAAATTCGAAATCTGAGCCTGCAAATAATCAAATACCAATGAGTTCTCATGGTAGCAGTGTGAAGATGAGTTTGAGAAAGTCGAAGGAAAAGTCTAAAGTAAGCAGTAAGAAAAGTGAAGCAATACGACGGCAGTTGGAAATAGAAACAGAAATTATGAAGAAAGAACTTGAACAAGAAGAATTAAAGAAAAAAACAAGAATTACTAGATTTACAATTAGCACTAAAACACAAATAGATGAAGATGATTCTGAAAAGTCTGAGTCAACGGAAAGTGAGTCAGTGTGTCAATCAAATATGGAGAATTGGATACGTTATAAAAATTCTTGGTGTGAAAATAATGTTGCTAGTCAAAATATTGAGGTAACAAATTACACAGAGTCTTTCAAGGTAAGAGAACATTTGTATAATAAATCAATTAATTCCATCGATCACGCTCAAACTCAACTAAATTCTGTCGAAAAAATGATTTCTCGTCAGTCAATTCCGAAAGAACTTCCAATTTTTACCGGAAACCCATTGGATTGGCCAAATTTTAGGTTCTGGTAAACTTGGGGACCCACAGAATTTGACACTTTTTCTTAACTTTTTATAAAGCTTACCTTAAATAGAGATGAATTAAACCAAAACATCAATGGATCATACAGTTTTTTGTTCTTAAATAAATAATAAAGATCTAAAATTATTTATGGGGTATTCTTCTATTTAGTAACCTTGATGACAGAATTCCTACTGAAGACACACAGACCACATTAAACCCTTTTTTTTAGGTAAAATTAATTTGCTAAAATATTAAGATAGGGTTAGTGTGTTACAAGTTTATTTACATTTACCAATTCTACCAAACAAGAATATAGAGGTTATATGCGATGTTGCCATATATATTCGAGTCGTTCAAATGTTTTTCCGCGCAAAAATTATTTTTTCTGCAAGTTAAGAAAAGTTAGTATTTTATTTGCTTCTAGCGAGTATAGTGAAAGTAGTTTAAATGTGGATTCGCCCTGATGACTTAGTTTAAAATTAATATTATAGTTGGGCTGGATAGTTTCGTTACTTGGGTTGGGTAGTTTGGCTGAGTTATATTGGGGTAGTTTCGTTAGATTGGGTTGGGTGAGGTATTTAGGTTAGTTTGGGTGAGTTATATAGGGTTAGTTTGAGTTACTTTATGGTAGTGTGCTTATATTGGGGTAGTTTGGTTAGATTAGGTTGAGATAGTGTGATTAGATTGGGTTGGTTAGTTTGGGTGAGTTATATTGGGGTAGTTTCGTGACTTGGGTTGGGTAGTTAGGATAGTTTGGGTAGTTATATTGGGGTAGTTCCATTAGATCGGGTTGGGTGAGGTATTTAGGTTAGTTTGGGTGAGTTATATTGGGTTAGTTTGAGTTACTTTATGGTAGTGTGCTTATATTGGGGTAGTTTAGTTAGATTAGGTTGGGTTAGTTTGGGATAGTGTGGTTAGATTGGGTTGGTTAGGGTTGGGTTAGGGTTGGGTTAGGTTAGTTTGGGTGAGTTATATTGGGGTAGTTTTGTGACTTGGGTTGGGTAGTTAGGTTAGTTTGGGTGAGTTATATTGGGGTAGTTTTGTGACTTGGGTTGGGTAGTTAGGTTAGTTTGGGTGAGTTATATTGGGGTAGTTTTGTGACTTGGGTTGGGTAGTTAGGTTAGTTTGGGTGAGTTATATTGGGGTAGTTTTGTGACTTGGGTTGGGTAGTTAGGTTAGTTGGGGTGAGTTATATTGGGGTAGTTCCGTTAGATTGGGTTGCGTTAGGTTAGTTATATTGGGTTAGTTTGAGTTACTTTATGGTAGTGTGCTTATATTGGGGTAGTTTGGTTAGATTAAGTTGGGTTAGTTTGGGATAGTGTGGTTAGATTGGGTTAGGTAGTTAGGTTAATGTAGGTGAATTATGTTGGGTTGGGTAGTTGGGATAAATTAGGTTTGTTTTAGTTAAGGTATTAGTTTGACCATTTAAATATTTATGGGTGGTGAAATAGGTAATTTTTTTTATTTTTGTTTATTCCTTTCAGTTTTTAAAGTACCATTACACAATACTAGTGCAGTACATTTAAAACTCAGTGAAAATAAAATCACTTGGCAACACTGTAAATACTGTGTGATGTTATTAGCGTATTTTTACTACTGCGTTGCGTGAACGTCTTGTTTTATTCAACTTTTAAAATCATTTTTCTCTTTCAAAAGTGCTTTATCCATAATTTTTTTTTTTTAAAAGTGTTCTATTACAATAGAGCTTTTAAGTAAAAAAAAAAAATTCTGCGAAATTCCGTGGGTCCCCAACTTTACCAGACCCCAAATTTTATTTATCAATACAAAAATTATGTGGATATTCTCAAGAATAAAATCACTCTAGGCTACAAAAATGTTTAAAAGGATATGCACTAAAAACTGTTAGAAATCTATTAATAATGCCTAATAATGTTCCGAAAATTATTGAAACACTACAAAGTAGATTTGGACAATCACATCAAATAATGTTTATGCTATTAGAAAAAGTAAAGAATTTTCCTAGAAGAAGATCGATTGGACTTAATTATAAATTTATCAGATGAAATAAACAATCTCGTTGGTACAATTGAATCGCTTAATGATGAAGATCACATAAGAAATCCTACCTTCTACATGATCTCATTAATAAATTACCAATTTCTTATAAAATGCTATGGAGAGAATATATTTCTAATCAAAATCCTGTAAATAAACTAAAAGAATTCACTAAATGGTTAAATAATAAAGCAATGACAGCATGTCAGTTTCAAACACCACAATTTGTTGACAATCATGCTGATAACAATGATAAGTATCGTAAATTTCAAAACAAACCCAACAATAGTTTTACAACAATGGCCAAAAAAAGATGTATTTCTTGTAACAAAAATATGCATTATTTAAATACCTACATGTTACCTATATGTTTAAATCGTATTCTCACGAAGAAAAAATGAAATTTTTAAAATCAAAGAAAATTTGCAGTTATTGTTTAATTCCTTATCATACAGAAGAAAATTGTAAAAAGAAGAAACTCTGTGGAATTAATCATTGTCAAGAATTTCATCATAATTTGATACATGTAAAAAAATTAATCAACAATTATCAACATCACAAAGTACAAATATGGATAACAATTTTCATATTTCTAATAATCATAACGATCTTTTAAAATAGTCCCCGTAGATATATCATATAATTCCAAAAAATTACAAACCTATGCTTTACTAGATGATGCATCTACAGTTACCTTAGTTGATCAAGATATCGCAGATGAATTAAACTTAGAAGGAACACAGAAACCACTTTGTATCCAGTGGACCAACAATCAAACAAAGGAACAAGAAGATTCACGTTCAGTATCAATCAGTATTCAAGGTCAACAAAATGAAGGAAAAATATTTCAAATTCGACATGCTAGGACTATTAGAGGACTTTCTTTACCAAGTCAAACTGTGGATATAGGTGAGATTATAAAAACTTATCCATAACTTAAAAATGACAAATTAAAGTCAATGATAAATGCTATTCCTAAAATATTAATAGGGCAGGATAATTGGCCACTACTTGTTAATAGAAAGACAATTACTGGACCATGGAATGACCCAGCTGTAAGTAAAACCTTATTAGGATGGACTTTACATGGTAACATTTACAATCAAAGTAGTAACAATAATTATAGCGTATGTTATATTAATAGCCAAGAAAAAGACGATCTTGATGTACTGCATGATCTCGTAAAAGAACAATGGCGTATCAATAACTCCTTTACAGAAAAATTTGAAACCCCAATATCAAAAGAAGACAAACGTGCAAAAATAATATTAGATAAAACAATGAAAAGAATTGGAAATCCAAATAAGCCTAAATTAAGAATTGTATTTGATGCTTCTGCAAAATCAAATGGAGTAAGCTTCAACGATTGACTACTTTCAGGCCCAGATTTATATAACTCTTTACATATTATTTTACTAAATTTTCGAATAAAAAGATTTGTATTTACTGCTGGCATAAAAGAAAGATTTTACAAGTTAGAGTACGTGAAGAAGATTGTCAGGCACAAAGATTTTTATATCGAGGATTGGACAAAAATCGTTCACCTGACACATACGAAATTGGTGTAGTATCTTTCGGCTCCACAAATGGACCTTGCCTGGCACAAGAAGCGAAAAATAGAAATGCATCAGATTTTCAAGAACAATTTCTTGAAGCAGCTAAAGCAATAATTAAACATCATTACATGATGACCATTTAGGTAATGCAGATACTATTCAGGAAGCAAGAAAATTAATTCAAGATGTCATTTATGTGCATTTAAAAGGAGGATTTTTCATTTGTAATTGGATCTCTAATTCTCCAGAAATTTTAAGCTATATTGATAGAGAAAAATTGGCACATCCAAATGAATTGAATAAAACATTAATTTCGAATACAGAAAATTCTATAGAAAGACTTTTAGGCGTCTATTGGAATCCTGAAGATGATACTTTTATATTCAATACAAAATAAAGATATTGTAAATAACAAAAAACGACCAACAAAAAGAGAGATTTTAAAAATAATAATGTCGACTTTTGATCCTATTGGTTTTTTATCTCATTTTATTGTTCAAGGAAAAGTACTGCTACAAGATATTTGGCGTAGTAAATTAGGATGGGAAGATGAAATAACTGAGATTTTAAATGAAAAATGGCAAATATGGTTAGGTGATCTTAAACACATTTTTAATTTTAAAGCTCCTAGAATATATTTTAATTTAGATAGATTAAAGTCAAATATACAACTCCACATATTCTGTGATGCTTCAGAAAGAGCATACGCAACAGTTGCATATTTGAGATGCGAGGAAAATGGACAGATTGAAGTGACTTTTGTCAATGCTAAAGCAAGAGTTACACTGATAAAACTAGTTTCAATTCCAAGGCTAGAGCTTCAAGCAAGTCTAATAGTTAGGTAAACTATTTAAAACGATCATACTCGTAGGAAATATAGGTCATTTCATGTTCGTTGCACAATATACTATAATAGCAATCACAACGAAATACTAAACATAATACATATCCGTGTTAGTTATCCATATTATTCGTCATTTTAAATGAAAGACGCCATTATGGTTTTTGTTGTTATTGCTAATGTTGGTTCCAAATGTTCATTTTCTTTTCGATATTCGTCAAAACATTCCCTCAAATTATCCACGGGGTTGGATCATCACTCCGGAAAGTATTACGCAGTAATACTGAGTTTTAATTTAACATTTTATAAAGAAAGAAACGGTAATTTAAGGTTTAAGAAACATTTTTGCTCCCTGTTACTCGGCAGCAAGAATAACAAAGAGAACCGCTATAATATTACACGCGTATAAATATACTTCGCGATATCACGCTTCGTGAACTCTCGCTACCTGTTGATTTATACAGTGTAGTGCAATAGTACAGTTGACGTAAATTATCGACATATGTTTAAATCTCAACTTATTTTATTTGAAATAAGTGTAGCGAAAGTTTTTTGAGAATTTTCGTTACACAATGTCAGTTAAATTGGAGAAATATTGTACAATTTAAACACCTTTTAGATGGTGTTTGACTAACTTTAGCACTTTAAGAGAATTTTTGAGAAAACGATTTTTTTGCGATTTTAGTTATTATTTATTTCTGACATTATTTTTACACATATAAAAAAATGAAAAGTTACTTTTTGAGGAGAATAATATAGGGTTTACAAATATTCACTACGACGTTTCGTTTTTGAAAAACCATCATCATTGGTTTTTTTTAAATACGGCTTTGGATTTTTTATTTTTAAATTTAAAAACCTGTTTTGTACCTTTTCTAAACTGTGAATATGGCAGCGGTAAGAAGGTTACCACAATGCGGACGCCTACTCCAGATGTGGTCTAACCACTGAGGAATACAAACACTTAATTTCATGTCGCTGAAGTCGGCAGTACTTCGTCTCAGAAATCCCAGCATTCTAAATGGTTTATTAGTGGTGTCAGTAATAGTAAAAAAGCAAACGACAGGGAACTATCAAGCAGGACACCAAGATCTCCGTCTGTGTCAACAGGGCCCAATTCAGAGCCATCAATAATGTAATTATAATTTATAGGCATCATTGATCTATTAAAATTTATAACAAAACATTTAGATATACAGTCGACACTGTTTATAGTGAAAAACTCTTTACAGTGCAATTTTTTCAAGACCTAGAATATTGTAACGAAATTTAATGTAAAAAGTCCTGCTATATGCATATAGTGAATCTTTAAATTGAGTAGCACTCTATATGATAAAATTTTTACCGGACTTTTATGTATACATTTTTATGCATTTATTGAGATCTTGGCCTTTTCGGGATTCCCATTTACATTTTTATATCGCATTCTTTTAAAAATGTTCTTAACGCGTTCATAACGCCTAATGTGAGGCAATAAAGCTGGTAGATTTCTGTGACTGGGGAGTTCCTAATCCATTTTATAGTCGAGGCCTAGTACATCGCAAATTTAGGTTGGTTTTCGTTTAAGAATCAAGTAAGATGTCCATGTCCAAGCGTGTGGTTAAGTTTATCTAAGAGAATTAAAGTTTTGGAGGCAGTTGATAAAGGCGGAAAAAAATTGATATTGCTGCAAAATTTGGTGTTTCCCCAAGTTGTGTATCTCGGGTAGTAAAACTCGCGAAACTATTATCAAGAAAACAAATGTAAATGAAGCAGTTTTACGATGGTTTCAAGTGGCACGTACGCATCTAATCATCAATATCGGGAAATTTATTAAAGCAAAAGGCACTACAATTTGCTAAAGAATTTAACTACGTTAATTTTCAAGCTAGTAAAGGGTGGTTGAGTGCAATGCGATTGTTTTCAAAACGGAATCTGGCGGCAAGAGTGTGTTTTAAAAAATGTATTGAAAAAGTACGAACCATAAAACGTTTTCAATTGTGATGAAACCGGTTTGTTTTTTAAATGTTTGCCAAATAAAACTTTCTTTTGTTGATTGTTGATTTTTTCTTTATAAAGTGAAAACTCTCTATAGTGCATTTTCGGTCGACATTTTGGTCTTTCACTATATAGAGGTTCGACTGTATTTAGATCAATGCCGTTCACCTCACACCACAAAAATAATTTATATTATAATTACAAGTACTAAGATCAGAATCTATGATTCAGGTTCTTAGTTTGAAGAATATCCTCACATCAATTCAAATGATGTGAGTGATGAAAACAATTGATGAATCTCGAGGAACCTGCAATTCTCCTCGAATAGCAAATTACATTTTTTTATATTGTATTTCAATGGAAATATCCATGCGCGAGTCAGTTTGTAGATACAAAGCGCGCCAAATTTAAAATGATAGTTACTGGTCTTAGAATTATGAGGCATAAGATATAATTGATTAAAACACGGAATTGTTATATTTATATTACAAAAACGCAAGGACATTTTTAATCATTTACTTTTTTAGTGTAATAAGACGGACGGGTAATGGAATTTACTTTTGTCCTACCCTGTAGTTGGGCCTGGGTTTTATAGTTTATATTAGTTTGGGAATATTATTTAGGTAGATTGTATACAAATGTTCTAAACTCTCCTTTTAGTCATAAAGTTTGAGGGTATGTTTTATATTTATCTTCTATTGATATAGGTTTTACAACATCTTTTTCAACATTTTTTTTTCTAATTGAGAATATACAGTTTATGTTTATGGGTGAGCCCAAAGATAAAAGCATGTATTGAAAAGATAACCAGATATTATAGTTACAGTGTGATCACTCAAAACTTTCGATATAACTTCATGTAAATTAAATGTCGAACATTTATTATTATATACAAAAGCTAGTTGGAAGGCGTCACGGTTTCCCATATCAAAATAATATATATAACGGGCGCATAAAAAAATAATGGGTTTTAGTCCAGTCGCGAACTCCAAAATCAAGAATCTTTATTATAGTCGACATACAAATAAAAATGTATCTTATTTTGTAATGTTCTCACCCTGTAGTTGTATCTGTATTGGGGTATATTATAAAAAAATTGCCTTTTTTCTGATTGGTCTATTTCATTCTGTATTACCTACTTTGTGACTTTTATGAGGGAATTCTGGAAAGGCAAGAGAACTTTTAGATTAGATCCGTTCTAGCCTTGGTTCAGTCAAGTTGTGTTTTCTCTAATTATAAAAAGTTAAATTAAATATTTTAATTTGTTTTTGGACTTGGTATATTTTTCAGTTAAGAATTATTTTCTAGTTTTTGTTTAAAGATTAAGTCCATTTCATTTTATTCTGAAGTAGTGAATTGTATAAAGTTCCGTAAGTTTTTCTTTTAGTAATTTAAATAAATTCCGTTTTCAATAGTATATTAAAGTTTCGTACAGGAATTAATATAATTATTCGTAATTATATTAATTTTCCTATTTGTAAGTAGTACAAGTAATAACTAAGATTTTCTTTTAAATTTTCATTAACGCTTAATTGTTTTATGCTTTTTCTTTTATTTATACATATTTATTTCTTGTTGTTATTCATTTTCTTTAATTAGTTTTAATTATTAAATTAGTTGATTTTAGTCGCGTTTTATTTCTAATAAAGTTTTCGATAAATTATTGACAAAAGGGTTATCCAATTAAATACTTCCTTTTAATTAAAGTCGGTGACCGGAAGTGATACAAGATTATAATGGTAAGTAATTTTGCATTACTTTAATACAGATTAATAAAGTTTATTTTAGTTGTTTGTTTATTTCATATAATAATTTGATTCTGTTATTATTCAAGTAAATATTCTTTGTTTGTTCTTCTTTATTTGAAACCGCTCGTAAAACTTGAATCGAACCGTAACAATTTGAATAGCATATTGGGATTCATTCGGATTGAGCTATAACATTAGTATTCTTTCTGAATGTATATAATACCCGCTAATTTAAAAATGGTTACATTAGAACTGAGTAGCAGGAATGTTGTAGTCTTTCATCTGCAGTATGTGTAGGAACTTAATTTCCTTACGTTTGGTTTGGGAAAGACACCCTGATACAATGTATTTGTGGCTTATAAAACTTATGTAGGAGCAGCGGAGGAATAGTTAAAGTCGTTTGCAACGATGGAACTGGCGACTATTCAAGTACGCCTTATATTTAAATCACAAAACAAATACAAAATTTACAAAAAAAATATATTTTAACACGCGTCGACTTACTAAATAATAATTTTTATATAATTCTTATTAAGTATCAAGTTTAATTATATTCTTTGTTGAAAATTTTAAAGAACCACATTCGCGGACACGTTAACTTTTTGAGTGGGCCTCCCTCGGCAAGACACACGTCTTCGAAGAACACCAATGCATGCTGGTCAACATATGAAAATATATGACATGTCCGCGAATGTGTTAAAATGTATCTAAAATAATTAATCACTATCACTTATTTCAACGCATGAACTACCTCAATTGTTTTTGCTTCCGGATGGCTCACCTCTTTTATCACGACTATCACGAAATGAAGCTTCAATAAGACGCATTTGCTTAGTAGCAAGCTCTAGTAACCACATTTCTTCTTCTGTAAGACGATATTGTGGTTTTCGAAATTTGCCTACAATATGATGACGATAGCGATTCCTTAAGCTTTGCCACGATCTGTGAGGCAAGACACTTCCCATTTCTTGCCATAATACTTTGGTACCCGTATCATAAAAGCTCTTGTGATCAAGAATATATTTTATAATTTTTATATCTTCATTTACACTGTATTGGGTCATTTTATTGTCTATATAAAAATCTGTTTCAATAATTTAGAATTATTACATAAAATTCTATATTGAAAGTTATGCAACAAAACATAAGTATGTTTTGTGTTATGTATTATAAATATGCATTATGCATGTAGGTTAGGTACCTAATTTTTTACCACTCATATCAGTCTGACGCTATCGTATAATGGAGAACCTATGAATTCAATTGAGTTTCCTAAAAGGAAGTCAAGATATCATAAAAATAAACCATGGTGGTGCAATACCATGGGTACACACTGTGAGCATGTGGTGGTTATTCTTGGAGACGTCGTTATCCCTCTACAGATCAGCTGAGCTAATTTGACATCATGACCTGCCACTCACTTGACTTGTATTTTTTTGTTATAAAAGAGGCGATAAATCTCAGGAAAATATGTTTATTTTTTTGAGCGATAAACAGACAAAAATATCATTGTTTTGAGGGTAACTATCTCACTAACAATCAAATCAAATTTGTAAAAAGGAGAAGATGAATTTATATCAGGGAATGAAAATTGGTGTTGAAAGAAAATTACTATTGTTGTAAAAATTGCGGGTTGCATAACTTTTTTTATTATTTTATGTAATAATTCCAATGTAAGTAAATGTCTTTTAATTTACTTCGGAAATTCTATCAACCCTTTGTAGTTAATTAAATCAACATCCCAAAACTAAAGCAACAGTTCGCCTTAACTTTAATCATATACCTTTACTAAAATCATTGTCTTTGGACGAAAAATTACAGTACCTATCATTTTAAATTTGGCGCGCTCTGTATGGACAAGCTCCCATTGGCTTGAGCTCGATGTAGTATGTTGAAAGTTAGGACTGATGAGAATAAAAAAAAAGGGTATGTTTTGTGTTTAGAATATCGTTTGCTTATTTTTTTAACAGAACTCGAACCTTCTACGAAGAATAATATTCAAATATATTGAAACAGATTTTTATATAAACAATAAAATGACCCAATACACTGTAACTGAAGATATAAGAATTATAAAATATATACTTGATCACAAGAGATTTTATGATACGGGTACCAAAGTATTGTGGCAACAAATGGGAACTGTCTTGCCTCACAGATCGTGGCAAATCTTAAGGAATCGCTATCGTCATCATATTGTAGGCAAATTTAGAAAACCACAATATCGTCTTACAGAGGAAGAAATATGGTTACTAGAACTTGCTACTAAGCAAATGCGTCTTGTTGAAGCTTCATTTCGTGATAGTCGTGATAAAAGAGGTGAGCCATCCGGAAGCAAAAACAATTTAGGTAGTTCCTGCGTTGAAATTAGTGATAGTGATTAATTATTTTAGATACATTTTAACACATTCGCGGACATGTCATATATTTTCATATGTTGACCAGCATGCATTGGTGTTCTTCGAAGACGTGTGTCTTGCCGAGGGAAGCCCACTCAAAAAGTTAACGTGTCCGCGATTGTGGTTCTTTAAAACTTTAAACAAAGAATATAATTAAACTTGATACTTAATAAGAATTATATAAAAATTATTACTTAGTAAGTCGACGCGTGTTAAAATATATTTTTTTTGTAAATTTTGTGTTTGTTTTGTGATTTAAATATAATGCGGAAAATGTTTATATAAAAATCTGTTTCAATATATTTGAATGTTATTCTTCTTAGAAGGTTAGAGTTCTGTTAAAAAAATAAGCAAACGATATTCTGATCACTTTTTCCTTTTAGGAAACTCAATTGAATTCATAGGTTCCATTATACGATAGTGTCAGGATGATATGAGTGGTAAAAAATTAGGTACCAAACCTACATGCATAATGCATATTTATAATACATAATAACACAAAACATACTTATGTTTTGTGATACATAATAGATTTTATTTGCTTCAATCCACAGATCAGGCAAATTTCTTCAATAAATGTTTTTCCATACTCCCTTTAGGGTAAGTAGAATATGTACAATGTTCACAATAAAGTTTCTCAACATCTTTTGATATTTCGTTATGTTTTAACTAGCACTGAGCAGTGGCAGCTGGCGGTCTCAAAACCGTCCACAGGCATAAATTTGAGAAACATTATTGCCTGTGTTTCGGACAGCAAACGGCGGAGTGGCATCCACTGAAACGGCGTTTGTACAGCGGTGTAGAAGGCAACGGAAAACCACTACATTAACTCTTCCCAGGAAAATCTTCATGGCCGGAAAAACTGCACGTATGGCCCTCAGTCCCGGGCAGACCTTCAATGGTCAGAGGGTGCGAAGAATCTCCCGGTCGGCGCTGAAAATTTGCACCTGGAATGTCAGAAGTATGTTTGAAGCAGGAAAAATTCATAACACAATAAAGGAAATGAACAGATTGAGTATTGACGTGATGGGTATCAGTGAAATGAGATGGCGAGGAAACAGAGAATGCCAGATAGGAGATCATATAGTGCATTATGCTGGAAACGAAGAGAGAAACCACCTGCAGGGAGTTGGATTTATCGTGAGGAAGGGGTTGAAGCCTTCCATTATTAGCTGCCTCTGAGAGGGTTATTTTGCTAAAGCTCAGAGGAAAACCTTTTAACATAAATCTTATACAAATATATGCCCCCACAGCGGACAAAAGTGAAGAGGAAGTGGAAGACTTCTATGCTCAAATAACAGAAGTACTTAAAAACGTTAAAGCAAGAGAGGTAAACATGGTGATGGGGGACTTCAATGCTAAGGTTGGACACGAAAAGGAGGACGAAATAGTGGGTGACTTTGGTCTAGGACGGAGGAACGAAAGAGGAGACAGACTGGTACAATTCTGTAGAGAAGAACGCATGGTAATAGCAAATACATTGTTCAAACTACCACCACGACGCTTGTACACTTGGAAAGCACCAGCGGACAAACCGGATAATATCGTGAGGAATCAAATAGATTTTATCCTGAATAGTCAGAGGTTTCGAAACAGCATAATCTCGGTCAAATCTTATCCAGGAGCAGATGTTCCATCTGATGACACTCCCATAGTCTGCGTACTGAGAGCTAAACCACGGAATACTCAGATTGCCAAGTCACAATGAATAGGAAAAAATATAATATTGACAAGCTGCAGGATGAGGAAATACAGCATGCAGTGGAAAGGACGATAAGTGCAGAATTACAAAAGACAACACTAGAGGAAGCTCAAATAGAATACATGTGGACAGCTTTAATCGGTGACCCAGGCTTGCGAGCAATTCCTGACGAAGGGTGAAGGCTGCCAACCCCATAGCTTATCGACAGATTCATAGTGCCATTAAACAAAAAATCAGAGAAGCTAAAGAAAGATGGATGAGTGAGAAATGTCAAGAGATTGAAGAACTTGATTGTAAGCATGATACGTTTAATATGTACAAAAAAATCAAAGAAGTCACAGGCAGGAACAAAAAAAGAACAACAGAAACCATTATGGATGAACAGGGCAAGCTTGTCCACGAAGTGAACGAAAAACTAAAAACATGGCAGAAATACATACTTGAACTCTTCAAAGATGATCAGCGTCCAGAAAAACCTGATAATACAAACAATACGGAAGGTCCAGTGAAATCGGTTGACGAAGTCAAACATGCCATTAAAAACGCTAAAACCAGAAAATCTCATGGTCCCGACCATATAGCAGCGGAGGTGTTTAAGATCATGGGCACGCATTGTGTTGCCACCTTGACGGCACTATTTAATAATATTTATGATAGTGGCACGTTTCCAGCTGACTGGCTTGTTTCAACATTTATCACCATACAAAAGAAATCCAGCCCCAAATCTTGTAGTGACTACCGCACCATCAGTCTTATGTCACACGTGTTAAAAATCTTTCTCAAGGTAATTCATGCCCGCCTATATAATAAATGCGAAGAACATATGGGCGAATCACAGTTCGGATTTCGCAACGGCATCGGTACTCGCGAAGCACTATTTGCCATACAAGTTCTTATACAACGATATAGGGATTTGATTTGCGACGTTCACATGTGCTTTATAGACTATTCTAAAGCTTTCGACCGCTGTCACCACGAAACGATGATAGAAGTTCTTCGTGAAACGGCCTTAGATGGAAAGGACATAAGGATCATTGCCAATCTATATTGAGATCAGAAAGCAACCATAAGTCTTGAAAATAATGAGTCGGACACCTTGGAAATCAAACGTGGAGTCCGACAAGGATGCATCTTATCATCCTTATTGTTCAATCTCTACTCGGAGAAAATATTCAGGGAGGCACTGGAAGACACCACAGGCGGCGTTAAGGTGAATGGTGAGTTGATCAACAATATTAGATATGCCGACGACACGGTTTTACTAGCCGATAACTTGCGAGGGGCTACAGGAACTTACCAACCGAGTTATACACACAAGCGAACAATACGGGTTATAACTGAATATTAAGAAGACCAAATACATGGTTATAAGTAAGTCCCCTAATCAACGCGGTGTGCTGTATAGTAGAAACGAAGCTATCGAGAGGGTGCGCAGTTTTACTTATCTTGGTTGTAACCTCAGTGAATCATGGGACCACTCCAAAGAAATAAAGTGTAGAATAGAAAAAGCTAGAACAAGATTCACACAAATGAAGCACCTCGTCTGCTGTCGAGATCTCAGCATGACGCTCAAAAACAGAATGATAAAATGTTATATTTTCTCAGTATTGTTGTATGGTGTCGAGGCTTGGACGTTGTCCGAAGCAACAGAAAAAAGGATCAAGAGTTTTGAACTATGGATATATCGGAGACTCCTACGAATTTCCTGGGTTGACCGAGTCACCAACGAGGAGGTCCTTCGAAAAATGAACTGCCAACTAACCCTCATGAATACAATAAAACAACGCAAACTTGAGTATTTGGGCCATTTCATGAGAAGCCCTGTCAAGTATCGTCTGCTACAACTGTTCCTGCAAGGTAAGGTGGAAGGAAGAAGGGGTCCAGGTAGAAGGAGAATTTACTGGCTCGCCAACTTACGGAAGTGGTTTGGCGTGACTTCCATAGAGTTGTTCCGCGCCGCAGGCAACAAAGTGCGCATTGCCATGATGATAGCCAACATCCGGAACGGATAAGGCCGACGAAGAAGATGATATATATTTAATAATAATATAATATAATAATAATCCATAATCTTTATTGGTGCAAAAAAAAAAACATGTGACTGTGGAGCTCGTGGGTAAAAGGGTCGTGTCGACAGAGTTTGTAAATTACATTACATAAACAAAATCAAAACCATCTTAAAGAAGAATAACTATCCGAAATCCTTTATCAACAGATGTATTACCTTACATATTTCCGCGATGTTAACACCATTTATTATGTATTTATACACAAAACTTTAAAAAGAAAGAAAGGTACTACACATTTACGTATTAATTTATTTAATTCTTGTGATGTATAAAAAAAATGAAATGCCATGTTTTATAGTGTATTCTTGCTTTTGTACCTTGAAAAAGAGGAAATTAAACCTCGAAACGTTGCTGACTTATACTATTATAATAGTAATTCATCTAGAATCCCAGGAGTAATGATGTATAGTGATATAGAAATTAATGATCCACAAGATATAGTGAATACTTTTGCCAGCTTTTTTGAGAGTTTGTACATGTGTTCGTCAGGATCACGATCTGATTCACAAGTTTTATCGTGCGTGGACCCGGTCAGCATTGGGAGCGTTATGGAGAATGAAATTATTTTGGCGCGTAAAAAATTAAAAAACAAATTAACATCTGGGCCTGATGGTATACCATCGTTTTTGGTCAAAGACTGTGTTCCAGCGCTTGTTGCTCCATTATGTTTTATTTTCAATTTATCATTAAAAAGTAACACATTTCCAGTTCAATGGAAGAAGTCTAGAGTGGTTCCTGTATTTACGTCGGGTGATAGGTCAGTGGTTGACAACTACAGACCTATATCCATTCTGTCCAATTTCTGTAAACTGTTTGAGTGTGTGTTATTTGATCGCATATATATGTGTGTCCGAGATAAAATTACATCGATGCAACATGGTTTCATGTCAATGAGATCTACCACTAGTAATCTGACATTAATGACTCAAAATATTTCAGAGGTGATTGATAAGGGCGGCCAGATGGATGTCATATACACGGACTTCGCGAAAGCGTTTGATAGGGTGGATCATGGGATATTGCTGCAGAAATTGGACCAATTTGGTTTTGTTACGTACTTAAGCATTTTTTTTAATTCATATCTTTCGAATAGAGAGCAGATTGTATCATATAATGGATACAGGACATTCACATATCGCTCACTTTCAGGTGTTCCTCAGGGTTCCAACTTGGGTCCATTGTTGTTCTTGTTCGTAAATGATTTGGTTAACAAACTGAATTGTGGCAAGTTATTGTTTGCGGATGATTTGAAGATTTTCTTTGAAATTGAGAGTATTGATGACTGCGATGAGCTTCAAGCTGATTTGGATCATGTGTTGGAATGGTGTCGGGAAAATAATATTGAATCAAATCCAACAAAATGCAAGAGTATGACATTTACAAAGAAAAAAAGGAAAACTCAGCATATGTATAGAGTGGGTAGGACAGTAATATCTTCCGTTGATTCTGTGGTTGATCTTGGAATTATTTTTGATCCAGGATTTGGTTTCGTGGATCACATCTTGACCAAAGTAACGGAGGCCAAAAAAACATATGGTTTTATAGTTAGAAATACCAGACGCTTTAATAATGTTAGTTCCTTGATGTTTCTATATAATGCTTATATTCGTTCTAAGCTTGAGTATGGTTCATTGGTTTTGTATCCCTTTTATAATACGCATAAAACTACAGTTGAAACAATCCAACGTAGATTCTTGAAATTTTTAATGTTTAAAGAGGAAGGAATTTATCCTGAAAGGGGTATCGACTATACCATACTCTTACATCGATTTAATTTGCAAAGCTTGGAGACAAGAAGAATATTAAATTCAATTGTATTCTTATATAAGCTTCTGCATGGTAAAATAGATTGTCCTGATATGCTTGGAAAAGTAAATGTTAGTGTTCCAAGAATGGAGGGTCGATATAGTCAAACTTTTACTTCTACGTTCTCCCATTAGTATAATGTGTGCTAACTACAATGGTATTTGCGCGCACTGTGATAGGATATGCCACTGAGCACTTTAATGATTAGAATTGATTTTATGGGTTTTGAATTATTGTTATTTTTTTTATCTGTATTATTTGTATTAATTTAAAATATTTGTCCTGTAAAGGGTTTGTAAACTGTTGGGCAAATAAATGCTATTTTTATTATTATACATACAAGTGTTAAAACTTTATTGCGTCCTTTTACCCACGAGCTCCACAGTGAAACTACCTATGTTTCTCGCGTAAGCTTTTTTCAATTATTAGTATATTAAAATTTGCTCAAATATATGCTTTATACAGTCATTTGCTGAAACTCTTATTCACGGTTAGCAAAAAATAAACCATTCGTAGTTGGGACAGCATTGGAGAGATACAGCTGCGAGCGCTGCTCTGATTTTGATTACAGTACACTTTATTCGTGATTTATACACAGCAAGACAAAAATCTAATGGTTTTGTTGTACATATATAGTAGTATATAGTTGTATGTGGTATAGTAGACTATGTTATATGAATATGCATATGAACTAAGAGTAGGGGTTATTAACTTTAGCCATGTACAGGAAAATATCCCACATAATAATGTAGATATACCGCTTGCTACCCTGCTTTTTATGATCCATAGAGAGATAGAGATACAAGAACTCCAGTAAAACATAACCTACATATGGAGATAAAGTATTCAAAATCAGATTCGTTATCAGCAATACCTACATTCCCTGGGTCGAGAAAGTAAAAAACGATTTGAAATATTATTTTGGTATTTGGGTCTGAATAGCATATCCGATTTGGATGTTTTTCATTTTTTTAAAGCCAGTAGTATATTTTTTATGAATTCGGGGTGTTACAAGTAAGACTGTAAACGCATAATAATATTAAATTAGGTGAGAGACAAAACTCAAACTCCACGGAATAATTTTGAAAACTCCTAAGTACTTATTTGAGTACAAAAAAATTCATTCTTAAAGACCAAACATGTTTCGAGGCTACCTATCCCCAACATCAGTGGTTAAATATTACAGGAAAGGGGGGTTTACATTATGTACCTAAATTATCTAAGTATACAAAGGTATTGAAGTCTGAAACAGAACTTATAGCGATTAGTTACCTACTTAATTATTAATAAAAACATTATGCATATTGACTGTTAGATACTTTTTATAAATCATTTTAATATTCAATTCAAAGATATAATAATAATTATTTATTTCATACCTACACATCTACAATCACCCGAGCATACAAATAAATGAAATGACGCCAAAAAGATAGAAAAAAAAATTGAGTCCTAAGTAGGTACATATCAAAATAATCCGCCCATTGATATGTTTCTAGTTCCACTAGAACAACAACTTTATTTTTAAATACTTTCAATTCATTTATTTCTTTAATACTTATTGGAAGTTTGTTCTACGATAAGAAGAAACTAACAATCAATATGTTAAATGCTTTTATTAATAATTAAGTAATATGATATAAAAAAATATTTGGTGAGTTTACATCAATTGTAACATCCTCATTAATATTAGGTAAATAATACAACTACACGTTCTGTTTCAGACTTCATTGATCATTAATTGAAATAACAAAGGCGGATAGTAGAACTTACTCAAAGTGACGTATTTTGGCCACAATATTCGAGGCCGTATAGCGTGAACAATCCTGTATATTCATTCAGATATTAAATTATTCTACAAGACGGCTATACCTACTTATTATAAGGATAAGTACTTACCTTTTATTATAATCAGTATCCTTTAAATCTTTACCAATGCTCATATTATGTAATAAGTACATCAACGTCTTCTTCATCTTTAATATTTAATTCCTCAGCTTTAATTTGTTGTTGTTGTAGCGAGCAATCGTAATCATCATTTTCCTCACCAATTTTAATTTTTTGTTCGTCGGCATCATAATTAATTTTATCACTGGGTGTTTCTGTTTTTATAAGAGCCGTTTCATTGGAATTCAAACAAGCAATATCTGGTTCTCGTTTAATATCCACTTGTTCCATTTGGTCACTACAGAGTTATTCTGATGCTGATTTTAAAGTTACTTCTAGAGGAACTTGATTTTTACAATTTTCACTTGAATTATTATCACCTCTAGAATTTGGCATAACAAGATTGCTTTAGTTATTAATTACATTTTCCTAATATGTTATATTTCTTGGTTATAAGAACAAAGAACAGTTTGTATCGTTAGTCTTTGAATTATGGAGGGTAGACCCTCCATACTTCGAATATTCAAAGGCAAAGGGCAAAGGCGTGTGTTGTATTGTAAGACTTTATAGGTTATAAAGAATAAAGACAAAAGACAATGTCATAGTCATAGAGTAGTGAAAAGAGGATTAGCTTTATTCGGGTTCGTACAAAAACTGTCAGAAGTGTGCGCAGTTCAAATTTACATGTTCGAGTTTTCTTGAACTGATTTAAAACAGTTAGTTCTAGAATCAGCAGTTTGCTGTTCGGGTTTGAAATAAAAAAGTTCGAGAACGGTTTTACAACTATAAGAATCGATCCCTACTGTTGGAGAAGAACTCATCTCGAACTGTTTTTGGATTATTTGCCACACATGCGCATATCAATAAACGTACATCTTATCACATAATATATTTAATTATATATATGATTAGTCAATACTATCCACGGTCTTATTTTATTCTTTGTAAATTAAGGTTAGGTTATATATTATTTGTTTGGTGTAGACATTGTCTTTATAAACAAAAGACAATGGTATAGTTGAAGCGTTCCGATTTTTCACAATTTTGAACAGTAATAGAACGGTTCGAGAATTTTATCCAAGGCGCAACCAGTTCTCAAACAGTCCGAGAACTGCCCTACAACGGTTCTAATTTCCAAACCCGAATAAAGCTATTGAGAGTGGGGAGAATGAGTCTCAACAACAGAGATATGCAGAGTAGGGAGAATGAGCATACTACTACTACATGCATAAATTTTCTAATCACGGGGCCCGCCATCTTCTAGCTTAGGGTTACAGGGTATGGTCAAATTTCTTTTTATGATACGAGAACCGTTCCTAAATTGTAGGTTAATATATTAGTAATAAGTCATAAGAACGTTAGCCTGGAATTCATGAGGGAAAAAGGCTCGGCAGACAAACCCTCCTCAATTCCAGAATACTTTATGCTATAAAAATTTATAATAATAATCAAACAAAAATTGTGTGTATGGTCTGCTTGGTTTTTTTTCTATTTCTTTCATACAATAAATAATATGGAATGTGTCGTATGGTTGCGTAGATAATAAATTCGGTCCAATTTATAATTTTGGTACAGCTTTTAGCAGCACAGCAGCCCATAACTACCCCTACTTAACACTAATTAACGGATATCCTTTTGTCTTTAAACTACGCAATAAATTAACCACTAACGGCACTAATAACAAACCGATTATCCAAAATAAGTCCACACAATTAAGATATAGCAGCAAAACTCGGTTTTAGTGAAAGGCATTCACATGAAACATAAGAACTAACTTTAACAGTGTTTTGATTTTTTGAAGTTTGTGACTAGAAAATGGCGGCACGCATAGTGTCGTCGGAAAAGTGGTTGCGCATTCGTAGAAGCTCATTCTCCCTTCTCTATCTCTCTGGATTCCATACTAAACTTGTAGGTCCATGCCAGAGATATAGAAGAGGGAGAATTGCGACTAGTGCGCATATGATATTCGAAGGATGAAACAGGCGCCGCCATGTTCCACCCTCGTTGTGCCTAGTGTGGGAAAATAAACCTGGTGTAAACATAGCATAAACAAAACGGTTTCGTGTCTCCGCTTGCGATACGACATGCACATCTCGTCGCGCATTCAGCCATTATAGGAGAGAAAGTGTTAATAATCGCATAGACGTAGATAGATACCTTTCACTCTTGTGTTCAGTATGAACACAGTACATATTATAGTCACAGTTAAAGTAAGTATACCCTGTTGAAAATGCCAGATAGAACCATATAAAAAAAAAATTAATATGGATTAATACGGTTCATAGTGTGTATTTGAAACAGCAATTCCAAAGTAAAAACATATTTGAAATAATTAGTATGAATCAGGAATACCCACAAGAATCCAATAAAATCTTAAATGGATTTAATATGGTTTTATATGCAAATCCAAATGCAAAAGCTATTGGGATTAATTTGTAGTTATCAGTTTCTATCAGGATTGCCCAATAGAACCTGTTTACATTTAGAACGGATTTAATATGGTTTTATAAGCAAATCCAAATGCAAAAGCTATTGGGATTAATTTGTATTTATCAGATTCTATCAGGATTGCCCAATAGAACCTGTTTACATTTAGAACGGATTTAATATAGTTTTATAAGCAAATCCAAATGCAAAAGCTATTGGGATTAATTTGTAGTTATCAGTTTCTATCAGGATTGCCCAATAGAACCTGTTTACATTTAGAACGGATTTAATATGGTTTTATAAGCAAATCCAAATGCAAAAGCTATTGGGATTAATTTGTAGTTATCAGTTTCTATCAGGATTGCCCAATAGAACCTGTTTACATTTAGAACGGATTTAATATGGTTTTATAAGCAAATCCAAATGCAAAAGCTATTGGGATTAATTTGTATTTATCAGATTCTATCAGGATTGCCCAATAGAACCTGTTTACATTTAGAACGGATTTAATATTGTCACATCTTTAGTTCTTCTAAAGATGTATTGTAATTTATTAAAAAATGTTTTCTACGATCTTTATTCTAACAGGACTCGCTTGGCTAGTTCTCGATACGTCCCTGGGTCCCTCCTAGTATCATGTTTTCAGACGGAAGCCATTCAAAAGGCTACAATCCTACTAACAAGTGGCTGGGTTTATTTAAGAAACACAACAGTTTAAAAGCTAAGTAGAAATGAAACGAAGTGAATCAAAAACTTAATTACTGTTTATTATAAAAATGTACAAACTTTAATTAATTAAAAATGCAAATCAATCAATGACTTTTTAAAAAAAATAACAAAAGATACAAAAGATACGAAAAATACAAAAGATACAAAAGATACAAAAGATACAAAAGATACAAAAGAGGAATTTACATACACTCTACACAATAAAATTTTGTTGGTACTTACATTAAAAATTTTAACATTTTGCACTCAATCACCTGGATCGTCTTCAAAGGAGTAAAAGTTACACGCGCGATCAAAAACTCTTATTTATTTACTCTTAGATGAACGCTGGAGACTTCCTTTTTCCTAACGTCTAACTCTTACTTAAGAAAAAACTTCCCGAGCTTCCCGCGTATCAGTACGTCCGTTTTCTTTTACTGTCCCGTCCGAACTCCCCTCTTTTTTGTTTGTGTCAATTTTTCATTTAATCCTTTTCCCCCTTTCATTAATTTGTTTTATATTTTTCTACTTTTTTATTGGTCTACGCTATTTACTTTTTTCCTACCTAATGACCGATGCTTCTCCTATTTTGTTTAGACCGCAAAAACAAAGTCCAAGCACCTCGAGTGAAAATAGCGACTGTCAGTAAATTTTGTAAAATGTAAATTATGTATTCCAAAAGGAAGTTTTGTCTAAAATTACTCTCGTTGGAAATAAAAAAACGTAAGGTGATGTAACAGGAAGTATCTTCTCTAATGGAAAAATGAATGTATATCTTTATTAATAAGTAAATTAATTTATAAAATATTTAATAAATCTTCATACTGTGACATCCCCCGGCCCTACGAAAGGTTGGTCTCCAACCTTCTGTTTGTAATAAATTTATACTCTTTCGCGTTTACTCCTTTGAATCGATCTAACATAATAATTGTCAATTAATATAATCTTAACTACTAATTTTATATACCTATACATACTATATTTGAGAAGTTAAATTAAAAAAGATTAAACCATGTAAATTTAAAGTTTTGGATGTTTTACAATAATAAAAAATAATAAAATAGAAACTTAAAGTTTTGCTTGTTTTACAATAAAAAAATATATAAACTTAAAGTTTTGCATGTTTTACAATAATAAAAAGTTATGTACCCTTTTTATTTTACACGACACTGGTAAAGGAAAATGTCAACGTTACTATTCATATCATTTACCACACACAAACCATAAGTCTCTTCTGCACGAACCTGGAAACATTGTCTATACATTGTGACGTTTCACTTAGTATTATCAGCACTTGGTTATTTCGATCATGACGATCAAATCGTAAATGAACTTTTTCATTTATAATGTCAGTTGCACCTCAAACCGCGCACTAATCATCGTCAAACACGCTGCTACGGGTAATTCGAGTATACTAGATTTTTGTGTTTTGAATCTAGTGTAAGCTGGACTTTGGACTCCAGGTGTACCCTCATCGTTTGCGCCTTGGTTTGATCTTGGTTTTTATAGTTGAACTGCTCGTTTATTGTTTCAATCACAGGTTTCAATCGTCCAGTGTTCGTACATATACGCTTAGTAGTGTAGTTTGGTGTAGTGTTTTGCCATGAACCGTTCCTTTTCTTCGCATGTCGTGTATTGTTTTCAGCAGGGTTCATTGGAACATTTTCAAATTCTCGTAACATGCAAAAAGAGAAAAAACAAAGTATTAGTATATGTTCTTACTTGTGCTTATATCAAATCATAATTAAATAATAAAACACATAAAACTTAAATGATTTTAATAATTAATAGAATTAAATGTATTCTCTGTTTATGTTTTGCATAACTACTAACAATTTTGATTGCATTAAACATCAGAATTATATTTCATAACAATCCTTAAAAAAAAATACTATATCAACTACATTTCTTGTTATTGTAATTGTTATGTTAACAAGTAGCGTTTTATATAAACATGGATTTAATTTCATGTTTGCTACCTAATCCTTACTAGCTTGATTCATGTTTTAGATTTTTAAATAGTTTTGTTTTAAACAATTAAAGTGAAATTTCGTAGGTGGCCAGTCTCTAAAAATTTCACTCTAATTATATCTTTTTCTTTTTTTTTTTTTTCAAATAAAACTTATATATACTCGTATTTAGATAAATACATTAAACCTAATATCTATGTTGCTGGTTAATACTAAAACAAATTAAACGACCCTTTATATACTTATTCTAGATTTCCCTTTATACCAATCTTATTCTACCTACTTATACCGTAATTTCTTCTGGATAATTATTAAAACTAACTCTTCGCGTACTACCATCCTTCGGAGCAACCGATGGTCTTAGATTTAACTCTTGTAAAGAACAACTAATTTCTTTTCTTTCTTTTAAAGCAAATAAATCCTCATTGCTGTCTAACTCTAAAATATATGACCTGGTTTTTGGGGTACTCCTATTTTCATGATTCCTTACTCTATTAAATTCTGGTTGTATTTCTGTTGTTTTTTGTCCCCTAATACTACTCATCATATTCTGTCTCAATTTTTTACGTGTATAAACGATTATTGTAATCCTCATGATTATATATTCTATGAAAAATATAAAGAACCCGTAGAAAATTCCAATTAGAATGTCGTGTTGTTCTGAATTATCATATTTTTGAGCATGTGCTTGTTGCCCCATGGCTGGCAAAAAAGCCCATGCTCTCTCACGATGTAGCAATAAGTAAATTAGTAATATCGTAGTAATAGAATTCCATACAAAAAATAGAATATCGCCATTTTTTGCCTGGGCGTCCCCATACGTTATCTGACGAGATTCTAAATTTCTAAGGGAATTGACTATTTTTGCTATTGTGTCCTGTGTAGTACTAACATTGACAAACGGTTTGTTAATTGACCAGTTAGTGTTTAAAATTTCACTAATATTATGATAAGTAGGAATCGTTTCTTTAACAACTGGATTCAGAACAAAGCTGTCTAAATTTGTAAATATTGCGGGTAGTATATGCATGACTTCTGTATAGGGTTAAATTGAACTTCGTTGCACGGGAACCGTCTTGGGATTAGTTTAGTGTGTCCTTCATTTCATATAATTTTGTTTTTGTACCAATAACGTCATTTTCTTCTTCATTCAAATCTCAGTATCGTACATGCCAATTATAGATATACTTTATTTAACCTCTATTAGTCTTTTATCTGTATTTAACTATTTAACTGTACAACAAAAACTAATTATACATTATTTACACTTTAAAAAATTTGATTCTACCAGCAATTGATTCTATATGCTTTGTATCCGTTCACTAATTGTTTGAATTGATCCAGCTGGTGGTCTTCTGATTGTTTTGATTTAATCAGTTCTGCGATATGTTTTTCTACTTTATCTATCGTAACAAGTAACCAATTTAACTCATCATTATCATTCTCTTGTTCATTTCCTTGATTTTGGTTAGAAGTTGTATGGCTAATGTCGCATGTAACCACAGGATTTTGGTCATATTTTCGTTCATCTTGCTTAATTTCTGCAATCCTTTGTCCTTTTTTGCATTTTTTTGTTATATCATCATTTGATTTTTCTTTCAAGTTACTGTTATCTTCATATCCTAATGTTTTCTGCAATTCTTCTAATGGTTTAGCATTTTCTATTGTTACTGGCGGCCATTCTTCGTAATATGGCAGTATTCTGCTTATATGTACCACATCTGATTTGGCTGAGGCTCCATGTCCCATTCTTATTTTATAATTAACCTCACCTATACGTTCTTCGATGACATAAGGTCCGAAGTATCTCAGTAATAATTTTTCACTTCTGCCTTTTTTTCGAATTGGGATAAATACTTTTACTTTATCTCCTACATTAAATGTTGCATGTCTGTGCTTTTGGTCGTATATCTCTTTATCCGTGGCTTGCTTTTTCAAAATATTTTCAACTGCTAAGCTTCTCGTGACCAATGCTTTTTGTCTAATTTCGTCCACTAGTGTTTTGCACTTCATTTCTTTAAGATTTGCCTCTATAGGCAAAACTGGAGACCTTCCATATACAAGTTCAAAAGGGCTATACCTTGTTGTAGCTTGTATCGTTGTATTGTATGCAAACTGTGCCATAGGCAAGTATGTAGACCAATCATTTTGTGACGTACTTACAAAATGAGATAACATATCAACTATAGTTTTATTTTGCTTTTCACAAAGCCCATTTGCATTCGGATGATAAGCTGTAGTAAAATTACTAACACAGCCCATTAGTTTCATGAGTTCTTGAACCATTTCGCTTTGAAATACTTTTCCTCTGTCACTGATCATGATTTGTGGAGCTCCATGTCTACTAATAATGTTGTTCAGAATAAACTTTGCTACAGATTCTGCTTTTCCGTTAATAATTGCCTCGGTTTCTATATATCTTGTCGCGTAATCACAGGCTACTATTATATACACTTTATCGTCGTTAGTTCGCGGAAAAGGTCCTAATAAATCAATTCCTATTTTTTGGAAAGGTAACCCCACTTCCACCGGCTGTAACATACCTGCTGGTTTCATTACAAAACCTGCTTTACGTCGTTGACAATCTACACAACTTTTTACGAAAGCCGTGATATCTTTTTGCATAGTTGGCCAATAAAATCTTTCTCGAATTTTTTGTAGTGTCTTTGTTAATCCCACATGACCCGACAATGGATCTGAATGCATTTGAAATAGTATTTCCTCGACCAATTGCTTTGGTATTACTAACAAGTCTTTTTCTCCATTATTGAATTGACCTATTTTATAAAACACACCATTTGTAATTTTAAATTGCTTTAACCTTTTCTGTACTCCGATAGGTAATTGTTCTTTATTTTCTAATGATGTTTGGAGTTCTTTAATATAATTGTCTTTTTGTTGCAATTCTCTCACTTCTTCCGGTTTTAACAAGAATGTTGACATTATTTCTTCACTGTTATATCTTTCTAGATCAGCTGTATCTAACAAAAAAGTAGGAAAATCTTCGACGTCGATTAGTTCTCTAACTTTTTCTTTTATGTCCACTGGATATCGGGATAAACAATCAACATCTTTATTATGGCAACCTCTTTTATGAACTATTGTATAATCAAATTCGCTAAGTTTAAGTGCCCATCTATATAATCTTGGGTTATTCTTAATAGTCTTAAACCAGCATAGTGCGCTGTGGTCTGTTAAAATTTTAATAGGCCTCCCATATATTAAATGTCTTAAGTATGTAAGCATCCATACGCAAGCGAGACCTTCCAATTCTGTGATACCATACTTTTGTTCATGTTTGTTTAAGCTTCTACTACAATATAGTACAGGATGTTCCACATTATTGTCGTCTTCTTGGAGAAGTATTCCTCCAATTCCTTTTCTTGATGCATCTACGTGAAGAATTGTTGGTTTTTGTGGGTTAAAATGATAAAGTACTGGAGCCATCGTAAGTTTACCTTTCAGTTCTTCAAACGCTTTAATCTGTGGCTCACCCCATTTAAATTTTACGTTTTTCTTTGTTAATTCGTGTAGAGGACGTGCGATTACCGAATATTGGTAAATAAATTTTCTATAGTAGTTGCAAAGACCTAAGAATGACTGCAGATCTTTTAATTTCTTTGGGGTGGGAAATTTTTTAACTGCGTCCAATTTTGTGTCATCTGGTAAAAGACCAGTTTCATTTACTTTAAATCCTAAAATTCTTAATTCTTTTTTCATATACTCACATTTGCTAGGCTTTAAGGTTAATCCTGCATTTCGAAGTCTTTGAAACACTTTCTGTAATTTTTCTAAATGTTCCTCAGGTGTTTTTGAAAAAATTATGATGTCGTCCAAATATATCAAAATATCTTTCCATTTCATTCCTTCAAAAACTTTATCCGCCAAAGCTTGGAAAGTCGTGGGTGCGGTTGTTAACCCGAAGGGTAATACCTCAAAAGAGTAAGTACCATCTTGTGTGATAAAGGCTGTATATTCTTTTGAATTTTCTTCCATTGGTACTTGCCAATATCCGCTGTATAAATCTAAAGTCGAGTAATAAGAACAATCACCTAGATATGTCATAATATCCTCTATATTCGGCAGTGGGTATGTGGACTTTTTTGTAATGGCGTTTAGCTTCCTGTAATCTACACAAAATCTAATTGACTCGTCTTTTTTTCGTACCAACACTACCGGCGACGAATAAGGACTATGTGAGGGTTTTATTATGTTATATTTAAGCATCTCATTTACTTGTTCGGCTATAATGTCTCGCTCTTTCTGACTGACCCTGTATGGTGGACATTTAATTGGACTGTCATTTAAAAGTTCTATTTTATGTTGTACCAGGCTAGTTCTACCCATGAATTTTGGTGATTTGGCGAATATGTCTTTATACTGTTCTAATAAAATTGACATTTTTTCTTTTATTTTTGGATCTGATATACTTTCTAAGTTGTGGTCGTTCAAAGTTACTGCGTCTTCACTTTGTGCCTCTTGTAATATAAATAAATGATGACTGTTGTTATTAAGTTCTGTCTCTCTGCCTAAAAATCCTATCGTGCTATATTTGTATAGAGTTACTGGAATCCTAGATTTTGAATTAACCTGAATTACTATTGACGAGCCCTTAAGATATGGAAATTCTATTGGAACCAATTTCCTTTTTATTAGCAGATTTTCGTTGAAGTAAAAGTCCAATTTGTTTGTTTTTATTTGTTTTCTTAATTCGCTGCTTTCCAATATTTCCACTAATGCTGTCTCATTTGGTTGAATTACTGTATTTCTCGCTATTTTAATTTTTAGATAAGGTATATTTTCTTCATTTGTTTCCATATCAAATATATTAAGTACGTTATTAGGTGGTGTCGCATTTCCTTCTCTATATTGTTTTTCTAGCGGTGTCTTGTTATTTTCTTCTATTTTAAACCTATTCTTATGTATAACAGCTGTTTCTTCGTTATATGGTTGTTTATATTCAATTGTTTGACCTATATTACGTGACTTATTTTTTATTTGTCTTGAACTTTTATGTTGGTACCTTGACTTATATTTCGTAGCCTTTTCGGATGCATTGACCTTACGATTGAATATCATTGTATTATGTTTTACGTTATTTAACTTATTTTTGCTGTCACAGCAAATTGTAAATAATGAGTAATATTTTCCTTTGTCTTTCAACGTAATTTTTCCTTTCTTAATATTAATTACCGCCTCATAATCTACTAAAAAATCCATTCCTAATATGACCGGATGTGGTGAATTTTCAATTATTTGCATATTTCTGCAGGTCTCAAAATTATCTATTTTAATATTTACATTAACGCTGCCTAGGATTGGTATTTTAAAATTTCCTGCTGTTATCAAGTTGCTTGTTGTCGACATTGTTGGTTGAAAGTGGTGGACCAGATCTGCTCTAATTATACTTTTAGTACTTCCAGTATCTACTAATGCCGAACTTTTCCTGTTATTTATTTCTACATTTAATATGAGTGTTGATAGGTCTTTATTTACATGATGTCTCTCTTTGCTCCCCGTAAAACATGTGGCGACCGGGGTTCTTAATTTTGTCGCCACCCCAAGTTTTTTGTACATACAGATGCAAAATGCCCCGGTTTTCCACAATTATAACACTTCGGGCGATTATCGTAAGTCCTTGTTTGTGTAACCCCATGAGTGTTGGTTCTTTGATATCCATTTCTATATCTTGGTGGTAAATTTTGTTTACCCTGATTTTCATCTCTACCTGTATAATTTTTCACATATCGTTGCGCATTTTCATTATATCCTTTCTGTCGGTTATCATATCTATTTTCGTTGTGGTATCTCTCTGTTTCATATTTATTAGGGTATCCTCGAATTTGTGGTGAGTTATGCTGTCTGTACCTATTACCACTTGAAGCTTCTTGCACTGGAGCCGGATCAATTTTCTGCTTTGGGGCTTTATCGACGGTTCTTATAATATCCTTTAATTCTTTCATCGTTGTCGGTTTTTTGTTGGGAGCGTTTGTTAGCCAGTAGAAATGATAAGCTGCATTTTGGTTAATACCTCTTTCAAAAAATTCTATAAATGTTACATCATCCATATTCCTATCATATTCGTAAGCTAGCGTCTGAAGATTATAATAAAACTCTATTAACAGCTCATCCTTTCCTTGTTTTCTTTCTTCCAATCGCCTGCGCATCAACTTATTTACTTCTGCATCTTCGTATTCATTTAAAAAATCTTCTACAATGTTCGACCATTGTTTTTTCTTATTCTGTGCTCTTTCACAATATACCTTAAACCATATGTTTGCTGCTCCTTCCAGAAATGACCCAAAATATGTGATCTTTAACGTATTATCCCACCCATTTGCAATAGCTGTCCGCTCATATGTAGCAATAAACGTACTTGCTGAACCTTTGCATGGATGGAATGTTGGTGGACTTATAAACGTTGGCACAGCTGGTGTTTTTTGTGCTGCCTCTGCTTCTAAGATTGTTGCATCCATTTTAACTTTTTGAGCTTCTTCTGCCTGTACTTCTGGTGTTTTATCTTCGTTGGTATTTAACTTATCCTCCGGTTTTTGACTAGTTAATGTTGTTGTTATTGTGTTATCTATTACCGTATTATGAAGCTCAGAAGAAAATGACGCGTGTTGGTTACCTAACGGGGAAAAACTCTGTGCTGGATCTTTTTTAGCCTGACTCCTGGTCTGTACACGGGAAAAATCAAAAACTTTAGAACTTTTAGGGGTTCCTGTCAAGGGAGTTGAAGTACAAGGTGGGCTTCTCAAAACTTTCCTAGAGTTTGTAAAAATATTTGACGCGGACGCTTGTTCTACACCTATGCCGCTATCTTTTAACGGAGTAATACTTAGTGTTAATTTATTTATATTTTTTGACATACCTTTACATATTTAAAACAACACACAAATATTGTCTCTACTAATTATCAATTAATTAGTGAGGAGTAAGTTAGTAAAATAAAAACCAAAACACATGCAAAAAAACTACAAAAATAAAACTGAAATAATTAAAACAAGCTTAACTATGTTATGTACGTTCCTCTTTCTATTCTAATTAGCAATCAGTGCTGTGTTTCAATAAACCACTAACCATAGAAATACTGGAGTTTGGCGCCTCCACCATGTCACATCTTTAGTTCTTCTAAAGATGTATTGTAATTTATTAAAAAATGTTTTCTACGATCTTTATTCTAACAGGACTCGCTTGGCTAGTTCTCGATACGTCCCTGGGTCCCTCCTAGTATCATGTTTTCAGACGGAAGCCATTCAAAAGGCTACAATCCTACTAACAAGTGGCTGGGTTTATTTAAGAAACACAACAGTTTAAAAGCTAAGTAGAAATGAAACGAAGTGAATCAAAAACTTAATTACTGTTTATTATAAAAATGTACAAACTTTAATTAATTAAAAATGCAAATCAATCAATGACTTTTTAAAAAAAATAACAAAAGATACAAAAGATACGAAAAATACAAAAGATACAAAAGATACAAAAGATACAAAAGATACAAAAGAGGAATTTACATACACTCTACACAATAAAATTTTGTTGGTACTTACATTAAAAATTTTAACATTTTGCACTCAATCACCTGGATCGTCTTCAAAGGAGTAAAAGTTACACGCGCGATCAAAAACTCTTATTTATTTACTCTTAGATGAACGCTGGAGACTTCCTTTTTCCTAACGTCTAACTCTTACTTAAGAAAAAACTTCCCGAGCTTCCCGCGTATCAGTACGTCCGTTTTCTTTTACTGTCCCGTCCGAACTCCCCTCTTTTTTGTTTGTGTCAATTTTTCATTTAATCCTTTTCCCCCTTTCATTAATTTGTTTTATATTTTTCTACTTTTTTATTGGTCTACGCTATTTACTTTTTTCCTACCTAATGACCGATGCTTCTCCTATTTTGTTTAGACCGCAAAAACAAAGTCCAAGCACCTCGAGTGAAAATAGCGACTGTCAGTAAATTTTGTAAAATGTAAATTATGTATTCCAAAAGGAAGTTTTGTCTAAAATTACTCTCGTTGGAAATAAAAAAACGTAAGGTGATGTAACAGGAAGTATCTTCTCTAATGGAAAAATGAATGTATATCTTTATTAATAAGTAAATTAATTTATAAAATATTTAATAAATCTTCATACTGTGACAATATGGTTTTATAAGCAAATCCAAATGCAAAAGCTATTGGGATTAATTTGTAGTTATCAGTTTCTATCAGGATTGCCCAATAGAACCTGTTTACATTTGGAACGGATTTAATATGGGTTTATAAGCAAATCCAAATGCAAAAGCTATTGGTATTAATTTGTATTTATCAGATTCTATCAGGATTGCCCACTAGAACCTGTTTAAATCTAGCACAGATTTAATATGGTTTTATAAGCAAATCCAAATGCAAAAGCTATTGGGATTAATTTGTAGTTATCAGATTCAATCAGGGTTGCCCACTAGAACGTGTTTAAATCTAGAACGGATTTAAATGTAAATCCCTGTATATTATTATAAATAAATTATAACTATTCAATTTTGTTGAAAAACGTTAAGGTCTATAGTATTATAGAATTACTTACCTCTTCGTCGAATTAATTTTCATTTATTATTATGATTTTTTATATATGTTTAGAATTATTGTTTTAAAAAACCATAACTTTGGGATTTGTGGAAACAAAAAAAAGTCTGCACTCGGTTACATGTACTTTTTTTCTATTTTAGAATAACATGTCAATATTTATCTCAATGTTCACCTAAAACAAAATATAAAATATTTTATATAGCAAAATATTAATAATACTTAATCGATGAGTAGAAACAAGTACGTTTTATCACTTCACCAAACATAATGTTTTAGTGTATACGCGCGTTTTGGTAACAATGTTAGCATCTTCAAAGGAGAACTAAAATGCTTAGTCAACATCACTTGAAAATAAAATAAAAGTGGTAAGACGTGTGCTTAATTGTCTAATAATTACAATTAATAAAATAGTTTATTCTCACAGTATAGTAGTAGTAGAATAGTAATAACACAAACAACGTCAGTTTTATCAAATGACATAAACACGGTGGCAAAACATGTTTCGTAAGTAGAAACTGTAATCATTAACATTAGGTACATACGAAAACAAAGATATCAAAATCATAATTCAATTATGTTTTATTTAGAACATATTAATAGTTCTTCGAACTAACATATATTTTTTGTCATACATATATTATGTAAAATGATGAATACTAAATTTTTATGCGAAATGAATAATCATAATATACCTAATTATTTAATTTATATCAGGCAAGTGTCTGGTCTTTTAACCCATTAATGCCTGAATTATTTTTTTTCTGAAATAAGTAAAATTTTTGACATAATAGCACTAAACTTTATCTTTTAAAACTATTACCATTTGTTTTTTACTTGGGTGAGTCATAGAATGTCAGTAAAGTGGTGTACCATATATGGTACGTTAGGCATATGGGGTACGTATTTATGATTAAATAAAAAAAAATGTTATACAAAACGTTTATTGTAGAAAAGTTTAAAATATTTTACATTAAACAATATAAGAATAGATATATGTTTTAATATTTAATTTTTTTTTCGGTGAAATTCAACAAAACATGCAATGCAAAGACCTACCTCGCATTTCTTGCACTGCGTTTGAACGGCACTTGCTTTGGGACCGTGTATATCACCTGCACATCGTCTTCTTTTTGAATTTGAGATATACTCAACAAAATGGTCGGTGCGGTCAAATCGAATAAAGTCATGGACTCTACTATTACCAGCCGTAGCAGATGATCGTCCAGCAGATTTAGGTAGCACTTGATATTTAGTTAAATAGCACTGAACAATTTCCCGTCTAAACTGAATATGCGTTGTTTTGCGGCCAGTTTTTCTGCTTAGAACCCAGGCATTTTGGATGGAAACGTCAATCAGCCATGTGAAAATTGTCCACCACCATTTTTTGCCTCTAAATCCGACCCGGTAATTATTAACATTGGCATCCATTTGATCGGTTTCTCCCATAAAATTATTGTATTGGGTAATAACATTCGGTCGAGAAATTCCGACTCTCTTCTTCTCCGCTGAAGAATATCTATTTGCATTCAATATAGGAAACACTCCATGAACATTTGAAGCCACTGTAACCACTGAATTATCTTTCCACCTTGTAATAATAAGATGATTTGTCTCTTCCAATGAATAATCATAAGTACCACGATTAGCTTTCTTCATCATTTTGACAGGTGCAATGTTGACATTTTTTGGAAGGCGATTCTCGCGTACAGTGCCAGTGCCACCATAACCCTTCTCATTCATATAGAACAGGAGGTTTATAGACGTAAATAAATTATCAAAATAAAATCTGTACCGCATGTCTCTAATTTGAGCAGGAAACTCTTGAATCATTTGAATAAGTGGGGCAGTTGCTTTTCCGAAGCGTTTTTGCTGTTCATGGTTTGAATTTGGAATAGCACCTTGATACACTTCAAAATTTATTAGGTAGCCACTTTTTGTATTGATGCACCTCACCCCTGTTGAAAATACCGTATAGAATCATATTAAAACTTGATCTGGATCTATAAGTATCTATAAGTGAATGTAGGTTTTAATCTGGCTTTGACAAGCTCTATGTTATTTTAATAGTAATCTTATATGATTTAATATGGTTTGGGTTTATTTGGATATACATATAAAACACATCAATGGAATTGTATTGGTCTCTATAAGTTTTAAATATGATTAGATCTAATATGCCATTACAGATTCAAAACAAAGTGGGTTTTATACGGATTTAATAGGTTAAAATGAATAGTGTTTAATATGGAATTACTGAATAAAAATTGCCATAAAACGAATTGGTTTCAATATGGATTAATAAGAAATTCTTTATTTGGGAATTGTTGGTTTCAATAAGGCATTCCAAATCAAATGTTTAATTTGGTTTTATCAGTTTGAATTAGTTTTTATGCGGCATAAAACTGCTTATTTCAATTGCGTTTAATATGGAAGTACTGAATAAAAATTACCATGGAACGAATTGGTTTCAATATGGATTAATAAGAAATTCTTTATTTGGAATTTATTGGTTTCAATAAGGTATTCCAAATCAAATGTTTAATTTGGTTTTATCAGTTTGAATTAGTTTTTATGCGGCATAAAACTGCTTATTTCAATTGCGTTTAATATGGAAGTACTGAATAAAAATTACCATGGAACGAATTGGTTTCAATATGGATTAATAAGAAATTCTTTATTTGGAATTTATTGGTTTCAATAAGGTATTCCAAATCAAATGTTTAATTTGGTTTTATCAGTTTGAATTCGTTTTTATGCGGCATAAAACTGCTTATTTCAATTGCGTTTAATATGGAAGTACTGAATAAAAATTATCATGAAACGAATTGGTTTCAATATGGATTAATAAGAAATTCTTTATTGGGAATTTATTGGTTTCAATAAGGTATTCTAAATCAAATGTTTAATTTGGTTTTATCAGTTTGAATTAGCTTTTCTGCGGCATAAAACTGTTTATTTCAATTGCGTTTAATATGGAAGTACTGAATAAAAATTATCATGAAACGAATTGGTTTCAATATGGATTAATAAGAAATTATTTAATTGGAATTTATTGGTTTCAATAAGGTATTCCAAATCAAATAATTAATTTGGTTTTATCAGTTTGAATTAGTTTTTATGCGGCATAAAACTGCTTATTTCAATTGCGTTTAATATGGAAGTACTGAATAAAAATTACCATGGAACGAATTGGTTTCAATATGGATTAATAAGAAATTCTTTATTTGGAATTTATTGGTTTCAATAAGGTATTCCAAATCAAATGTTTAATTTGGTTTTATCAGTTTGAATTAGATTTTATGCGGCATAAAACTGCTTATTTCAATTGCGTTTAATATGGAAGTACTGAATAAAAATTACCATGGAACGAATTGGTTTCAATATGGATTAATAAGAAATTCTTTATTTGGAATTTATTGGTTTCAATAAGGTATTCCAAATCAAATGTTTAATTTGGTTTGAATTAGTTTTTATGCGGCATAAAACTGCTTATTTCAATTGCGTTTAATATGGAAGTACTGAATAAAAATTACCATGGAACAAATTGGTTTCAATATGGATTACTAAGAAATTCTTTATTTGAAATTTATTGGTTTCAATAAGGTATTCCAAATCAAATGTTTAATTTGGTTTTATCAGTTTGAATTAGTTTTTATGCGGCATAAAACTGCTTATTTCAATTGCGTTTAATATGGAAGTACTGAATAAAAATTATCATGAAACGAATTGGTTTCAATATGGATTAATAAGAAATTCTTTATTTGGAATTTATTGGTTTCAATAAGGTATTCCAAATCAAATGCTTAATTTGGTTTTATCAGTTTGAATTCGTTTTTATGCGGCATAAAACTGCTTATTTCAATTGCGTTTAATATGGAAGTACTGAATAAAAATTACCATGGAACGAATTGGTTTCAATATGGATTAATAAGAAATTCTTTATTGGGAATTTATTGGTTTCAATAAGGTATTCTAAATCAAATGTTTAATTTGGTTTTATCAGTTTGAATTAGCTTTTCTGCGGCATAAAACTGCTTATTTCAATTGCGTTTAATATGGAAGTACTGAATAAAAATTATCATGAAACGAATTGGTTTCAATATGGATTAATAAGAAATTATTTAATTGGAATTTATTGGTTTCAATAAGGTATTCCAAATCAAATATTTAATTTGGTTTTATCAGTTTGAATTAGTTTTTATGCGGCATAAAACTGCTTATTTCAATTGCGTTTAATATGGAAGTACTGAATAAAAATTACCATGGAACGAATTGGTTTCAATATGGATTAATAAGAAATTCTTTATTTGGAATTTATTGGTTTCAATAAGGTATTCCAAATCAAATGTTTAATTTGGTTTTATCAGTTTGAAGTAGATTTTATGCGGCATAAAACTGCTTATTTCAATTGCGTTTAATATGGAAGTACTGAATAAAAATTACCATGGAACGAATTGGTTTCAATATGGATTAATAAGAAATTCTTTATTTGGAATTTATTGGTTTCAATAAGGTATTCCAAATCAAATGTTTAATTTGGTTTGAATTAGTTTTTATGCGGCATAAAACTGCTTATTTCAATTGCGTTTAATATGGAAGTACTGAATAAAAATTATCATGAAACGAATTGGTTTCAATATGGATTAATAAGAAATTCTTTAATTGGAATTTATTGGTTTCAATAAGGTATTCCAAATCAAATGTTTAATTTGGTTTTATCAGTTTGAATTAGTTTTTATGCTGCATAAAACTGCTTATTTCAATTGCGTTTAATATGGAAGTACTGTAATGAAATTTATAAGTTTCATGTTTTATTTAAATAAGTAAATATAAAGATGAAATCTATTTTGTAGTTCCTTTTCTGGCCAACGGAGGTCTATACCTAGCAGGTTCAGAATAAATAAATATGTATCTATTTTTATAAAAAACTTAACTTGATATGGGCATTTCAGTAGCACATATTTTCATTCATTTATTGTTTACAGTTCCTTAAGTCAAGTGGTTATAATTAAAGTTTCACTTTGCCTTTTGTTAAGGATTTTAGTGATACTGACCTGATTTAGGTAAGTCTGTTTTTCACTGTCAGTCTTTGTGTTGGATTAATTGTTTGGTTCAGCCCGCTAATTACACATTTTCTTCATGTACAAATATTGAATTGTATAAGTTTTAGCTCTGACGAAATAGACTAATTTTGTAATATGTGACATTTGTTTAGGGGACTACAAAAGTAAACGAATACCATAAATTTAGTTTTGTTTTTAATTTGGCCTGCCGAACCCTACTTCGTTACATCTTGGCACCCAACATAGGGCAGGTCAAAGCAAAATTACATGGTATTACACAGAAGCCCATTTATGATGACGCCACCGACCACCAGGCTGACTACTAGAAGAAATATACAGGGGGCGGGTCACTATTCGACGCCTGGCATTGACAACACGCCAGTGTCACCCGCAAATTCAAGTGTTACGTTGCCTACGGGAGCTGCAACAGGGGCCGTGCCGAAAATAATCCAAACACCACTAACGTCGGCTGCTATGGGCTTTCCCCCATATCCTCAACCCAGAACTCCTGTGCGTCCTGGTATTCCTGGCATCGAGATACAAGATAACGCCAACAATCAAGGTAGGAATGTTCCATTTTTTATTCCACCTTCGCATCAGGCGATACCACCTCAGACAATGGTTTATCCACAACTTCAAAGTGAAGATCTGCCTCGTTTAATTAATAATATTGTCCAAAATACTGTAACAGCCGTTCTTGCAAGTCAACAAAGTGCTAGTGTTTCTAATAGTAATAATAATCATCTTGATTCGAAACTTTTAATAAACGTAGATCATATGCTCCCCGACTTTAATAATGAAGACAGTATTCATCCAGTCGAATTTGTAGAACAAATAAAATATATTTTAATTAATAGTTCGGTTAATTTTGAACAATTAAAATTTGTATTGTTAAAAAAGTTTAAGGTTAAAGCTAAAGTTTGGGGAGAGGCTTTTCTAAAATCATTTAGTAGCTTTGATGAGTTTGAAGATGCATTTTTAAAATATTTTTGGGATGACACCAAACAATTAAATATTAAATTTAAAATTTGGCAGGGACGATACGAGGGTGGTTCGTATACAGATCACTTTACAAAGTATGTTTCACTTGCGCGATATTTAAGACCTCCGTTGTCTGATAGCGAACTAATAAGTGCAATTGCACGACATTTTCCAGCAAATATATCAACTGTTATTGTTGGGTCACAATCTCTTTCATCTGTGATCCCTATTTTACAACAAGCTGATTATTACAGTAGGAAATGCTTGTATGAACCAAAAATTGAAAATCCTAAACAATTTACTAGAACTAATAATGGTAACTACCAAAGTCGTAAATTGAATATTGCTGACTTTTCGGAGGAGAATATGGAAGGCTCTACTCAGGAAAACTTCAGCGAACACAGTCATTAGGTCCAATGACTGATGTTCTTATTAAACGGACCGAAAAAAATAAATTAGATTTCCCAAAGATTGTTGAAAATTTTGATTCGGACTGTGAGTTTGATCATGAAAATTGTAATGTAACTCATAAAACGTCCCCCGTAATATCAATACAAATTTTTAATTTCTCATTTCCAGCTTTAGTAGATACAGGCTCTGAAATAACTTGTTTGTCTGGTGATGTTTATTCTCAGTTGTGCAGTTTTCATGAAAAGATTCCCATTTTTCCAGTTACTGGAGTCCGAATTACAGGTGCATTTCGTACAAAACAAAGAAAAATTACACATCAGTTACAGTTAACTTTTGTAATAAACGAAAACGAATTTTGCCATGAGTTTTTATTGATTTCAGATTTAATTTTTCCAATAATTCTCGGAGTAGATTTTTTATGTACATATAATGCGCAAATAAATTTAAATACAAAATGTTTGACTTTGATAAATAGTGAGCATAAAAACTTTACGGTTCCCGAGATAAAAAACTACCATGAATATAAAGCACCTGAAGATTTGAAAAATATTCAAGCTGTGGCCATTAAACAAAATAAATACAATTTTATCAATTCTTTACAATTAGAAAAAAATGATTTTAATATTGAATTTATAAATAATAATTCCTATTTAGATAACAAACAGAAAGAAGAATTAAAGTTTACACTGTTGCAACATAGGGATATATTTTCAAACATTCCGGGAAAAACGAATATTTATGAACATGTAATAAAATTAATTACGGATAAGCCTTTCAAAATCAGACAGTACCCAATACCATTTGCACATCGAGATGCAGTTAATAATGAAATTAAAAAAATGCTATCTTGGGGTGTAATCGAACCTGCGTCCACCCCATATATAAGCCCTTTAGTTACGGATGTTAAAAAGGATGGATCTGTACGTGTGTGTCTCGATGCTCGACATTTAAATAAACTGATGGAAAAAGACAGCGAATTACCCCGGCCTATCGATGAAATCCTAAAGTCATTGTTTGGAGCCCCGTTTAAAACATCTCTGGATTTGTCTTCTGGCTACTTTCAGATTCCTCTATCGAAAAATTCTAAAAAGTACACAGGGTTTTTAGTGGGAACAAAGTGCTACCAATTCACAGTGTTGCCATTTGGGTTATGCACAGCTGTGTCATCTTTTTCTCGTTTTGTTTCGCAGCTTTTTAGTGAGGAATGTTCTGATTTTGTATTGTCTTATATTGATGACCTCCTTATTTATTCTAATACTTTTGAAGAACATATTTTGCATTTAAACCAGGTATTTTCTATTTTAAGAAGGGCTGGTTTAACACTTAAGTTCAGAAAATGCCAATTTCTGCCCACGAAATTAAGTTATTTGGGTTATGTCATTACTCCAAACAACATTGAGCCCGATCCGGACCGCATTGAAATTATTAAAAATTTCCCAACACCTCGAAATGTTAAGGAGGTCCAAGGTTTCTTAGGCTTGTGTAACTACGATAGAGCTTTTTGTGAAAACTTTTCAGCTTTAGCTGAACCACTCTTCCAACTATTGAGAAAGAAATCGAGGTGGTTTTGGGGTGAACCTCAAGTGAATTCTTAACCTTCCATTTATTATTGAATGTGACGCCAGTGATAATGCTTTAGGTGCACAACTGTACCAGCGTTGTGAAGGTAAACGCTGTGTAATTGCTTATGCAAGTCGGTTATTACTAGACAGGGAAAGAAACTATACTTCTAACGAAAAGGAAGTACTGGCATTAGTTTTTGCTATTAAGAAATGGCGCACATATTTATTAGGCCGTACTTTTGAGGTTCTTACCGACAATCGCGCTTTGAGCTACATTCATACATGTCGCCTTCTTTCACCACGCATTACTCGCTGGGCGCTCACCCTCCAGGAGTATTCTTTTAATATCAAATATATAAAGGGTGCTGAAAACCAAATAGCCGACACATTGTCTCGTTTTACGTATCCAAGATTTAATGTGCCAAATGACAAATGCTTTAAATTGTTTTCTATAATAAAACTTTCTACTGATTTTAAGAAATGCATTGAGACTCTGCCCGAGCTTCAAAAAAATGATTCAGCACTTGGGAAAATCATATCATCATTGAAGAGTGACTCTAGTTTAGAATTACAAAATAGATATGTGATCAAGGATGATTTATTGTTTGTAAGACATTCTGATGAGGAGCCATATGTGCTTTGTATTCCTGCGTCTTTTGTGGATCAGTGTGTTAGAACCTATCATGTCGAACTTGGTCATTTTGGGGTTTTTAAAACGTGGACTGCCCTGAAATTGGATTTCTGGTGGAAAAATATGTTTCGTGATATAAAAGGCATAGTCAAAAAATGCGAAATTTGTCAAAAAAGTAAAGTATCAATTTTACCAAATCCACCTATGGTTTCCATTTTACCTGATAAAGTAAACGAAATTGTTTCCCTCGATTTGTACGGACCTTTGCCCGTCTCTAGGGGCGGAGTTAGGTTTTTGTGTGTGATTGTCGATATTTTTTCTAAATACATTACTTTATATCCTTTGAAAAAGGCAACGACTAGAGCCATTTTGAACCGTTTACTTTTGGATTATTTCCGTAAGTTTCCAACACCTAAAACGATTTTAACGGACCATGGATCCCAATTTACCGCAAAATCCTGGACAAGGGTATTAGGTAATTTAGGGGTCTCTACTGTGTTTAGTTCTATTCGGCATCCACAGTCCAATCCAGTCGAACGGTATATGCGGGAGCTTTCGAGGCTCTTTCGGACATACTGCTTTGAAAACCATTCCAGATGGGCTAATGAGGTTAATAGGTTTGCTGGTTTTTTAAATTCGGTTGTGCACGAATCCACCGGATTTTGTCCCCGCGAACTTCAGTTTGAGAAAAATTCTCCTACCTTATTGCGGGAACTTATCAAGTACCCTTCTTCAGGCACTTCATTAGCCTATAATGCAAAGTTGATTTTAGCAAGAGAGACCATGCAGGGACGGGCTCAGCGTCCAACTATAAAGTCTAATCGCAACAGAAGTGTAATTTTTGAGCCAAATGAGTTAGTTTTATTAAAGTCTAATCCTGTTTCATCGGTATTAACTTCACAAACAAAGAAGTTTTTACTTCTTTTCGAAGGACCATATCGCATTAAAAAGCAAGTCAGTTCTGCCACTTATGTTCTTATCTATCTTAATTCTGACAAGGAAAGAGGAACTTTCCATTCTTCACATTTGAAGAAATTTGTTGCTTGACTGATGTGTAACAAATTACCAACTTTGAAACGTTGTTAATTTGTTTGGGGGCGAATGTAATGAAATTTATAAGTTTCATGTTTTATTTAAATAAGTGAATATAAAGATGAAATCTATTTTGTAGTTCCTTTTCTGGCCAACGGAGGTCTATACCTAGCAGGTTCAGAATAAATAAATATGTATCTATTTTTATAAAAAACTTAACTTGATATGGGCATTTCAGTAGCACATATTTTCATTCATTTATTGTTTACAGTTCCTTAAGTCAAGTGGTTATAATTAAAGTTTCACTTTGCCTTTTGTTAAGGATTTTAGTGATACTGACCTGATTTAGGTAAGTCTGTTTTTCACTGTCAGTCTTTGTGTTGGATTAATTGTTTGGTTCAGCCCGCTAATTACACATTTTCTTCATGTACAAATATTGAATTGTATAAGTTTTAGCTCTGACGAAATAGACTAATTTTGTAATATGTGACATTTGTTTAGGGGACTACAAAAGTAAACGAATACCATAAATTTAGTTTTGTTTTTAATTTGGCCTGCCGAACCCTACTTCGTTACAGTACTGAATAAAAATTATCATGAAACGAATTGGTTTCAATATGGATTAATAAGAAATTATTTAATTGGAATTTATTGGTTTCAATAAGGTATTCCTAATCAAATGTTTAATTTGGTTTTATCAGTTCGAATTAGTTTTTATGCGGCATAAAACTGCTTATTTCAATTGCGTTTAATATGGAAGTACTGAATAAAAACTACCATGAAACGAGTTGGTTTTAATTGGGATTAATAGGAAATTCTTTATTTGGAATTTATTGGTTTCAATAAGGTATTCCAAATCAAATGTTGAATTTGGTTTTATCAGTTTGAATTAGTTTTTATGCGGCATAAAACTGCTTATTTCAATTGCGTTTAATATGGAAGTACTGAATAAAAATTATCATGAAACGAATTGGTTTCAATATGGATTAATAAGAAATTATTTAATTGGAATTTATTGGTTTCAATAAGGTATTCCAAATCAAATGTTTAATTTGGTTTTATCAGTTTGAATTAGTTTTTATGCGGCATAAAACTGCTTATTTCAATTGCGTTTAATATGGAAGTACTGAATAAAAACTACCATGAAACGAATTGGTTTTAATTGGGATTAATAGGAAATTCTTTATTTGGAATTTATTGGTTTCAATAAGGTATTCCAAATCAAATGTTGAATTTGGTTTTATCAGTTTGAATTAGTTTTTATGCGGTATAAAACTGCTTATTTCAATTGCGTTTAATATGGAAGTACTGAATAAAAATTACTATGAAACGAATTGGTTTCAATATGGATTAATAAGAAATTCTTTATTTGGAATTTATTGGTTTCAATACGGTATTCCAAATCAAATGTTTAATTTGGTTTTATCAGTTTGAATTAGTTTTTATGCGGCATAAAACTGCTTATTTCAATTGCGTTTAATATAGAATTGCTGAATAAGAATTTCCACGATGCGATTGGTTTCAATACGGATTCAATAAAAAATTTCATTCATGTCCGTTATCCTAAATAATGCAGATTTCTTGAGCTCCTTATTTTAAGAAATTATTGCATAAAACAACACGGCGTCTTAAGTTATTAAAATAAAATATATACCTAAACATTAATAATATAAGGGTTATTCTTTCGTACTGAACTAAGTAAACAATCTGAAAATTGTCAGTTCATTCACGATTGTGCGTATTTTTTCGACATCGGTCACTTCTAACAAACTGATTAAAATTCCTACCCCCGTTGCCGCTTACTGATCAACCTCTAGGTACCGGTTAGTTCGTTCAGTTAACAGTTAACCTCTAAAAGTATTTAATATTGAGAGGTAATAATTGGCATATGATTTCGAATCAAACCAATAAATTGTAAAAGTTTAAAACATGGATAATAATATCATGGAAGAAATAATTTTCCAGTTTTCAGAGCAGATTTGGTTGTTTTCGAGGTTAAGTGAAAGACAATCACAAAAAAGATGATCTTTCGGTTTCGCCAAATATTCAGTTCAGTATAATCACATTAAGTTTAATCACATTCACTTGTTCAGACCAATCACTACGAAAGAATAACCCTATAGATAGGTGAGGTCATTGTCTTTATAAAGACAACTACTACTTTGTTTTTTGTGTGTTGACAAAATAGTTATGATTTTCTTACCGTATCCACTGTTGCTGATAACGTGCTTAAACATAATATTATAATGTTATAGCTGCTCAGATTTTACAACATATTATGTTACGTCACCAAGAAAAAAAGGTCAATTGTTGGCCAATTTATTATATAAAAAATCCTAGTACAGATTCATTAAATTCATCTTACAGTACAAATTTAGTACCAGATTTAGTGCAAAGTTGTAATAATAATTATTATGTTACAACCGGCAACGCTGACCATTTACTAATACTCAGTGTTGCCGAGGTATAGCCTTCATTAATCTTTGATATTACCTACCTATATACATAATTATATACATAGTAATTTTTACTAACGCACAGATAGGTATTCAAAATTTAATTACATTTTTTACATAAGAAAAGATAGCAAAGTATATCCAAAGAGTCACAATTGCGTTGGCATGAACATACATTTGCTCCTGGTTTTGCCTATGACATGATAACTAAATAAATAAAAAAATAACTAATAAGAAAAAAACTAAAATTGAAATAATGGACACCCTGTAATATATATCACCATTTATATTTTAGTTTATAATAAATATATCAAATATATATGAATATTTTATTAAGAAAATCGCGACAAAACTGCGGATTTGACCTAAATCTGGCAACTAGTAAGTAGGTATAGTGGTTTATGCTTGACGCTTGTGAATAGTTCAGAGTTCAGTGTTGCCGATTGCAGCTGACTTCTGACACGGTATAGAATTATATCATAGTATATTTCAAAATTATTCTAGAATGGGTGAAGACATGAATATTAATACAATCACATCCAGAAGTGCGTGTGAATACAACATGTATGTCGTCATAACTCAATTTTGGTAGCTTATTTAATACCTACTATTCTCTATCTATAACAATAATAGCGTATATTTATATACCTATTATCTATTATTATATTAATTGCTATGGCGCATATTTTGTTATTGCCTTTATATAAAAAGTCAAAATATCTAAATGTAATTAAAACATCTGTTGCAATCTCTATGTCGTCATTATATATATATTCCAGAAAACAGTAAAAAACTATCGTCAACTGAATAAACTCATGCATAATAATCAGACAACAAAGTCTGTAATAATCTTGATTTTGGAATTGTCGAATAAAATATGTTACAATTTGATAATTCCCTATGACAACACTGCTGCGGTACAATTGTTTACTTAATCTAACCTAGCCGGACCATGCCACACAGCCACACACAAACAACAAAGGAGAATTCCCAAATTCCATTTCGTGTTTTGTTATGGCGTCGGTTTATGTTTTGTTTTTCATTATCAATAATATGGTAATTACTCTATCTCAATTGTGTAATAAAATAAGTGTAAATGCTAACCTAAATATATATTATAATATATTTCATCTATGACTATCTAACAGCATAAAATAACTAAATAACTTTGTGTTGTGTTGTGATTTGTTAACGACGATGTGATAAAATTGATTCCGAATTATAAGAAGCAGGTAAGCAAATAAATTATTCTTTTTACCAAGGTATATCATTGTCTTTATAAGGAATAAAAAACATTGCCTATGCTCTGCTAATATAATATTATAGTAATCACTATCATTAGTACGCACGCAATGTATTAGATACACAGTATAGGCAAAGATTAATATAAATAATATATTATGTATATTAATCTTTGGTACCTATGGTTATTTGTATAAGATACAGGTTGATTGCTGGTCGATGGTATATTGGAAGTTTTGCGACAAGTAACCATACGATTGTTTTGAAAATGTAAGTGATTATTCAGATCAACCTAATACGACAGCTGTACTAATACCTAATCTATCAGCATACAATAATATTGTCACTATAATATGTAATTTGGGTGAAGTGGTAGAATACATTTATTCTTGTGAACTTTATCAACGTTAATAAAGAAAAAAACGTTTTAATAGTTGTCTACCTAATTAACTATATCGAAAAAATCCAACTTAAGTAATTACTTACATTTTCAAAATATTCGTACTTAGTTACTTTTCGCAAAACAACAAAACAAAGTGTATACCATCAACCAGAATACACCCTGTACATATAGGTACTGTAATAATAGATATTTCACCACAATCAATTAATAAAACAAATGTGTTAAATTTTCCAAAATGGTGAAATATGGAACATTATTCGTAGTTATTTTAAGAATTTTTATTTTATTAAATTTTCTTCAATTTATACACACATTTAAGACTTTTGGGAGATGAAAGAAGATCTAAAGAATTAATGATAATTTATTATTATATTAATAATTGAGAATTAATGACAATATTTAAGAACTTTTTACTCTTTTTAGTATGGGGTATGCTTATCTCAGATTCCTTGATGATGATATAGTACAGGAGATTGGATTGGATTGGATCACCGAAGATATAAAAAACTTACAAACCTTTGTATTTTATATATTGAAGGTATTTTTGCTAGTTTTATTATTGATTACTTTTTAAATTTATATTCGTCTGTAAATCTAAATAAATCATGTTGTTTTAGGCGATATTGATGCTCTGAAAACGCAGATAAGCGAAAAAACGCACATAAGGGAAAAGCGAATTAAAATGTTAAACCCAGAGGAAATTCTGAAAGAAAATTCACGAAAGCCAATGAGACTAAATAATTTGAGGGAACAACTGAACGAACAAATGAGTTATTAAATGTTCAATGGTTGCAAAAAATGTCTTCGACGTTGTTTCAAAACTAAGTAAGAGTGAAATCATATTATTTAGCTTTATCCATCTAGTACTTACTAGTTTATAAAGTGTTTGCTTGCTATTTTTGTAGAAACTGTGTTCTTGGTCCTTACCAAGAACACAGTTTCTCCTTAGAAGGTAGCTTTCGTATTTTGAAAACCGTATAATTTTGAACGTTCAAGTATCATTGATATCATGACTAAAATAGAACTTTTGGGTTCTCACTTGCTACCGTTTTATAGGTTTCATTATGATCATGAGGCAGATTTTCCTTATGACACAAAGTTAAAAAAACCAATTCAGGAAGTTTATTTTATTTCCACACCAATAATTTAATTTATTATTCTTTGCAATGTTTTTAAACAAATTTTGTATTCAGTGCGATAAGAAGTCTGCCGTTGTTCTATGATTCTTATACGTCTGCAATTTAAGGTTTTGTTTGTGGACAAATTTGTCATCTGGAAGATTCTTTCTATATTTCAATATTAATCTTCAAGTACATTTCTGTCTCATCCACCTAATTATAATATCTCTTATTCAGTCTGGAAAATTAACAAGAACCCTGTCCGAGGACATCTCCAATATTTTTAGCAGCATGATTCTAATAATACTTTAATTATCAATGCAGATATTAGTCGGAATTACTATATAAACATGTTTCCGTGATATATCACTCTCATCATCAGTCTGTAGCAATATAAATACCGTTATTACAATGTTTGTATTGTAAATACTTACGTTTTACCATTTAAACTCTTAAATGCTTCCCAGTACAGGTTCTGCATTGAAATGTGAATGTTTAATTGTTCGGTTTTCCAGCACTAGGTTGCTGCAGGCTAATGATGAGTGTATTATACTCTCGAAACGTGTCTCTATAAAGGCGTTAATATGAAACATATTTGTGGTGACACTTGTTTTTTACTTTGCTATTAAAATTGCACACCGCTCTCTGTAAGATTGGCCTATTTATTCAAATTTTATTTCTGTTTGGGCATATTTAGATGGCATATCTGAAGCCAATAAATGGAACTGATTCGTTTTGCATTTTCAGATAATACATCATTTTATTTAATTAAAAAAGGGACTGATAAATTCGCCATGCGTACCCAGTTATCAAAAGTAAATACCTGGATTGGGATAAAGATATCCGATATTAATAGGGCGCCCCGGCAGAGCTGTGGTAAGTACCAATTAAATAAAAGTATTGTTTATGTAATGAACTGCTTAACAGTATTTTCATAACTGATATTTTAATATTCCAATGTCTAACTTTTCCACAAAAAGTTAGTCATGACTTGAAATTTTTTTTAGATGGGATGAAAAATAATAATTTAAAAGAGAATACGGAAACCTCTGAAGAAATAAACGTAGAGAGTGAAGATATTTTAGTCTATAAGATATGAGGAACGGAAAGTTAGTATTATTCAATAACAATTTTATGTTATACTTTTTTCTATAAAAAAAGTCCTACCATCTTTATTTTATAGTCGACAAAAATATTGGGTTTACTTTTTATCCGTTTTATACACTTTTCACGGGATTCTCTAAGGCACTCATTTTATATCACGTATGTAGAGCAAGTTTACTATGTGGCTATGTGGTGTATCTGCTGTCTTCAGGCAAGCCCAGAGATTTTTAGGTAGTTATGTTTTTTTTTTATTTTGCCAAAAGTTCAGAACTTAGAAATGTTCAGTAGTATGGTTTACCAAATTTGGTTCAACAAGTACTTATTTACGTATAAAATGACCTAAAACACTTATTTATGATAACATTCCAAAAATAATTTTCATTAAACTTAGTCGCTCAATATATTATGGAGCCCTAAAACTTAAATGGCTACTTATTTAGTTCACAATATCTATCTTCTAAAACATTTCCATAATCAGATTATTATTGAAACCCAAGACAAGACGTCTTTAAACTTCTTTACGCCTACGTCAGTGTGGTGATTTTAAAAGACCAGACACTTGCCTGATTTAAATTAAATAATTAGGTATATTATGATTATTCATTTCGCGTAAAAATTTAGTATTCATCATTTTACATAATATATGTATGACAAAAATTATATGCTAGTTCAAAGAATTATTAATATGTTTTAAATAAAACATAATTGAATTATGATTTTGATATCTTTGTTTTCGTATGTACCTAATGTTAATGATTACAGTTTCTACTTACGAAACAAGTTTTGCTATCGTTTTTATGTCATTTGATAAAACTGACGTTGTTTGTGTTATTACTATACTACTACTACTATACTGTGAGGATAAACTATTTTATTAATTGTAATTATTAGACAATTAAGCACACGTCTTACCACTTCATTTCAAATCACTTTTATTTTATTTTCAAGTGATGTTGACTAAGCATTTTAGTTCTCCTTTGAAGATGCTAACATTGTTACCAAAACGCGCGTATACACTAAAACATTATGTTTGGTGAAGTGATAAAACGTACTTGTTTCTACTCATCGATTAAGTATTATTAATATTTTGCTATATAAAATATTTTATATTTTGTTTTAGGTGAACATTGAGACAAATATTGACATGTAATTTTAAAATAGAAAAAAAGTACATGTAACCGAGTGCAGACTTTTTTTTGCTTCCACAAATCCCAAAGTTATGGTTTTTTAAAACAATAACTCTAGACATATATAAAAAATAATAATAATAAATGAAAATTAATTCGACGAAGAGGTAAGTAATTCTATAATACTATAGACCTTAACGTTTTTCAACAAAATTGAAGAGTTATAATTTATTTATAATATTATACAGGGATTTACATTTAAATCCGTTCTAGATTTAAACAGGCTCTAGTGGGCAATCCTGATTGAATCTGATAACTACAAATTAATGCCAATAGCTTTTGCATTTGGATTTGCTTACAAAACCATATTAACTCCGTTCTAAATGTAAACAGGTTCTATTGGGCAATCCTGATAGAAACTGATAACTACAAATTAATCCCAATACCTTTTGCATTTGCTTATAAAACCATATTAAATCCGTTCTAGATGTAAACAGGTTCTAGTGGGCAATCCTGATTGAATCTGATAACTACAAATTAATTCCAACAGCTTTTGCATTTGGATTTCCTTATAAAACCATATTAAATCCGTTCTAAATGTAAACAGGTTCTATTGGGCAATCCTGATAGAAACTGATAACTACAAATTAATCCCAATAGCTTTTGCATTTGGATTTGCTTATAAAACCATATTAAATCCGTTCTAAATGTAAACAGGTTCTATTGGGCAATCCTGATAGAATCTGATATATACAAATTAATCCCAATAGCTTTTGCATTTGGATTTGCTTATAAAACCATATTAAATCCGTTCTAAATGTAAACAGGTTCTATTGGGCAATCCTGATAGAAACTGATAACTACAAATTAATCCCAATAGCTTTTGCATTTGGATTTCCTTATAAAACCATATTAAATCCGTTCTAAATGTAAACAGGTTCTATTGGGCAATCCTGATAGAAACTGATAACTACAAATTAATCCCAATAGCTTTTGCATTTGGATTTGCTTATAAAACCATATTAAATCCGTTCTAAATGTAAACAGGTTCTATTGGGCAATCCTGATAGAATCTGATATATACAAATTAATCCCAATAGCTTTTGCATTTGGATTTGCTTATAAAACCATATTAAATCCGTTCTAAATGTAAACAGGTTCTATTGGGCAATCCTGATAGAAACTGATAACTACAAATTAATCCCAATAGCTTTTGCATTTGGATTTCCTTATAAAACCATATTAAATCCGTTCTAAATGTAAACAGGTTCTATTGGGCAATCCTGATAGAAACTGATAACTACAAATTAATCCCAATAGCTTTTGCATTTGGATTTGCTTATAAAACCATATTAAATCCGTTCTAAATGTAAACAGGTTCTATTGGGCAATCCTGATAGAAACTGATAACTACAAATTAATCCCAAAAGCTTTTGCATTTGGATTTGCTTATAAAACCATATTAAATCCGTTCTAAATGTAAACAGGTTCTATTGGGCAATCCTGATAGAAACTGATAACTGCAAATTAATCCCAATAGCTTTTGCATTTGGATTTGCTTATAAAACCATATTAAATCCGTTCTAAATGTAAACAGGTTCTATTGGGCAATCCTGATAGAATCTGATAAATACAAATTAATCCCAATAGCTTTTGCATTTGGATTTGCTTATAAAACCATATTAAATCCGTTCTAAATGTAAACAGGTTCTATTGGGCAATCCTGATAGAAACTGATAACTACAAATTAATCCCAATAGCTTTTGCATTTGGATTTGCTTATAAAACCATATTAAATCCGTTCTAAATGTAAACAGGTTCTATTGGGCAATCCTGATAGAATCTGATAAATACAAATTAATCCCAATAGCTTTTGCATTTGGATTTGCTTATAAAACCATATTAAATCCGTTCTAAATGTAAATAGGTTCTATTGGGCAATCCTGATAGAATCTGATAAATACAAATTAATCCCAATAGCTTTTGCATTTGGATTTGCTTATAAAACCATATTAAATCCGTTCTAAATGTAAACAGGTTCTATTGGGCAATCCTGATAGAATCTGATAAATACAAATTAATCCCAATAGCTTTTGCATTTGGATTTGCTTATAAAACCATATTAAATCCGTTCTAAATGTAAACAGGTTCTATTGGGCAATCCTGATAGAAACTGATAACTACAAATTAATCCCAATAGCGTTTGCATTTGGATTTGCTTATAAAACCATATTAAATCCGCTCTAAATGTAAACAGGTTCTATTGGGCAATCCTGATAGAACCTGATAACTGCAAATTAATCCCAATAGCTTTTGCATTTGGATTTGCTTATAAAACCATATTAAATCCGCTCTAAATGTAAACAGGTTCTATTGGGCAATCCTGATAGAAACTGATAACTGCAAATTAATCCCAATAGCTTTTGCATTTGGATTTTCTTATAAAACCATATTAAATCCATTTAAGATTCTATTAGATTCTTGTGGGTATTCCTGATTCATACTAATTATTTCGAATATGTTTTTAGTTTGGAATTGCTGTTTCAAATACATATATGGTTCTATCTGGCATTTTCAACAGGGACCTTATAACCAAAGCGTATTGGTTTACCACGAATGTACTGCTTACATCCGTGTCTTCCGAAATATTCACTACCTATATCTTTATTTTTCTTCCAAGACAAGACAGGTTTTTCTTGCTTCTTTACAAAATAACTCACAGGTAGGTTATCTTCATCATCTGACATACAAAATCCGGCGTAGGGTATATTTCAACCGGTGCTTCAATGGTTGGGCTCAAATTCTGTACATCATCAGATTCTATTCTCCTCCCACTAACTGTTACAGCTTCAGCTTCTGCTTGCAATTGCTTACTAGATAAATTATCTAGCATGCCGCCGGTATCTTCATCACCGGAGTCCTCATCAGACAAAATATTTACTTCGGGGGGTGCAATATAAACTTTATCCACTAGATCACTTGCCCAAAAATCATCGGATTCTAACAGATCAGCCATTTGCTGCACTGTTAACCTAAAAAAAAAACGTACCTTATTATCCTAGTGTTCCATATATGGTACAGTAAATATAAACATATAAAAAATAACCTAAAACAACAAATAATTATTATTCTTATGATACATATGTTGCCTTAAGAGTATTGAGATATTTATAGACTAGCACAAGCATTTATTTTAGTCAAATTTTTTGAAATAATACTTACGGTTTATGTTGGCTCATTTTCACATTCAGTTCTACCTAACATCTGTTTACAACTGAAGTTGTAACTTGTAGTGCACACAAATATTTGGCGCCAATTTTAATGTTATTGGTTAGGCAACAATTAATGTAACGTCATGTATTGCTGTTTGCAAACATTTATGTTTGAATATTTGAAATATTTGTTTATAAAATATTACAAAATATGCGTTCCATATATGGCACGCTAGGTAATAATGGATTAAAATCACCAAACTGACGTAGGCGTAAAGAAGTTTAAAGACGTCTTGTCTTGGGTTTCAATAATAATCTGATTATGGAAATGTTTTAGAAGATAGATATTGTGAACTAAATAAGTAGCCATTTAAGTTTTAGGGCTCCATAATATATTGAGCGGCTAAGTTTAATGAAAATTATTTTTGGAATGTTATCATAAATAAGTGTTTTAGGTCATTTTATACGTAAATAAGTACTTGTTGAACCAAATTTGGTAAGCCATACTACTGAACATTTGGCAAAATAAAAAAAAAACATAACTACCTAAAAATCTTACTGGGCTTGCCTGAAGACAGCAGATACACCACATAGCCACATAGTAAACTTGGTCTACATACGCGCTATAAAATGAGTGCCTTAGAGAATCCCGTGAAAAGTGTATAAAACGGATAAAAAGTAAACCCAATATTTTTGTCAACTATAAAATAAAGATGTTAGGCCTTTTTTTATAGAAAAAAGTATAACATAAAATTGTTATTGAATAATACTAACTTTCCGTTCCTCATGTCTTGTTGTCTAAAATATCTTCACTCTCTACGTTTATTTCTTCAGAGGTTTCCGTATTCTCTTTTAAATTATTATTTTTCATCCCATCTAAAAAAAATTTCAAGTCATGACTAACTTTTTGTGGAAAAGTTAAACATTGGAATATTAAAATATCAGTTATGAAAATACTGTCAAGCAGTTCATTACATAAACAATACTTTTAGTTAATTGGTACTTACCACAGCTCTGCCGGGGCGCCCTATTAATATCGGATATCTTTATCCCAATCCAGGTATTTACTTTTGATAACTGGGTACGCATGGCGAATTCATCAGTTCCTTTTTTAATTAAATAAAATGTTGTAATATCTGAAAATGCAAAACCAATCAGTTCCATTTATTGGCTTCAGATATGCCATCTAAATATGCCCAAACAGAAATAAAATTTGAATAAATAGGCCATTCTTACAGCGAGCGGTGTGCAATTTTAATAGCAAAGTAAAAAACAAGTGTCACCACAAATATGTTTCATATTAACGCCTTTATAGAGACACGTTTCGAGAGTATAATACACTCATCATTAGCCTGCAGCAACCTAGTGCTGGAAAACCGAACAATTAAACATTCACATTTCAATGCAGAACCTGTACTGGGGAGCATTTAAGAGTTTAAATGGTAAAACGTAAGTATTTACAATACAAACATTGTAATAACGGTATTTATATTGCTACAGACTGATGATGAGAGTGATATATCACGGAAACATGTTTATATAGTAATTCCGACTAATATCTGCATTGATAATTAAAGTATTATTAGAATCATGCTGCTAAAAATATTGGAGATGTCCTCGGACAGGGTTCTTGTTAATTTTCCAGACTGAATAAGATATATTATAATTAGGTGGATGAGACAGAAATGTACTTGACGATTAATATTGAAATATAGAAAGAATCTTCCAGATGACAAATTTGTCCACAAACAAAACCTTAAATTGCAGACGTATAAGAATCATAGAACAACGGCAGACTTCTTATCGCACTGAATACAAAATTTGTTTAAAAACATTGCAAAGAATAATAAATTAAATTATTGGTGTGGAAATAAAATAAACTTCCTGAATTGGTTTTTTTAACTTTGTGTCATAAGGAAAATCTGCCTCATGATCATAATGAAACCTATAAAACGGTAGCAAGTGAGAACCCAAAAGTTCTATTTTAGTCATGATATCAATGATACTTGAACGTTCAAAATTATACGGTTTTCAAAATACCAAAGCTACCTTCTAAGGAGAAACTGTGTTCTTGGTAAGGACCAAGAACACAGTTTCTACAAGAATAGCAAGCAAACACTTTATAAACTAAGAACACAGTTTCTACAAAAATAGCAAGCAAACACTTTATAAACTACTAAGTACTAGATGGATAAAGCTAAATAATATGATTTCACTCTTACTTAGGTTTGAATCAACGTCGAAGACATTTTTTGCAACCATTGAACATTTAATAACTCATTTGTTGCTTTCAGTTGTTCCCTTAAATTATTTAGTCTCATTGGCTTTCGTGAATTTTCTTTCAGAATTTCCTCTGGGTTTAACATTTTAATTCGCTTTTCCCTTATCTGCGTTTTTTTCGCTTATCTGCGTTTTAAGAGCATCAATATCATCTAAAACAACATGATTTATTTAGATTTACAGACGAATATAAATTTAAAAAGTAATCAATAATAAAACTAGCAAAAATACCTTCAATATATAAAATACAAAGGTTTGTAAGTTTTTTATATCTTCGGTGATCCAATCCAATCCAATCTCCTGTACTATATCATCATCAAGGAATCTGAGATAAGCATACCCCATACTAAAAAGAGTAAAAAGTTCTTAAATATTGTCATTAATTCTCAATTATTAATATAATAATAAATTATCATTAATTCTTTAGATCTTCTTTCATCTCCCAAAAGTCTTAAATGTGTGTATAAATTGAAGAAAATTTAATAAAACAAAAATTGTTAAAATAACTACGAATAATGTTCCATATTTCACGGTTTTGGAAAATTTAACACATTTGTTTTATTAATTGATTGTGGTGAAATATCTATTATTACAGTACCTATATGTACAAGGTGTATTCTGGTTGATGGTATACACTTTGTTTTGTTGTTTTGGGAAAAGTAACTAAGTACGAATATTTTGAAAATGTAAGTAATTACTTAAGTTGGATTTTTTCGATATAGTTAATTAGGTAGACAACTATTAAAACGTTTTTTTCTTTATTAACGTTGATAAAGTTCACAAGAATAAATGTATTCTACCACTTCACCCAAATTACATATTATAGTGACAATATTATTGTATGCTGATAGATTAGGTATTAGTACAGCTAATACACACAATTAGCTGTCGTATTAGGTTGATCTGAATAATCACTTACATTTTCAAAACAATCGTATGGTTACTTGTCGCAAAACTTCCAATATACCATCGACCAGCACTCAACCTGTATCTTATACAAATAACCATAGGTACCAAAGATTAATATACATAATATATTATTTATATTAATCTTTGCCTATACTGTGTGTCTAATACATTGCGTGCGTACTAATGATAATGATTACTATAATATTATATTAGCAGAGCATAGGCAATGTTTTTTATTCCTTATAAAGACAATGATATACCTTGGTAAAAAGAATAATTCATTTGCTTACCTGCTTCTTATAATTGGGAATCAATTTTGTCACATCTCACATCGTTGTTAACAAATCACAACACACAACACAAAGTTATTTAGTTATTTTATGCTGTTAGATAGTCATAGATGAAAGATATTATAATATATATTTAGGTTAGCATTTACACTTATTTTATTACACAATTGAGATAGAGTAATTAACATATTATTGATAATGAAAAACAAAACATAAACCGACGCCATAACAAAACACGAAATGGAATTTGAGAATTCCCCTTTGTTGTTTGTGTGTGGCATGGTCCGGCTAGGTTAGATTAAGTAAACAATTGTACCGCAGCAGTGTTGTCATAGGGAATTATCAAATTGTAACATATTTTATTCGACAATTCCAAAATCAAGATTATTACAGACTTTGTTGTCTGATTATTATGCATGAGTTTATTCAGTTGACGATAGTTTTTTACTGTTTTCTGGAATATATATATAATGACGACATAGAGATTGCAACAGATGTTTTAATTACATTTAGATATTTTGACTTTTTATATAAAGGCAATAACAAAATATGCGCCATAGCAATTAATATAATAATAGATAATAGGTATATAAATATACGCTATTATTGTTATAGATAGAGAATAGTAGGTATTAAATAAGCTACCAAAATTGAGTTATGACGACATACATGTTGTATTCACACGCACTTCTGGATGTGATTGTATTAATATTCATGTCTTCACCCATTCTAGAATAATTTTGAAATATACTATGATATAATTCTATACCGTGTCAGAAGTCAGCTGCAATCGGCAACACTGAACTCTGAACTATTCACAAGCGTCAAGCATAAACCACTATACCTACTTACTAGTTGCCAGATTTAGGTCAAATCCGCAGTTTTGTCGCGATTTTCTTAATAAAATCTTCATATATATTTGATATATTTATTATAAACTAAAATATAAATGGTGATATATATTACAGGTTGTCCATTATTTCAATTTTAGTTTTTTTCTTATTAGTTATTTTTTTATTTATTTAGTTATCATGTCATAGGCAAAACCAGGAGCAAATGTATGTTCATGCCAACGCAATTGTGACTCTTTGGATATACTTTGCTTTGTGATGGCTATACCTCGGCAACACTGAGTATCAGTATATGGTCAGCGTTGCCGGTTGTAACATAATAATTATTATTACAATTTTGCACTAAATCTGGTACTAAATTTGTACTGTAAGATGAATTTAATGAATCTGTACTAGGATTTTTTATATACTAAATTGGCCAACAATTGACCTTTTTTTCTTGGTGACGTAACATAATATGTTGTAAAATCTGAGCAGCTATAACATTATAATATTATGTTTAAGCATGTTATCGGCAACAGTGGATACGGTAAGAAAATCATAACTATTTTGTCAACACACAAAAAACAAAGTAGTAGTTGAGCATACATTAAAATGCCAATCAGAGCATTTGGGGCGGGGCTTTCCTTGGCGCGCATTTGAGTTTGAATTTAACCGCTATTCAACTTATTTTGAAACTGAAATTTCGTCGATATTTAATTGGAATGAGTTTTTCAGTAAAATAATTTAAATATTAATATGTATAAGGTATTCGCTAAGAAAGTCTGTTGAACTTTCTTTTGTAGTAGGTATTTCTCGATACACCTAGCTGAAAAACCTTCATTTCGTATATCGGAAAAACGATACTCAAATATATTTATGTAGGTATAATTTGAAGATACCGATCTAATTTTAAAATCATTTTATGCATTACAGATAGGAAGTCAGGAAATAAAAAAGGCACATTATTCTCAATAGTTTATTTTTAGCTATATATATTAAATTATACACAATGATAATAAATAATAATTACAACGAATATACAAATTAATACAAATACACCACTACCATACATACATATACAGGGTGTCCTACGGTGGTAACCCATTAGATTATTTCAGAAACTACTTCGAATTGAATTTTGAAAATTTCAGTGTCTATATTGTCAAATATGCTCTACTCAAATAATATAATAGCAACAACATAGCACTTCCGGTTATACCGGAAGTTGATGGCAACTTTGTTATTTTAAATTGAACGCCCTATATATTATTACATTTTTGGATTCTAAATAACATTTCAGACATATTTCATGTATCATGTCCAATACCTAACGTCAGTCGTTTTTGACTTATATCAAGATTTATGTCAACATTGACAGTTTAGGGCTCCATAAGAATTCCGTTTTTTCCTTGTAAATCAGCATTTAATAATTATTTTGCAGGTATTTTCTTATCAGGTGGGATCTTCTTTTTCGAATTGACAAGACATTTTCTGATTAGTTTATACAGGGTGATCAAAAATTATATTGAAAACGGTCTAAGAAAAACAGTTGAAAGTCAATTTTTTCAAATGGAATGGGTATATTGTTATTATTTTATCTTCCGTAGCATTAAAAAATAATGCAATTTTGTAATAGGTTATCATTTTCTAAAATGCATAGTTTTCGAAATATCGTCATTTTAAATGGGGGTGTGGACCTCCTCGACCGATCCAACTGTCTTTGTATTCGTCGTCCAAGTATTTACGAGCAACCAAACTAAAGTGGGCCGGAGCTCCATCATGCATAATGTACATGTTTTGTCCTTCTGGAAGCGGTATATCTTCCAGCAGTTTCAGCAGTACTTCTAGAAATTGTCGATAATCTGCACCGTTTAATCTGTTCCGTAAAAAATGTGGGCCTATCAAATGATCACCGACGAAGCCAGCCCAAACATCCACGGAAAATTGTTGCTGATGATGGCCTTCTGCAATTTCATGTGGATTTTCTTCAGCCCATATGTGGTTATTGTGAAAATTGAAAATACCATCTCTCGAGAAAAATGCTTCATCGGTAAACAAAAATTCGGCTCCAAACTTGAGCTATTTTTTCTCTCTACAAAAGTTGTCTTTTCCATATTCTCCAAACCGTCGAGTAAGGTTGGTTTAAGTTGTGAGCAATTCTTTTGGTATTTGTGGACGGATTGTCTTCAACTTCGTTGAGGACAGTCTCTTGTAGGGGAATTGCAACTTCCATAGGCCGCCTATTATCCGTAGTATTCTTTTTAAAACTTTCATTTCCCCATAGTTGTTGGTGAATGCGTTGAAACAAGTTATGGTGTGGTAGTTGGCAAGCAGGATGTCTTTAGCGGCCTATACACATGCAGGCAAGTCCGCAAGTGTGTCCAGATAAGTCCGCGAGCAAGTGCGAAACGAATTGCGGCCACACATTATTCAGGTAAACGTCGAGGTTCGTCAGTTGGTAGGACCTGCGCGAAAAATGAACGTCGAAGAAATGTGTGTGACTGCAACCGCTGTCGTTCTTGCAGTTGAAAGTATGGAAAAAAAAGAAAAAAAAAAGGCGGAAATGGGTGAAATCGTGGTTATCCAAACGTGATACATACTCGCATGTTAATTTAATAAATGAATTGAAATTAGAACCGAACGATTACAGAAATTATCTGAGAATGGATGAAAATACCTACCTCCCAAGTAACAAAATATAGTTCTAGGAAGGTTGTAAATTGGTTCTAGAACCACTTTATGGATTTTGTTTACATATGCCATTAGGTATAAAACAACCTCCTCTAGCCGGCTACACAAACTCCTGGCGACCAAAAGGGCCCACGCTACAGAACCTCCTGCTACCCTAAAAGTTGTCGACATTTCAGAACCTTAAGGTTAAATATTGAATATTTGTGCAGCTATAATATAACCTTTATATATCCTTACTAGCCAATATATAACTGAATTATAACCTATGAATCACGGGTTTAAAGTTCTAATTTAGCCACTAAAAGGTTCTAACTAGCTCCTTGCGAATTATCAACTACAACCTATTAGTAAATAGCGGAAAGCAGTCTTAAAACTATTAAGTAAAATATAATACAGACTGCTTCCAATTTTTGGATTAGTTGGTTAATATACGGTATTATTTCTAGTATTTAAATAAATCTTTGGTAGGTAATATTGTAATGGTAAATTATGATAATTATTTATCAATTGAAATGGTAAGTACAAAGTAATAATCGCTGATAAGCTGAAAATGTTCATAGTTTTCTTGTTCGAATAAGTTGACATTAGGGATTGGTTTGTGCCAAATAAATGCAAATTGAACGCTAATAATATCTAATAAAATATTAATTTTTATAGTTCGTTTTTAGTTTTTACTAAACGGGATTTTTCTTGTATTGGTGTTTCAGGAATGTTAAACGTATTTTTAAAATGTTCAAACAACAAAAAATCAAACTTTTGTATTTCATAAATAGGTACAATAAAAATTTGATAATACTGTGCATACAATTTCTTTGTGCGATTTTAATTTTTTGTTGTTGTTGCAAGATATGCCTTTCAAAGTGGTACAAACCATTGAAGAGGGAAAAATCTGTCTCTCAGTTATTCCAAGCATGTGGAAAAATAGGGGAATATTATCATGGCCTCCGAGATCCGAAGCCGGAAAAGTCCATGACGAATTATCTGTACCTAACAAAGGTTGGAAAACATATACCTGCATAGTTAAAAGAATGTTTTCTTCGTACAAGGATGCTTGTGGAGAGCAGGAAAGAATGCAAGATCTTGCTGATACGGATGGATAAAGCGATAGTGTTGGTAGTTACCAACCTACCTCCGATCCTGCAGATTTCAATAATTTGCGACACCTGTAAATTGAAATTGAATGTAAAAAAACTACTTGTTCTCTTTAGGTCAAATATACACTATGTTTTTCAAATGAAGAAATCTTGAGCGACGCTTTAAATATTTAACTGCTTTTTTTAACTTACTAAATTGAAGCAAGTAGGTATATAATATAGCGACACAAACTTAGAGAAAAGTCATTCTAAAAAGAAGATCCTCAATGGACTTCATATTAGCTGTAGGATGTTATATATATTTTTCACATATAAAACATTTAAGGGATACATTTACTTTATATTTTCCAATGCAGATGCCATCTTTCAGAACTACCAGAAGCTCTTCAACAAATTTTGACAAATATTCATTAATGTCATTAGGCTTGCCTTTACCATAATACAAACCAAGGTTCGAGGGTCCTTAGGCAGCTCAAAATTACTGTTTTTATTTAAAATATTTTAAAAATTGAAATTTGACTAACCTGCATTAGCAATTCGTTGAAAGTTCTGTCGCACCTTTTTTTTTAAATTTCCACTACGAGCTAGCTTTTCGTGAGACATTCTGTATAGATTCAGGAGACGTTCATGTTACCTTCTGTTTAGTCGAAAACAAAACTAAAAGATAATTTTAGTGACCGACCAAATAGATTTTAAATAAGGGAAGTAGTATTGAGTTATGCCAGAAAGCTTATTTAGTAACCTATAACGCATCGCTTCAACTAAATAGTCTTTAATCAGTTTTAAAATGGGCTACAGGTTATGGAAAAGTTGTTTAATTGACTTAAAGGCACAAAAAATGCGAAGTTATAATTAGATTCTAAACTAGCAGCAAAAAAAACTTATAAGTCTTATTTTGGCATTTAAGTGACTAAAAAATGCCTTATTTATAACCATTTCAAAACCTTAAGGTTTTAGAACTACTAGGTCCTAAAACTCCTCATATATATAGTTGATTAAACGTTTTTCAAACATGTTTCAAGCTGTATGTATGTATTACTTATGTATAGTTTTTAAGCTTAAGAAAAAGGTACACATTACCCATTTATAACCTTAAGGCAATTTTAAAGTCTTCCTCCTTAAATAAATGTTACTTGGGCTGGAATTGTTGCATTTAATAACACCACAAATATAACGACAAGACACGAGGATGAGAAGAGCCATAACACCACACGAAAGATTATCGAGTACACTCAGGTTTTTAGCAAGTGGTAGGAGCTTTGAGGATTTGAAATATACCGCTATTATTTCCCCACAAGCCCTTGGAAAAATTATTCCTGAAACGTGCCGAGCCATTTGCATTGCTTTGAAAGACTATATTATCTTTTAAAAATAAGAGCAGGTCGTAGTACCACAAAGTAGGTTTGTATACTTCTTCAGTGCCAGCCCAGACTTTTTGGAATCCATACATTTTTTAAACTCCTTTCGGAAACAACTCCGCATTGAATTAATTTTTTTGATAACGTCTTCCTTTGCTGCATCTTTGTTAATTTCTTTCAATTTCTCAACTACAATTTTGTACGCCTCTTCTTTGAAAATTTTATTGGAATACTCTTTTGATTTTATCTTCCACAAGCACGAATTGTCTTTATATAATTCTATAAATTCCATCATAATGTCTTCGTGTTTCTTTGATAGTCTAGAATTTGCCATTTTTTTTTCAGCGACTATTCTGCCACGAAAATCACATAGAAACAGTCTTGGCGCGGAACCTAACAAAAAACTAAATATACACTGACAAGTTGACCTTCGCACTTGCTCTAAAAATCAGACGCAATCTGATTCTCTTCGAGTCGCGCTTGGAACTGAACGCGCCGTGAGTTTTCAGATATACACATTCGCACTTACTCGCGTGTCTCGACCTGTACAGGCAAGTTTTAACACTTGCCTGCATGTGTATAGGCCGCTTTTCTTGATACAACCGCCTTGCTTCTGCCGAATTACCGCTCGCCAATCCGTACAGGTAATGTATTTCGCACATTTCACTTATAATTTTGTAATACAAATTTACTTTTTGCAGGTACAAACTTATTTTTTTGTTTTTGATAAACAAACAACAAACTGATTGTTCTTTTGACAGGAGGTAACTTGTTTAAAAATTTAAGGTCTACTTGGTAAAAAATTAATATTTTTTTTTATCTATTATTTTTTAATTTTGCAATTATGAAGTCAACGTTTAATTAGTAGAAAAAATTAAATTTATTGCAAAAAATTGACCATGTTTTTCAACAAGTTGATTTTGCTCGTAAACGGTCAATTTTAGAGCTTATGACCAAGAGTACCTTTTTTGTGTAGAAAACATTGGCACTTCAAATAGGTGTCTTAAAACCATACTATTTCCAGTGGCGTAAAAATTGGGGAGAAAAACACCCACTCCTCTTCAAAATCTTCACCATTTATGAATTAAAAAAAAAAATCTTGCACAAAACAAAGCTTATTATGAGTAGAAAATGCTTACAACAGCTGTTCCCTGTACGATAAACGGTTCCGGAGATATTCGCAAAAAACGGATTTTTTTCAATTTGAACAACCCTGTATCTCGAAAGTGGTGCATTTTAGAGGGTAAGTTAATAGAAACTTTTTTTCATATTTTTGGATGAGCCCTCACATCCTAAAGTCCTGCACATATCTTATGAAACATCCTGTATATTGTCACAAAAAGAATGAGATGAGTATAAGAATATGAATTTTATAGCAACGGTGCCTTCACCATGTTGCAATAAGAATTAGAAAGTAAGGGTTGAACCCCTTATGTCTTTGTAGTATTTGAAGATTCAGGTGTGCTCTACTGAGTTAAATCTTTATGTCGAGTTTATAGAAGGGTTTGAGTTTAGTTAAGTTACTCGCTTGGCTTGTTGAGCTACTCGAGAATCGCCCACTTACATCACGCTCACGAAAGAGTCTGTATTTGAACGGCGTCTCTCAGTTAATAGTTACTTAATTAAATTAAAAAATATTAAAATTAAAAGGAAAGTCAGATGAATATTACTAACTATTATTTATTTAATTATTTAAAACATGTACAAAAATCAATTCAATCAAAAAAAGGACAAGTCTCAAAATCAACAATTATATTAATCAAAAGTTCGTACTTATATTACAATTATCTTCTTTGCCGACACAGTTGATATTTCTTTCGCGTTAATAAAATATTTAATATTTATAATGATTAAAATTAAAACTCCAATTGCGTTAAATAAACTATAAAGCTTAAGACATTACCCAACGGGGGGATTAGTGCTTTTTGTCGCTAGTAAGACTCGACGTTCACTTCACCAAGGTTCGAGAGTTTTTTCCTGTTGCGTAAAAATTTATAACCTTTGATTTTCTCCACTCTTTCGAATATCGACCAATACAATTGTCTATTCTTAGCGTCGGTCGTACCGTTTTTTGCTGAATTTGCAATTTGTCTATTAGGTACAATACCGATGCTAAAGTCATGAACTTGTATAAACTTTGATGAACTTTATAATAATTATTAATCAGCATAAAATAGCTAGTTCGACCGGATGCAATATTTTTATATTTATTGTGACAATATTTGAACCACAATACACTTGAAACGGTATGTGCTTGCGCACGTTAGCACCAATCGTGACGTCAAGTGGATTGTATAGCTCAGTTTGAACATAGACATTTCTGATTTTGTAATTAATTATTTATGCATCTTACTAATAAGCTGAAAAAGGGTTTACATTTCTCCATAATTTAATGCATGGAAATATACATTGTGATGACTTATTATCAGTAGTAATATCCCTAGGATATTGATAATAGACGAGATAATTTTATGACAATCGAAAGCTCCTTCTTTGGTAATAGCTCGAAGTCGAAGGCTGAGGGCTGTTACCAAGCAACGAGCTTGAGAAACTTGCCATAAAATTATGAGGCATTTGTCAATGTCCGAGGGATATTCGGTGGAAAATTTTTTGACAGAAAAAATTATAACTCAATTCATATTCTCGTTCGCAGCACAATTCCATAAATATTCCCCAAATATATTTGTGACTGGAGGTTGTATTTCTGAGAATGTTTTCTTTGATTAGCGCATTTATACTTTGAACATTCGCATTGCCAAAACGCGACATTTTGAAATTTATTTGGAATGAAGTTGTCAAACTTAATAGTGTTGTCATAGTGATTGATAATTGCACTAAATGCAATAGTAGTAATACCCCTAGGGTCTTGTTAACACCGAGATAATTTTGTCATAGAGAATGCTGAAAGCGTGTTGCTTGATAATAGCCCAAGGCCGCAGGCCAAGGGCTATTATCCTTGAGCAACTCGCTTGAAGGATTCTCTATGACAAAATTTTGAGTATTTATCAAGGCCCGAGACGTATTCGATAAGATAATTTTTTACTTTGTAGATATCAAAAATTTGATTGTCAATCTGACGTTTAATAATTTTCAATACAAAATGTATTAGTTTTAATCAAACAAATATTATTAATTTTTATTTAAAACTACAGTTGTGAAAAGTACAATTGGTAAATGTTAAATTGGAAGAAGAGTTTGCTGAAGTTGACGGATTGTTAATTTCCACTGTTGAAGAAATTCATCGCATGGTGTTGATTATTTCACCATGGCGTTCTTGGTTAATATTCAAGTACGGTTTAATTGAATTAGAGCTGCTATGTCCTGTTATTTTTATTAATGCTGTGCAGGAATTCCTTTATTTGCCAAATGGCTAACTGCAGTTGATCTGTTCGAATGATTCTATATCTTTTTACACATAGTGTCCAAACCAATAGGGTGATTTGGTCCACATATTAATTGTGTTCTTGGCTACCGGTATATTGTCAAACCATGTGTCACTTTCGGATTTCCAGAAACGAATTGGTCTCAAGAATAGGCGACTGGAAGTAATATTTTTCCCTCTTTTGGACAATAATTTATGGAATAACCGAATAGGACATGCACTTTCGTTTGCAATATTTGGAACACGCCACTTATGTACTATTTGTACAACTTTTCGATCCTCCTTGGCATGTTTTACTGAATATTGGATTGTATTCAATTCTGTTGGTTGGCGTTCCATCATTATTTTTCTCAATCGTGAAATAATCTATAAGGCAATCAGCTGGTTCACCACCTCGCCAAACTAACTCAACAGCTACAATATGGTAAAAAAAAATTGTAAACCTTCTGGTGCACATTCATCCCATAATCCAATGATTCTAGCCAAATCACTTGAACTCAAATTTGATGAACTGCATTTTCGTTTGTTTGGATCCTGCTGTAATCTTTTACGTTTTGCATTTCTTGCATCTCGCGCATTTTTGAATATCACACTGGTAAATGGATCGAATACAATTTTGAAGTCATTGAAGTATTTTTCCTGGAGTAGCCTACTCGTAGTATTCCAAATTGTTTTTACAGTTGCTTCTTTATATTTAGTTCCGTCAGCTTTTCTCATATTTACCGCATAATCTTTCAATAATAGGGTTATTCTTTCGTAGTGATTGATCTGAACAAGTGAATGTGATTAAACTGAATGTGATTATACTGAACTGAATATTTGGCGATACCGAAAGATCATCTTTTTTGTGATTGTCTTTCACTTAACCTCGGAAACTTGTGAAAACAACCAAATCTGCTCTGAAAACTGGAAAATTATTTCTGCCATGATATTATTATCCATGTATTTAAACTTTTACAATTTATTGGTTTGATTCCAAATCATATGCCAATTATTATCTCTCAATATTCAATACTTTTAGAGGTTAACTGTGAACTGAACGAACTAACCGGTACCCAGAGGTTGATCAGTAAGGGGCAAGGGGGGTAGGAATTTTAATCAGTTTGGTAGAAGTGAGCGATGTCGAAAGAATGCGCACAATCGTGAATGAACTGACAATTTTCACTTAGTTCAGTACGAAAGAATAAACCTATAGTAGCCAAATTATGCAAACTCGTTTCAGCATTCAGTTCTTATTCTCTGGTCGCACAAAACTCGAGAAATATTTTCCATACATATTTTTTTTATTTGATTGTATTTTTTGGTATACTTATTATTGGATATAATATCAATAATTGCATCGTTAGATGCAATACTAAATCTTCGAGACATTTTTAAACCAGTTGTCAGTTTGACGTTTAATTAATTTTTAATAAAAAAAAACCCACATGTAGGGTAATATCGCTGTAATCCAGAGCTGATTGGATGAAATTTGACACATGACTTAAAATTAAGTAATTTGATTGGTTACTATATTTTGTAAAAAATTATCAGTGTAATGTTGACATGATTAGGTGAAATTGTTTCATATGCCACAAAATGACAAAATTTGATTGGTTGTTAGAACTGTCAAAAAAATTTCTAGATTAAATTTTAATGTTTCCCGAGTATTTGTCAGGAGTAGTAGAGTGTTTTTGACTAAACGAGCCAGAACTAATATTTTATTCATGTCTTATGTGATAATTTTAATATCATTTGGGCTGGATGCGATATATTTGCTGATGGGCTTCGGGAACTTATGCAATATGCGGAGTCCTGTGTTTGTCTTAAATGTACTCGTTTTTGTTTTTTGAAATAATTACCTATGTTAATATATTATGTGTACATTAATTTTTCTATTATAATTAAATAGTCTAAATTATTTGGTGTTTACTTATTTTGTTACTACTCTTAATAATTATTGTATTGTATACAGATAGTGTATTTTCTTTGAGATATTATATATATATTTTTATGGTGTGCATTATTACTGTTACTTTTTCTATTTGATTGTATAATATATTTGATTCATTGTCATTACAATAGTTTGTTTATATCATTATTATTTGTATTGCTCTGTAAAGGGAATATGTTTTCTGTTGGGCCATAAAGCTATTATTATTTTGGGAGCTATCTGAATGGAAAAATCCCCCAGAGGGCGTCTTGGGTGGCACATTGTGCTCTGAAGCTTCCGTGCGTCAGGGTGTTCCGCAGGCATCTATATTGGGCGCAACTCTTTTTTAATCTACATAAATTCATTGGCAAACTTACGAAACTTTATATCGACGATGGTAAATGGTCGTTGTATTATAGAGGTGTTATGGAATATAACAGTCTACCTAACGATTTCAATAGGTTAAGGAAAAGTGTAAACGACATATATATATATACCACACATCACATCAAATAAATGTTAATTTATTAATATCGCGTGATTGATCTTTTAATCATTTTGTTAGTTTTAAAGTTTTTTTGAGTTATTTCTGTTTGTTTATTTATTAAATATGAATTTTAATTAATAATAATGTATTGGCTGGTCTTGAAGTGACCAAGCTTTTGTAAAAAAACTTCGGTTAAATAAAGCAACTTTCGAGCAATTTTATAACGTGACAGGAGGATACTTGGCGCCTCCAACAAGAGCATCTGCTGTCCCAAAGCATATAAAGGTCTAAGAAAAAATAAAAAATATACACAAACTGGGCAAGAAGGCTTTTTTGCTCCGCATTTGCGTTTGCAGAGCGCTTTTTTCGTGTTCTCCCGGCAACTGATATTTATGCTTTACACAACAGTAACACAATACAATATATTCACAGATTTGGGAGTAATAAATAAATTACTAATAAAAACAATCACGAAAAACTAATAATAGTTTAAAAAATTCTAACCTTAAAACATCAAACCAATAACAAATACACGTCATCGAAAATTGCATAAAATACAAATATTTGATTGGTTGACCTCTACAAATTAATGCAACTTTGCGTGCACGTAAATATTTGCGATCGATTCAAATGGTTAAAGATGATTGCCTGAGGATGACTTTTTTGAAACGGGTCAAGATGAATTAATCAAATGTAGCATATTTATTCACCTTGTTGAATTTCGTAAACTGACATGAAATTGAATAAAAAAGGATGACCATAGGCGGTTAAACGGTGACTGAAAAAAAGATTTGTTTGGATAAAAAAAAAATGGAGTTGAACCAAACAAATATTTCCTCGGTATACGACAAACAACCCATGTACTTGAGACAAATATATGGTTGATTTGAAATATCCAAGTAGTATTTATTTGATTTAAATAAATATTTATATGACTTAGTACTTATACTTACTTGTTAACATGGCCCGAAAATGTAAGGATATATTTGTGTGCTTGAACTAACTAGAGTTATTTAGAAGAAAAATTCCATGTAGGTACTTGGCCCAACGGTGCTGCTATTTGGAATAAACATTTTTTTTTTATATTAAATATATAATTTGTTCTATCCAAAAAAATAATTTGTTCCGGAAAATCTGATATTTTGCTTCCAATAAATACTTTCTTTGTTACAAATAAATATTTATTTCTTCAAACATGTTTTTTTCTAGAAATTAATTTACAAATATTTTTGTTAACAAAACTAGGAACTGTTTGGATGAATTGTTCAAAAAACACCTACAAACGTAATAATTTGGGATTGATTCATTTTGAACACCTTGTAGATCTGATTTAAGATTTTTGTATGAACTTTTATAAAGAATGAACCTATTACCCAAACAATTGTGGCTACCACTAAATAATGTGCTCTTTAATAATAATGATATATATCTATCTTAAATCAGATCTACAGGGTGTTCAACATGAAACAATCCCCAAAAATATTACGTGTGTATAGGTGTTTTTTGAACAATTGATCCAAACAGTTTCTGGGTAATACGCGCCTAGTTGATTTCGCGTTTGATATCAACGCCCGTGAATATGTTTCAAACAAATATTTGTTTGAACTGAATAAATATTTCATTGGGTGACTTTCTTGTTGGTCCCTAAATATAAACAAGCCGCCATCTTTGTATTAAATACTGTTAAATAAAATCTCAATTTCAAGATCATTTACACATTATCTACTACCCTTATTTTGTCAATTCACTACGATAATATAAAAAAAGGATCTCATTATAATATTAGGTTTAGGTATCTATACATATACTTACATGCCATAAACAATCATGCATTAGTACTCAAGCATTTTAAGATTTTTTTGTTTTAATTATAATTAACTTATAACATTTAGGCACTCACATACGAAAAGCGGTCATATAAGCACCCTAGGTTCCACATCACTATAATAACGATTCAACGGACATTATTTTTTTTTATTTATTATATAATATATAGGTATAAGTTATAACTAACACAATAAAAACACCTTCTACATTGGACTAATACTAAACTAAAACGCGTGCGCTATGGAGTTGGATCCCCAACAGCCATGCGCGTCAGCTCATTTTATTATTATTTATTTGACTCAAATAACGGTGGACTTGTTTTAAATAACCAGGAATTAATTTTAATCTGTTATTTAAATTAAATACATATTTATTTCTGCCAAAGAACCCCAGGCCAAATAAATATTTTTTTAAAATCAAATAACTCTATTTATTCCGGACAATCACTGTTTATTTGGGTCAAATAAATTTTGTATGAGCTAAACAAATAAAAGCCAAATAATTATTTATTAGGGTTCATTTTTAGAATTTTTTTCGGTGTGGGGAATTTTTCTTCTCGTGGCTCTTATTGTATTTGTGTCAAAAATGTGATAAAATAGAGTTTTTTTTATACATAAAAATGCATAATATTGCCTGCTCGCACTAGGTGTATCCAAAACCATCTTGTTGCCAAATTTATTTTCATAAAATTGGGTTGAATTCGCCAGATCACCACGGTTTTATCAGTGGCGGCTCTTCCTACTTGTTTTTTGTCGAAAAACTTAAAGGTTTATAATTACGAAAATGGATTCGGAAAGGTAAGTTAAGTTGACGCTACATCAATTATGAGAATGGATCTCGACTATTTCGTAGGAAAAATAAATTAAACTGCCCTGAGTGCGACATACATTTCAGTAGCGTATCGACAAAGGCCACACGTGATGTGAGGAATTTCCAACCACATATGCAACTATACGTACTAGGGTTAAATAACGCACAAACTCTGCGTTACTTAGCCCAATTACGTATTTAGAAACTAATCCCTTATGTCTACGGTCACACTAAAAAAATCATAGCTCCCAAACCCTTTCACAAAATACAATGGGGCCTACGAAATCTGTGAGCTACTAACATATGCCACAATATGTACTAGGGCTAAATAACGCACAAAGTTTGTGTTACTTAGCTCAAGAACATATACATTTACTTTACTACACATTTACTACAAAAGTAATAAAACCTTTGTTGTTTCTTGATGAAAATAATTTAAATATAAGTAAAATGGAAGAAAATAGTACTCGAAGTAAGTTTTAATGAACCAGTTTATTATTCATGGACAATGTAGGAAAATTATAGAAAGAACATGCAGAAAGTTTAATGAAATGTATCCTGATATACAATGAACAAGATAAAGTTTGCACGCTTACAAAATAATTTTATCAAATATGGGTCAAAACAGAACAAAAAGCCATAATTAACGAAGCCTATGACTGCAGATGATGAATTCTTTGTATACCTATAGACTAGGGGTTCCCAAAGTGGGCGATAACGCCCCCTTGTGGGCGCTGCAGGTCTAAAGGGGGGCGGTAAGAGATCCAGAAAGAATGGGGGTGTTGTGTAGAGGCTTGGGGGGCGATTTGTAATTTTATCTAGCTAGGAGGACTCTTAGACTGAGCTCTCGACTACAACTTGTGGACATCAACTAATATTAATTAAGAGTAGTTAAGAGCTCAAACTCGGTTCGATATTTCTCTCGCGTAGTTCATATATCTGTCCTGTTTTATTCAATAAATAAAAGAAAAATCATGTCAATCGGTCGCTCCGTTTCGAAATGAAAGTAGACACAAACAAACAAATAAAAAGGCAACAGACACACTTTCGCATTTTAATAGTTATTAGTATTCCTAGATAGGTAATTTTCGCAGATAATAGACCACGGGCAATCATATTATAACACGGAACACACAACCGGATTTGTACCTTCCTGTATCAATCGGCTTGTTCATAGAATACTTGTTCTTACTTGTTGAGTACGATTGAGCGTCGAATGGGATAAACAAGTTTATGCATGTGTATTCCTGTCGGTGCGTGCTGCTTATGCAATCCTATATAAACAAGGTAATATTTATTTTATTCTCATTTGCGGTTTCGCGCGTAATAGATAAGCAGTACTTAAGTTTAACAATTACTTACGTATTCCTCAAAACAAAACAATGTCAGAAGTAAAAAGGAAGAGACGGCAATACTGTGCGGAATATTTTAAATTCGGATTCATTGAAAATCCCCCAAACCCATCGTTGACTTCTATGTCTAAAACATTTTCGAATGAAGCAATGAAGCCTTCAAGACTGCAAGATCATTTAAATAAAATGCATCCAGATAAGAAAGACAAGAATGTAGCATATTTTCAAGACCTAGAGAAGAAGCATAATACTCAGCCAAGTGTAGCAAAACTATTTTCGGCGGCTGCTAAACAAAATGACGACGGACTTCGAGCTTATTCGTACAATATCTCTTTGTTAATTGCTCAAAAAGGCAAACCACACAACATCGGAGAAGAGTTAATTTTGCCAGCAATAAAGGAAGTAATAACTACTGTGCTTCATAAACCGGCCGCAGATATTATCCGAAAAATTGCTTTGGGTAATAATTCTATGCAAAGACGAATTGATGAAATGGCTGAAAACATGAAGGATCATTGTGCAATTATCTGAGGACTAGTCAATTCTCAATTCAGCTCGATGAGTCCACTTTACCAACTAATAAAGCATTGTTGCTGTCTTACGTGAGGTTTATTAAAGATGAGAAAATATGTGAAGAACTATTGTTCGCTAGAAATTTAGAGACCGATACAAAAGGCGAAACCATATTCAATACATTGGAAAAGTTTTGTGATGAGAAAGATATTCCCTTGAAAAATATTATATCAGTTGCTACGGATGGCGCTCCGGCTATGACAGGGTGCCATAAAGGCGTCATAGCGTACTTAAAAAATAAAATTCCAGATATTCTTGCTGTACAATGCGTTATTCATAGAAAACATTTGGGTGCTAGAAACTTAAGTGACCGACTATTTCAATCACTGCAATATGTCATCAAAGCAGTCAATGAAATCCGTAACAGCTCTTTGAATGATATATTATTTCATCAGCTTTGTGTTACTAATGACGAAGATTTCAACCGTTTGTTGCTTCATACTGAAGTTCGTTGGCTATCAAGAGGCAATTGTCTGACTCGATTTTACAACCCGTTTGACTCTGTGATACGGTTCTTGGAAACTAAAGATACAGGATTGGGCAACAAGCTCATTACATCAAACAATGATATAGCTTACATGACAGACCTGTATAAATTGTTCAACGACATGAATCTCCAACTGCAAGGCGATGAACTAAATTTAATTAAAACAAAAAATGTCGTTGCTGCTTTCGCAGCCAAACTGCTTCTGACAAAAATAATATGGCCAGACGTGAGTTTCACAATTTTCCGAATTTATCAGTATCCTGCAGTAACGACGACTTGTTTGCCTACTGCCAACATTTGGAAAACCTCCACATTGACTACACCGAACGATACCAGGACATTTTGAACTTGGAAATACCAGACTGGGTGTTGGATCCGTTTTCAAATGTCAACACAGCAATGTCACCTCAGCTGGTAGAAGAACTTATAGAATTGACAACAAACGAGGAAATGAAAATCAAGTTCAAAAATTGCTATCAAGAATTTTGGCTACAAAAACCGATCCAGCAATTGTACCCTGGATTGTCGTCTATCGATTCTTGATTGCATTCCCATCGTCATATTTGTGTGAACGTGGATTTAGTGCTGTCGCAACGCTGCTTACTAAAAAGAGAAATCGTATGTATGTTACCGAACGTGGCGACTTGCGGCTGTTCTTGAGTAAATTGGAACCTGATATCAATAAACTTATTAAACAGCATCATATTCATCCTTCACATTAGTTTTTATATAAGAATCGATTATGTTTGTTTTATTTTGAATAAAAGATACTCTGTCTGAATACCTACTATAAAGTTGCGTTTCAATAATCATTCTCTTGGGCAGGTGTAGCCCGTAAGAGTTAACTTGAGACCTGAACGCCGTTGTGTACTACCTACTGCGCTCAGGGCTCAAATTAACTCTTGTGTAGTGGTTTTTAAGTAGGTGAAAGAAGGGGGGCGCTCAAAAATAATTTATTCTCAAAGTGGGCAGTAGACAAAATAAGTTTGGGAACCCCTGCTTTAGACTGTGTCCAAGATAAGAGTGGGATAACATTGTAATTTTGGAAACGGTAGGAGTTAAAGGTTAAATAGAGAAAAATTGTACGATTTTAAATGGTGTTTTCAAAATTAAACTAACTTTAGTCTTTTTTGAGAATTTTTGAGAAACAATTTTTTGCGAATTTAGTTTTAATTTATTTCTGACATTATTTACAGATGTAAAAAAATGAAAAGCACTTTTTGAGGAGAATAAATTGCCTGATATGTATGTATGATTTACGTATATAGATCCATCCTTTAAATTAAAATTAATTTTATATATTTTAATGTGTTAAATGTTGTGTTTGTAAACTATAAAGAAAATTGTGTGTTATTTTTTGATAATGACGTATTGGAATTTGTGTAAGAAAAATGGTCAGCCCAAGGAAGTTACTAATTTTAGTGTTTATTTATTGACGAAAATAAAAATGTATGTTTTTATTTAAAAAAGTTATGTAAAGAAGAAATTTTTTTATAAGAACCGAACACCCCAAGAAAAAGATAAACTGGAAAAAAATTACGGTTCAAGAATAATAAAAAAATAAATATATATGTATGTTTATATTCCATGTCTAAGTTTATCAAATCCACCATTGTAACGACGTGAGTTTGTATGTCATGCCACTGATGATGGAATAGTCTTGCCAAAACATGTCTGGCAACAACGCCATCCTTAATTTAACATATATTGAATGAATTTTGTGGAACAGACGTCGTTTGATTTATCTATTATTATTTTGTTATTTTTAATGATTGTTTTAAGTATTTAATTATATTCACATTTTTTCAATCATACTGTTGTTATACTTTTAAAAACAATAAATAAATGAAATAAAACTGCGTTATTTTCCATGAATTTGTATTTTATTAAATTTATAAAACTATAACAGCATATATACAACAACGATGTCAAAATTATGAACACGATGTTTTATAAATAATTTTACTTATTTGATTTTTAGGGTACGTATAGGTATAGTACATTACAAACTATGATTAAACTAAAGAAAATATTATTTACAACAAATAGCTACTACTAACTAATATAATACTTATAGGTATAATATAAACAAGACATTAATTTTTACAAAATGCAGTTATGGTTCTGCTTTATCCCTCAGATGACATTGATTCTGTAGGAGTGTATATTGCTGAATCTGGAGATAAAGAGCTCGTGTTTGACGGGCTCCACTTGCAAAAGTCGTCCTTCCTAAAGTCTGAGAATTGCCTTGAGACCGCATAATTCGCTGTAAAAGAGAAAATTGTTATATAGTTACTAATATATTTATATATTTCTTGAAGTAATCCATATAACGGAGAGGAGATTGAATGTATATGTAAATAAAACTACGCTCTCTCCACAAAATTACTTAATTTTGTGGAGAAAGCATAGCGTATATTTGATTCATAAATCTTAAATTGCAACATAATAACTTACCTTCGCTGTTATTGGATCTAAGCAATTTGTTGATTTCAAAGCATGCAGAGTGTTGTTCGATGGAACACATTTTGGAGATTACTCTAAATTCCTTGGGATCTACCTCGAACGAAATATTTGCGTCCTCCAATGGTTCTTTCGGAGCTTGTTGTAGAATCATTAACATTGTCCTATTGAATGCCGGGTGATTATTCGGTAGTTTTGCCTTGACCATAGTGACAACGTCCCGGAAGTACTTTTTTTGCGCGTTCAGCGTAATAGTTTTTGTAAGAAGTAAACGGTGGAGCCGTCTTGTTAGGACTTCACCTCGATCTTTTAAAGCAATTTGACAGCTAAAAATGAGCATTATCTATTAGTCTCAGATATTGTTATATTACAATTAGTAAAAATGACTTACCTAGTATTTATTTGGTGAATTTTTCTTATAGATGCTTCGCAGTCTCTGTTAATAGCTCTAATTCCCAATGATATAGTATTCATTGTTAATCTACAGTTAATCGCACATTCCTTGGCAGCTTGTTTCAAATCGATAAGTTCACTTTGCATTTGTTTTTCAAAATCAGCAATTGTATGGTAATCATGATTAGCATGACGACTTTTAATACATGTAATACATAAAGGTGTTTGCTCACATGTGGCACACAAATAGAGTTGAGGCTTTCTATGTATGGTACAAACTATCGTCGATGACAGTTCATTGCTAACCAACACAAATTATTTTTACTTTCCCGCACACGGAACGTATTGTGAACGCGTTAAAAAAAATTGAGATAAAGACGGATATGACCATTTTAAAGTTACCTGAGACGATTAAGACCATTTCCTGATGGAAGTCTGTCTGTCCGTGTGTATGTATGTATGTGTGTCTGTGTGTATTCTTCCACGGTAGCGCCCATACGCTTTAACCAATTAAGCTAAATTCTGGTATATGTTTTGGGGCAATCCTCGGATGAACCCGTTAGTGTTTGGTTGAAATCGCGTAAGCTAAATTTTCAAATAGCAGTAGGGGTCGAATGATAATTTTAACGCATTTTTTATCTGCTTTACAACAATAGATCACTTTTGAGACTTGCCGTCATAATTCTCGAGAAAATTGCGTTTAAAGCAGTTAGGTAGGTAGAACCAGGGGCGTAGTGACCAGTGTTCCGCGTGTTCCACGGATGACGGGCCCGGTATCATCAAGGGGCCCGGTACTGCATTCTGCATCTTTTCTATATTAAATACCTTACATTTATTTGACTTGATTAAAAGTTTTATCACAAATTATGTTGACTTCTTACAAAACAGAGTCTGACGAAGCAAATTCTTTGAAGAAAAATCTAGAAATATTTGAAACTATCATATTAATCGTTTTGCAAACAAAAATGTTGAAATGTACTGATGCTCTTTGGAAACTACTACAGAATAATCAGCAAAACCTTGAAAAAGCATCAAACATGTTTAATACTGCTCTCGAAAACATCAAAACACTTATAAATAATTTTGATTTATTGATAAGCGAATCAAGTAGTTTTATTGCGGAATGGGATAAAGGCGGAGTTTTACAAAAGACAATAACGATTTTTTGATGAAAAGAATAGTATATTAAGTATTGAGAACAGTAAGTGTAGTTTACCGATCGACGACAATGTTTGGCGACTGAGCGAAGCGAAGTCGCCAAAATTGGAGGAGATCGGTAAACTACTTACTGTTTGAGATGCTTATACTATTTTTTGTACGATCGAAATAGCTGAAATTGCAATTTTATTATTTTTAATAATTAATATTTTCAATTAAATACAAATTCAGGTTAGCTGAATACCCTCTACAAAGTTGCAGTTGAACGTTGTCATGGAACTAATTGTTATTGTTATGATTGTTATCGTATTTTTTATGTCATGTATTTGTCAAAACTTATTTACATAAGTATTATTATTGAAAATGAGTGACTTTGAATGGCAATCTCTTGATGAAGCATGGAATGTTGGAATAGCCGCTATAATTCCAGAGAACGGTATGAAAATGCTTATAAAAGTTCATAGCTAATGCCGTTTAATATACAATTTAAAAATCAAAATAATGACGTCAGAATAAATGCGCAATGATATACCGTCATGAATTTACTTACCGTTCTCTGAACGGTAAGTGAATTACTTACCGTCGTGTTTGGGTTGTCAGCCAGTAAATGTCACTTACTGTCATAAAGACAGACACGGTAAACAATCAAAAAAGGTCGGTCGTACAAAAAAATCATTTTCAAGTAGAATTAAATGAAGACTGGTTCAAAATAAAAAAATTTTATACAACCTTAGATATTATAATATCTCAGTTCCTTCCTTCCTTTCTATTTTGGCCTCTACACTTAGGTAATACAGCCATCTTTGTAATTCTTGGACCTACAGTTTAGCGTGGAATCCGAACCACGGTCATCGACCGCCAGATGCCAGCACCCACGACTATATAGTCAATAACTACTTGACATAGGCAAGTCTACCGACTCGACCGGGAGCACCGTCCACCCATCCAACCACCATCCACGCGACTAGATACTGCGATATCATAATCACGTCGATGCGCGCTTGCACATGTGGGCATCTCCCGGCCCAATATCTCAGTTAAAAAATAGAACGTCCGGGATAAGTGAAATTTGCAAAACTTTTCGTAGATTATCTGCAGATGTGTTAGGTGATGATGCTGAATTGTATCGGATGGGTCAGGAATTGTACGTCAAATATTCCGATGACATTTCCGATACGATATCGTCTCAAATTGTTTAATTTAGTAATTGTTTTAAGGGTGATTAATGTAAGATAAAATCAATTAAAGGCCTAATGGAATTTATATTAATTGAAAAGCTCAGTTCCTGTAGTAGGTTCAGCGAAATTTTGACAGCTTGCGACATATTCCTGTGTCTCCCTGTATGTGTAGCAACAGCCGAACGTTCATTTTCCATGTTGAAATTGATAAAAAGTTTTCTTAGAAATACCATGGGACAGGAAAGACTGTGAGGGTTGGCAATTCTGTCAATTGAGAACCGGATTGCGCGAAAAATAGACGTGTCTTTCATAGTATCGACTTTTGCGAATATTAAGGCAATTTTTTTTTTTTTTAATTTGATCAATTATTTTTAGTGCAAGACTATTTAACATTAAACCATGCAAGATAGAGAGTTGGTTAAATTAGACAAAAGTTGCGGTTTTTGATGCCTATTTAAAATCTCTTGACTGTGTAGAGAAATTCTTTTTAGCTTTTGAAATACAGGGCGATTTGTGAAAAATGTAAAATCTTATTTTCTTAAATATTTCGAAAACTGGTGATTTCCGAGAGAAAGTTTTAAATCAAAAGTTTAATGGTTCTAACTTCTAATATGTCTATAACATGGCACTTTCAAAATCAACACGTCTTAACGTTTCGTTTTGCAGCTGCCACCATCAACTTTGTTTTTTCAAATACAGACCTGCATTTTTATTTCTCACTACCTTTAAATTAAAGTATAACTCAAGTACGGTTTCTGACGTTTCGATTCGATAGTAGTCATCATCAATGATTTTTCCATAATGCACACCTGCATTATTTTTTGCTTAGCTAAAATACGAAATGTGTTACTACATAATGCCCTTTAAAATATTTTATTTTTGCTCAGCAATAAAACAGGTCTGTATCACGGAAAAATCATTGATGATGACTATTATTAAATCGAAACGTCGAGATCATACTTGAGTTATACCTTATTTTGAGAGTAGTGACAAACCATTTTAGAAAACAAAATTTAAGAAGCAGGTCCGAACTTAAAAAAAAAAACAAAGTTGATGGTGGCAGCTGTAAGGCAAAACGGCGGACGTTAATTTTGAAAGTGCCGTCTTGTAGACATATTAGAACCATTAAACTCTTGATTTTAAACTTTGTGTCGAAAATCAATAGTTTTCAAAATATTTCAGAAACTAAAAAGAATTTGCCTACATAGAGATAATAAATAGGCATCAAAAACTGCAAATTGTGTCTAATTTAACTAACTCTCTATCTTGCACGGTTTAAGAAATACCATGTACCTATATTTTTTAGTTTTTATATTTTAAATTGTGCTTTGGTTAAGTTTGATTGATTTTTTAATAAACGTATAAATATTGGTACTTTGTTTTTCAATGGGTGTGGCGGTGGGCCCGAAAATTCCTTGGAACACAGGCCCGTAACGGCATCACTACGCCCTGGATAGAACGTATATACAGAGTGTGTATATAGTGTGGAAACCCCTGTATATTTCCGACAATAGTCTTTATTTTGAAAAAATGTTTATAAAAAATTATTTGATATAAATTCTTACACAACCTGCCGAAGTTCAATTTTTTATAGCGTTAGCAGATTTGTTGCTATGGCAATCAACTTTGTTTTTTTAAATCACATGGTATTATATTTTTCGGTAGGCCATTTATTTCTGGATACGACAAATGACATCTAATGCTGTTGCGTCATGGCGTAAAGGCTTAGCTGATTTCCTGATTTCAAAAATCTTGTTTCACCCTGTTGAGATTTTGTGTCCAATCCAGTGTGTAACACAATTAATAAAATGATACTATGCGAGTAAAATTACTGAAAAGGTTGTAGGACTTACCAGTAAAGGGAAAATGTTGGAATTTGCACTTGGAAAATGTATTTCTATTCACTTGTATATAAAAAGGGCAGGTAATATTTTCGCGTGTGTGCTTTCGACCGGTCCGACTTAACTTGTACGACTCGTCGTCTCCCTCTGTCCATTCAATGCGCGTATAGGCAGGAATTGTATATACGAGGCGCGTTTGGGATGTAAAATGAAAGGGATAGCAGGAATTGTTGTATAGCATTACAACGGAATTCAAATTTGTAAATAAAATTAACGCGAGCAAAATATTTTTGAATGCAACAATACATTAGATATGAATATAAAAAGGAAGACAAACAAATGATTGTTTCTTTATAAGAATTACTAAATCAAACCGTAATAAAGTAAAAAAAGGCAAATTAATAATAACAAAAATAAACACATAAATATACACATAAGGCAGGACGAACCAAATGCCTTGTTACCGCCTGCAGCTGTTTTTGACCTTCCCATTTTTAGTTTGTTTCTTACACTACCAATTTCGTAAAATTTCTGACATAATTTAGATACATACCTTTTCTGAATTTGGGGCCGGTTAGGATACAACTAATGAAAGAGCCTGCACACTTCTTCATAACGGCGTTTTCTGTCACCGTAGCCACCATCATCAATCAATTATTTGTTTTTCCGTTAATTCTGCCATAGCAATAATGAGTGTGAGGTTATATTTGAGTTTTTCGATTTTTGTTTGTAAGGAAACTAACTGAACACAAGCAACTGACAAAAATTATTTTTATTTGACAGCTATACAATGTTTTCCATGGCAAATTTAATTTTAATGATCTGTAAACGAAGAACATTGGCAGGTTGTGCCAAAAATTATACCAAAAACGTGAGATGCAAATTACGAAAACTAATTTGTGTAATTTGCATCTTTTGGTTTTCCTAATTTGCATCTCATGTGAACGTAGAATAAAAATCCAAAATTTAATTTGAAAAAACGAAAAAAGAAGTTTAATTAATGATTAAATTTAATTTATAAAAATAAAAATATAAAAAACCTTTTCTTCCTCACGTTGATTCTGTAATGCCTTACTTTTACTTTAATAATGTTTTATCACTGATGATAGGGGTAATATGTGTCCTCGATACATGGTTTGACGTGGCACCATTAGTAAGTGTGAATTAATAAATACAATTTGTGGAATTAGACTTCTTCCAAAAAAAACTGCTCTAATTGTTTCCTAGTCCTTTCTAAAATACTTGGCAGGGCCGTTAACCTTTTTCAGAAATCAATTCATATGTTAACTAATGGTTTTTAATGAATTACAAACTTACAAACACTCACAATTTTATTGTTGGTGCTGTTAAAAGCTGAGACGTAATGAATATTAAATTGATGTGCATTTAAGTAAAATTTCACTTTAATCCCTTTGTATAAGCATAGGTATTTCACGAAAAATGGTATTGGCGTATCAACTGCAATAAACTACCTGTTTTAATCCCATTGTGTAGAAAATCAAGTAAAAGATGCAAATGTGCAATAAGTTTGAATTATATTTTGAATAATATGTGAAATATAACAGAGGGACAAAATTACTTGCTTTCAGAAATTATAATAAATATACAATCCGGTCCTTTTACATTTATAGTAGGCATTCTCGGGTTTTATGATGGGAATTATTGAAATACAACTTAGCAATACCATTTTTCCTGAACTATACTTATGCTGATTGCTAGGTAGTAAGATTTATAATTTTTACAGCCGTATTGTATTATGCACAATAATAAGGTTGTTATTATGATATTTATGTTTACTGAAATAGTACAGAAGATTTAGAAAATACCTTATTAAAATCTAGGTATTATGAACGGCCGTTGGTCATCAAATGTTAATTAAAACTAAATAAAAGATTTTAGAGCAATTATTGGATGTCAGATTCTTCCAGAATTTCGAATATTCTTAATCATTTTTCTAACGTTCAAGATATTATATTTTCAGAACAGTAAAAAGGCATGTAAAGGCTGTGTACTCACCAGAAATTTATTTTAGCCGCATAATAAATAAATGAATGCTACCGTCAAATTTTAATTTGGCAGTGTATTGTTTTGTCAGTACTTAGGCAGTGTGTATTATTGAATTACAAATCCCAAATAATAAGAATAACCTTTATTTTGTATAGCATCGGGGAACCGTATTATATTGTTTTGAAATTTTGTGTTTGGGGGATTTATGTTATTGGATTTGAGATTGTTCAGTTCAGGGTCAGGATGGAGCTGTGAACAGAAAAAATGTAAAGTATCGGCCGTTGAGCGGGAGCGGACAAGTTTTACTAAAAAACTTTTGCTCCTTGCTCAGGGTATTATATATTTAAATAGTAGCATACTATTATTTTTCTTATATTTATTTTTGGCTTTATATGTATTATAAACAAGTTTATATTTTGTGGATTTTTTTTAATGGAATTAAATATATTATTATTATTATCAATCGTATACATTGCTCTATCTGAAAATGGTCAATTGAAAAGCGTTTACGTTCTAATATACAAGAATGAAAAACTATGACCTATCACTATATAAAAACACCGATACAATTCTTATACTCGATAGTATGTACAACTCATTTAATTAAAGACTTGGGGGTGTTATTTTCCAGAAGACTAACATTTTCAGTTCCGATAACAAAACATCCTATCGAAATATTGGCTTTTTGATAAGAAACATTAAGGAGTTTAAAAATGAGAAAGCTCTGGATTTGTGAGCAATTTTTCTGGTACTTGTGGTCGGATTTTCTTCAACTTCGTTGAGGACAGCCTCTTGTAGGGGAATTGCAATTTCCATAGGCCGCCCACTATCAGTAGTATTTTTTTAAAAAGTTCCATTTTCCCATAGTCGTTAGTGAATGCGTTAAAACAAGTTGTGGTGTGTTACTTGGCGATCAGGATGTCTTTCTTGATTCAACCGCTTTGCGTCAGCCGAATTACCGCTCACCATTCCGTACAGGTAATGCATTTCGCACATTTTAGCGTTTGTGTAATTATTTATTCCCCTCATTAAATTGAGACTCCACGGAAAATGGACTACTTCATAAATATTCAGTTTTAATTTTGTGATACAAATTTACTTTTTGCATGTACAAACTTAATGTTATTTTTTAATTTTGCAATTATGAAGTTAACGTTTAATTAGTAGAAAAAATTTATTTCAAAAAATTGACCATGTTTTTCAGCAAGTTGTTTTTCCTCGAAAACGGTCAACTTTAAAACTGATGACCAACAGTACCTTTTTTTGCAGGAAACATTGGCAGTTCAAATAGGTATCTTAAAACCGTACTTTTCCAGTGGTGTAGAAATTGGGGAGAAAAACAACCACTACTCCCTCAAAATCTTCACCAATTATAAATAATTTAAAAAAAAATTCTTGCACAAATTTGTAAAATTGTAATGTAGTTAGTATTTGTCGAATTTATTTCCTATTTGATGTATTGCTCTGTAAATAAATAGATTCTGTTGAGCAATATAGCTTATTATTATTATTGTTATCTTGAACTGTTTTTAGAAAAAAAATTATTTCGATTTTTTTGGCCAAAAACAGGTTTTCCGAAAAAATATCGTTTTTCATAGCCCCTAAAGATAGTATCTTGCAATTTTGAAGGTGCTTTAGGAACGTCTTAGGTTATTAAAAATAGGCATAAGTCGATTTTATCAAATGGAACACCCTGTATATTGTCATATATTCTAAATGATAATCGAATTGCCTTTCAAATAATAGATCATATTCCTATACCTAAAATCACCCTGTATATTAAAGAGGAATTTATAAAAAAATGTAAGGGTTTTCGATATAAAGTTTATAAAATCAACAAAACAAAAATTCACAGAACCAGTTCATGTCTCCTTTCTCGAAAGATATTTTGGGAAACCGTGAATGGATGAATTCATCTGATATTTCCACTATATTTTGAAATTTGTTTATGAATTTTACTACTTTCGGAATCAGAATTACAATTGATTTTATCTAGTAAATTTTACTACTACTTTGAGGTATTTTATTTGTAAATTAAGTGGTCGGCAGACTTGAACAGCATATTACTATGCAAAATGACACGGTTCTTATCGAAGTCAATTTAACAAAATTCATATAGATCATATACATATTGACTGCGAGGGAAAAATTGAGCTTCTTGGAGGTGTTTTTAATGGTTGTAGTGAGTCTCGCCTCAAACCAGCTGATTGCGTGATCGAATATTTCATTAAATAACGCTCGATAGAAGCTTTTGAGAGTGCTAAACGCTAATCCACAGATTCCTTTATCGTGCCGTTTCGGAATGTTTCTTGTGCGAGGCAACACAGGTTCATTTAGATTTAGTTCTTTATTAGTGACGTACAAGCATGTTTTCCATAGAATGCATTATCCCGTTTCATTACTAATAAGTAGGCCTTAGTTGTGCAAGTCTAGGTATAGATGTTTCAAAAAATAACATTCTAAACTCCTCGCTATTCGAAATGCAAAAAAATGTACCTATTTCGGGTTTGTATTCCAATAATACACACTGCAGCACTGACAAAACAAAACACTGCCAAATTAAAATCTGACGGTAGCAACCATTTATTACAGGCTAAATTAAATAGTAGTTTATGGTACCTTCCACACATTAGTAAATACACTCCGGACTTTTGAAGCCAGTAGAGTACACAGCCTTTTTAGGGTTCTACCATAGTATATTTTGTAACGAACATGAAATGACATATATTTCCTACGAGTATTATCGTTTGCAGTACTGGCCTGTGGCTCATGCTGCAAATCATACGAATAGGAAATGCTTATTTCATGTGAGTCTCAGACTATACTGTTCCTACCACTGTTTTAATGGTTTTGAATACATTAAACATAATTTTTAGGAAAATATTTGTTCTTCAAAATGTACCTATACTCGCCCTGGTGGCGTAAGCCTAAATTCGATGAGTTAAAAGTATTAATTTGACTAGGTGGTGTTAAACTATATTCACTATCACTGTTTTTTCATTATATAAATAATAATAAACTGTCAATTTGGTTTAATTGTATTGTCGGCGTTGATATGGTGATTTTCATAACCGATGCTACTTTTGTCATTACCAGGAAATTTACCCGTGCATTTTTAAATATTTCCCACTTGTTGTTGGGCAACAAATGAATACAGCATTACAATGTACTACATTTTCAAATTATGATTGAACATATAGGTAATAAAGGCATTTAAAGACAGTCCTAGAAAAACAACAATAATCAAGAATATTCTGGAAGAATCTGACATCTAATAATAATAATTGGTCTCTAAATTCTTTTATTTAGTTTTAAATAACATTTTACCTTTCCTAATGACTAATTTTCTTTAGGTATTTTCTATAAATCTTTTGTCATTTTCAGTAAACATACCTCATCATAACAACCCTTATTATTTTGCATACCTACTATAATCCGGGCTCTAAAAATTACAAACCTTACGAGGTGCATCAGCAGGTACAAAGGGATCAAGGCGCAATTCTACTATAAATACACTAATGCACATCGACATAATATTCATTACGTCTCCGTTTTCAACAGAAGCAACAGCAAAATTGTAAGTGTTGAGTGTTTGTAAGTTTGTGATTGTATAAAAATTATTCGTGAAAATATGGATTCATTTGAGCGAGATTTTAGAAGGCCCGTCAGCAATGAACTATCATCGACGATAGTTTGTACTGTACATAGAGAGCCCCAACTCTATTTGTGTGCCACATGTGAGCAAACTCCTTTATGTATTATATGTATTAAAAGTCGTCATACTAATCATGATTGCCATACAATTGCTGATTTTGAAGAACAAATGGAAAGTGAACTTAGCGATTTGAAACAAGCTGCCAAGGAATGTTCAATTAACTGTCGACTAACAATGAATACTATATCATTGGGAATTAGAGCTGCTAACAAAGATTGCGAAGAATCTATAAGGAAAATTGATCAAATAAATACTAGGTAAGTCATTTTTACTAATTGTAATATAACAATATCTGAGACTAATAGATAATGCTCATTTTTAGCTCTCAAATTGCTTTACAAGAACAAGGTCAAGTCTTAACAAGACGGCTCCACCGGTTAGTTGTATCAAAAACTATTACGCTGAACGCGCAAAAAAAGTATTTCCGGGACGTTGTCAGCATGGTTAAGTCAAGACTACCGAATTCAGACAATAATCACCTGGCATTCGATAAGGCAATGTTAAAGATTCTAGAACAAGCTCCATTACTACCATTGGAGGAAGCGAATATTTCATTCGAGGTAGATCCCAAGGAATTTGGAGTAATCTCCAAAATGTGTTCCATCGAACAACACTCTGAATACTATGAAAGCAACAAATTTCTCAGATCAAATAACAACCAAGGTGAGTTATTATGTTGCAACTTAAGATTTATGAATTAAATATATATGAATATATATGTAAATAAAACTAACTACGCCTTCTCCACAAAATTACTTATAATATATTTACATATACATTCAATCTCATCTCCGTTATGGATTACTTCAAGAAATATATTAGTAACTAAATAACAAATTTCTCTTTTACAGCGAATTATGCGGTCTCAAGGCAATTCTCACACTTTGGGAAGGACGACTTTTGCAAGTGGAGCCCGTCAAACACGAGCTCTTTATCTCCAGATTCAGCAATATACACTCCCACAGAATCAATGTCATCTGAGGGATAAAGCAGAAACATAACTGCATTTCGTAAAATTAATGTTTTGTTTATATTGTACCTATAAGTATTATATTAGTTAGTAGTACCTATTTGTTATAAATAATATTTTCTTAAGTTTAATCATAGTTTGTAATGTATTATACCTACGTACCCTAAAAATCAAATTAGTAATTATTTATAGAACATCGTGTTCATAACTTTGACATCGTTGTATGTATGCTGTTATAGTTTTACAAACTTAATAAAATACAAAGTTATGGAAAATAACGCATTTTTACTTCATTTATTTATTGTGTTTAAAAGTATAACAACCGTATGATTGAAAAATGTGAATATAATTAAATAAAACAATCATTAAAAATAACAAAATAATAATAAATAATTCAAACGACGTCTGTTCCACAAAATTCTTAATATTTAATATGTTAAATTTAGGATCAGGTTGTTGCCAGACACGTTTTGGCAAGACTATTCCATCATCAGTGGCATCACATACAAACTTACGTAGTTACAATGATGGATTTGATAAACATAGACATGGAATATAAACACACATATACCGGGTATTCCATTAAGGGTGGACAGGTAGCATATCTCAGGAAATAATAGTCGTAGGGCAATGGGGAAAAAATTTTTTTAGGGAAATTGGCCATGGGTAATCTCTGGAAATAGTTTTTTAGTTCTTAACTATACCGCTAGGGGTCGTAATAGATACAGTAATGCGAAAAATGCATTTTTATTGCAAATTTCGAAATATAAGTTGAAAAAACAATACCCCCCCGGTAATGCTACTGAGATTCCACATATTTTTGGTGTATCACTTTTTACTGTGCGGCTTGAAATAAAGACAGCAGAGAAGGACGAAATTTTACCTACGATGATGTATATAACTTTGACTTGGCTTAACCGAATTTATGAATCTAATTTTTGTTTAAGAACTGTAGCCTTGCTGATGAAGAAAAAAAATATTTCAAATCATAATTGTTTTTGGGGCTCCGCTAGATGCCACTATTTGCAACGCCTAACGTTTTTTTTTATTTTTCTTCAAAAACTTAAATTGAATGATACAAATATTTTTTCAAAAATGAAAAGTAAATTGAATTTGCAGCAAAAAAGTCAAAAACCGCACATCAAAATCTTTATGTTTCAGAGTTATGACCAAAAGAATGTTGTTCACCAAAATTCGTTGAAAAATCATGTATCTTTAATTTTCCGTGATCAAGAATGCCATGGGAAATAAAGAAATGGATTTAAACTTTATTTAACTGATAGTTTATCAAATAAAGATAATGAAAAATCCATTAAAATTACCAAAATAAAAACTGGAAGTGTAAGAGTTGATCCAGTCCCGCTCAGCAGCATTTCTTTATTTCCCATGGCATTCTTGATCACGGAAGATTAAATATACCTGATTTTTCAACGACAAAACAACATTCTTTTGGCCATAACTCTGAAACGACTAAAGATTTAGATGTGCAGTTTTCGACTTTTTTGTTGCAAATTCAATTTACTTTTAATTTTTGATAAAATATTTGTATCATTCCATTTAATTTTTTAAAGAAAAATAAAAAAAAACCTTAAGCGTTGCAAATAGCGCCATCTAGCGGAGCCCCAAAAAGCAATTATGATTTGAAATATTTTTTTTCCTCATCAGCAAGGCTCCAGTTCTTAAACAAAAATTAGATTGATAAATTCGGTTAAGCCAAACCAAAGTTATGGACATTATCATAGGTAAAATTTCGTCCTTCCCTGCTGCCTTTATTTCAAGCCGCACAATAAAAAATGATACACCAAAAAGATGGGGAATCTCAGTAGCATTACTGTGGTAGTATTGTTTGTCTAACTTATATTGCGAAATTTTCAATAAAAATGCATTTTTCGCATTACTGTATCTATTACGCCCCCTAGCGGTATAGTTAGGAACTAAAAAACTATTTCCAGCGATTTCCCGTTGTCGATTTTCCTAAAAGAATTTTTTTCCCATTGTCCTACGACTATTATTTCCTGAGATATGCTACCTGTCCAGCCTTAATGGAATACCCGGATATGCATTCTGGGAAAATACTTTTTTATGACATATGAAATAAAATAAACTAAATTCTTAAAATCAACTTTATTTAAGATGTACAACATTGAGTGAATGTAGTTTATATTATTTTATTTGATTTCATATCTCATAAGGAAGATTTTTCACAGAATGCACAATATAATATGTATGATGTATATGTTTATACTCCATGTCTAAGTTTATCAAATCCACCATTGTAACCACGTAAGTTTGTATGATGTTGGAATAGTTTTTCCGAAACATGTCTGGCAACAACCCCAACCTGAATTTAACAAATACACTGTGTCCACTTTTTTTAAATAAGTCCCTGGATTTTTTATTGTTACATTTAAAGTCATTTTCAATTCAAAAATAGGTGGTATTTCACACGTAATGGTGTTTTTAGTTGTCATTTAAAATTAATCAAGAAAAATCACCATAGTTTGGCACTTATTTTGGATATAACATTCATCTGAGAAAGGCGTTTTTTTAATAAAAATTTCAACAAAATTAAAAAACCGCGTACATAATAAAATGTACTGAGACAGAAATAAATTGTCAAAGAATAATAAATAATTGTGACTAGTAACAAGACTGTTTTTGTAAAACTTACTACTCTGCATTCAGTCAGTTAAGTGCCAAACTATGGCGATTTTTCTTGAATAATTTTAGAAAACAGCTAGAAATACTGAAAACCTGTTTAAACCATTACATATATGTGACATACCACCTATTTTTGAATTGAAAATGGCTTTAAATTTAACATTAAAAACTCCAAGGCCGTATGAGAAAAACCAAGTTGATAATGTGTTTTCAAAAACGAAACGTCGTGGTGAATATTTGTACATGCTGTCTTTTTCTCTTCAAAAAGTAACAATGAGAAAGGGCTTTTAATTTTTTTATATCTGTAAAAATAATTTCAGAAATAAATCAAAACTAAAATCGAAAACCATCGTTTCATCAAAAATTCTCGAAAACGGCTAAAGTTAGTTTAATTTTGGAAACACCATTTAAAAGGTGGTTAAATTGTACAACTTTTCCTTAATTTAACCGACATTGTAACTCCTACCGATTGCAATGCTATCCCATTCTTATATAAAGAATTTTGTGGAACAGACGTGGTAGGGTTAGATGGGGAAGTCCCAAGCGGCTTAGGCAAGTTACAATGAACCGGCTCCTAGTAAAACAGTTTGCCAAGAGAGGCAAGGAGAATAAAAACATACGATAGGCCCTAATTTAAAAAATACCGGGCCGGGAAGAACATTCGCCTCGGTCTCTCATAGCCTAACAAAATTGAAATTGCAAATTTTGTTTACGTGGGTGTATGTAGGTCTACCAGGAGCATTTAACAAAAATGTTTTTAAATACACCGGGTGTCCCAGAAAAGTGTGGCATATCAAAGTTATATTTTTTAAATGGAACGCCCAGTATTTTTTGTATTTTTTGAAGACTTTGGACAAAATAAAGTAAAGTTATTGTTATGATCTCTATACCTAAATCTACGCGTTTGGCCAATTTTTGCGTTTTTTGAAAAAAATATGGTCATTTTGAAAAACATTGTGTGCGTTTATTTTTTTAACTAAACCGTTTAAAATTTTAAATTGGCAAGTGGATAGCACATACATTAGTTCGGTGTATAGCCGAATTGTAAATATTGTACAGGATGGTCACAATTTTTTTATTGTTCTTATCAATCATATTTATTTAAATAACTTTTTTATTTTAAATAGCACACCCTGTCTTTCATAGCACCACTAATCGATACTAATTAATGTTCTCTATCAAATGGTATTAGGCTTACTTATACCTAACTGTCACCGTTTCCCAAGAAATAATTATTTTAACATATTTATCTTATTGATTTGACTTTTAATAGTAGGTACACCCTGTAATTTACATTTAATACATTGCTATTGGCTGATCGGTATTAGAATATTACAACAGTTTTTCCGTAGACAAATTGGAACTTAAAAGCCAACAAGGGTTCTCTACTACCATCAAGTGGGACCATACTAATCGTACTTAAAAACTTTTACACTACAATTTATTGGGTACCTAATTCTAACAAACTCTGAAAGTTATAACTTAAGAATAATAAAATAGGTACAAAATTTTAACATTCAGTATGTAACATATTCATAATTCTTAAAAATTAACAACAAAAAAAGACCTATACCAGACATACCTTTACTACTATAGCTACAAAAAATGCTCAAAATGTTGGCCGATATTTTCAATACACAGATGAATTCTTTTTTCAAATGAATGTCTGACATTTGCTAATAATTGTGGTGTAATTGTATCAAAAGCAGTTTTAATTCGCTGTTTCATATCAGCCCGTGTTGTTGTTGGCGTATCATAAACAATGTTTTTAATATATCCCCATAAGAATAAATCTGGTGGTGTTAATTCTGGAGACTTTGGGAGCTAGTTTTATGGACCACCGCGACCAATCTGCTCTTTATTATTTTCATATTCATTTATTTAGGTGCCAAACATATTATTATATATGTTTTTTAGTATTATTTTATTTAAAAAATGATTAAAAAACGATTTCAAAGTTAAACTAGTTTTTGGATTATTACATTATCGTATAATAATATAATTCCAATGAAACGGCTCTTACAAAAACAGAAACACCCAGTGATGAAATTAATTATGATGCCGACGAACAAAAAATTAAAATTGGTGAGGAAAATGTTGATTACGATTGCTCGCTACAACAACAAATTAAAGCTGAGGAATTAAATATTAAAGATGAAGAAGACGTTGATGTATCACATAATATGAGCATTGGTAAAGATTTAGAGGATACTGATTATAATAAAAGGTAAGTACTTATCCTCATAATAAGTAGGTATAGCCGTTTTGTAGAATAATTTAATGTCTGAATGAATATTGTCGCCAAAATACGTCACTTTGAATAAGTTCTACTATCCGCCTTTGTTATTTCAATTAATGATCAATGAAGTCTGAAACAGAACGTGTAGTTGTATTATGTATCTAATATTATTGAGGATGTTACAATTGATGTAAACTCACCATTTCGAGAAAAATATTTTTTTATATCATATTACTTAATTATTAATAAAAGCATTATACTTAACATATTGACTGTTAGTTTCTTCTTATCGTAGAACAAACTTCCAATAAGTATTAAAGAAATAAATGGATTGAAAGTATTTAAGACTAAAGTTATGAAATTACTAGTGGAACTACAAAACATATTGTCACGATTCTCTTTTTAGTCAAATAGAACCGTGGACTAGGGACGTAAATACGGGACCAGGTCTGGATAGTTTAAAATACCCAATGTTCATCTACACTAAACATTTATTAAGAACTAATGGTATATGACAATATGCAGCAGCAGATTTTCCTCAATAAATTACACAATAGATTTTCACATGTAAAATTATCAGATACTTGATTTTCCAATAAATTTAATTTATTCAACTCCCACAATAATAAAACAAATATTAAAACATTATTTTTTCTAAAAAAACTACTAATTTATACTTATTTTTATTCTACTACTATTCAAATGAACTAAATCTGGCAGAGTAGGCTGTGCAGTGCACAAGTTGACACATTTTTTGCCATTCAAAAATTGATTCCCACCAGAAAGGTTACAATTTCAATAATAATACAAAAAAGTTCAATGATCCAGTTATATGTGCAGAGATATCATTGAGGTGGGAGAGATATTAACATCTTTGAATATGTGCAGACGGGCTACAATTTCGATAATTACAACCAATCAAGACACATTTTTTGGCATTCGAAAATTGATTCCCACCAGAAAGGTTACAATTTCAATAATAATACAAAAAAGTTCAATGATCCCGTTGTATGTACAGAGATATCATTGAGGTGGGAGAGATATTAACATCTTTGAATATGTGCAGAGTTAGGTAGTTGGAACCTATATTATTACAATTAACAAGAAATCCCTTTGGGATTTCCCAGTTGTTTTGTTGTAGACTTATCTATGATAAAAGTCATTGAGGGTTATAAAAAAAATCGTAATTTAAAAAAAAAAAAAAATTATTAATTTTTTTGTTATTTTTTTTTTTATTATTTTTTTTGAATTTTTCTTCTAATTTTTTTCAGTAATTTTTTTATTTCAATTCAGGATTTCCTTGAAAGTTAAACTATAAGAGGTGATCTACGGGGTAACTCAAAAATGTTTCTATTTATTTTCAATATTTTTAGGTACGGTAGGTAGAAATTTTTTTTATTTTTTTTTTAGTTTTTTCGATTGGTTATGAAATTATTGCACAGGTGATCTACAGGGTAACTCAAAAATGTTTTTGTATTTCTAGGTAGAATAGGCTCATAAAATTTTTATACAGGGTGTATGTGTCCCATTTAAAATTTCACTAGTTAGGTAGTTGGAGCCTATATTATTAAAATTAAAATAAAATATTTGTTATCAGGTTTCTGTGGCGTCATTGGTAGGACGTTCGCTTTGCATGCGAAGGGTTATAATTTCCCTATTGAAATTTTTTTTTATTTTTTTTATAACCCTCAATGAATTTTTTCATAGACAAAACAACCACAAAACGACTGGAAAATCCCGCAGGGATTTCTTGTTAATTAATATATAATAACGAGTGATCTTCGCGTTTCTTTCTAAAATGGGGAAAAAAAGCACAAAGTTGTGTGCGAATAAACGCAAAGGAACGCCGGAGGCGTTCCAACAGTGGTTCCTATATGGCAACTTTATTTTTTGCATCACCCGATAGGCTATATATCAAAGCTGATTCAATGCATTAAAATTATGTATTTTATTCATATATTTAGATCTACAAAACCGAAATTAAAGTGTGAGAAGGAGGTGAATAACTTTTTCTACGAGGAAATTCAAGAAAAAAGCCCTATAAAGTACTGCTATTACTTTGAAATAAATACCTGTTTTGGTGCTGTGGATAAATACAAAAACAATTTTAAAGTTACGTACAAGCATATTTGGCACGCCTCTGTGCCTTTTTCATATCCTGTATTCCCAATTATTGTGTTTTTCGTTAATTTTTATTAAGCTATTATACCTTAAATGCGACTGGTATATTCCTTAAAACTGACAAATCTAATTTTAGTTCAGCTGTCACACATAACGTTCTTTTACATTTTTCCAAATAAATATACAATGACACTCTTTAAAAACACATGTAATTATTAGCGCACATAATTTTAAACACTTTCATACCAAACACATTTGTAGAATTAGTTGAAAAATGCGAGAAAAATCAAAAAAAATCTTAAGAATGACAAACACATTTTTTTTTTAGATGTCGCCCTGTTCACGGAAAGAGGAAATAAACTGTTGTGTTATTTTACTGTGTTGCCATGCTCCCACATAAACCATTATTAAATAATTTTACTATTTATTATTATTTATAAATATAAATAAAATAAATTTTTCCACAGGTGTTATCGATAAAAAGAGGTTAGGTTCTTATTCTGCATTACAACATCTAATAGGTTATTTTATAGAGTTAGAAATTGAAGTGAGTTACCTAGGTGATAATATGCAAATTTAGCTCAGCTGAATTGAGTTGTAGTAGTGAGTTCTGACGGATTTCACAATATCTGTAGGTACATACTTACGCTGGCTGCATGTGAATTAAAGCAGTATTATTTGTTTTTATTTATTTATTTAATTTTGCTTCACTTTATCACAAATATTCGCAGCTTGATATAAGTGGACTTATTGTCATCTGTGGAACAATGCTATTATTTAAAATGACGTCATACGTACGACGTACGTATCTAAAACCTAGAGAATTTGATCATATGTTTTGGATGACGTCATATTGTTTATCTTACGATTTATTTACCAAAAAATTAGGGTTTCTTTTTTAATTTACAAATTCCACTACTAAATTAAATTAAAATGCCTACATTTAGTTTTAATTTCCTGATACCGAATTTATTCTTACGTTACAAATAACTGGATAAAATACAAGTCTCATTACCTACCTACCTACCTGTTTTTGTCCAAAAACTAATTACAGATGATGACCTAGATCAAAAACATTCAATGAAACAAAATAGGTACGTAATTTTGTTAAGTTTAAGTCTTAAAGTAAGTATAGCCATTATATATATTCATATAAATAGCACAGAATAAATAATATTCTGTGTAAATAGTACTTATCATGTTTTTATACAAAAATTATAAACCGTAAACACAACAAATCAATATAGAATTAACTACACTTTTTATTTTATACACCACGTATTATTATTATTAGCGGATGCTGACGACCAAATTTCCATTTCCAAATTGATTTCTGTCTCTTGCCTGTAGGTCCATATTTTGAATGCTTCAAGTTATTTCGTTTTTTTTTAAGTTACCGCCTAAGCGAGTACTAACTATTATTGGCCTCTTGCCCTTTCTCAGTAGGATACAGCCAGCACAGTTTATTTTTATCCAATATAGTTACAATGCATACTACTACTGTTTACTTTTAACCTCCAAGCCCCATAATATAACCTATTTATTTATGACGTGAACTAGAAGTGTCAACCAAACAAAAATAAGTGACACTAACCTCAGAAAAAAATTCTGCCAAATTATGACAAACCAACGAAGCAAAAATAGATAGACAGATAGTCCTAAAATTAACGTCCGCCGCTATTAAAGTTAACGTTAATTGAACACCAACGATTTTCAAATAGAAAGATGTGGTAGGTTTATAAAATGATGATCGGCAACCATTTTTAGGCTAGCAGATTTAAAATACCAAACTAATATATTTATAGTAGGTATTTACCATTTTTTTTAACACGATAGGTGACTTTATTTTCTTTAAAAGAGAAATTTTTAGCATAGGCTTTAAATTTATATACAGGGTGAATCAAAAATGTATTTCTCTATTTTTTTACCATTTTTTTTAACACGATAGGTGACTTTATTTTCTTTACAAGAGAAATTTTTAGCATAGGCTTTAAATTTATATACAGGGTGAATCAAAAATGTATTTCTCTATTTTTTTACCATTTTTTTTAACACGATAGGTGACTTTATTTTCTTTAAAAGAGAAATTTTTAGCATAGGTTTTAAATTTATATACGGGGTGAATCAAAAATGTATTTCTTTATTTTGTTAAGGTGAAATAGTATTGTTTTGAATAACTTTTTGATTTCTTTAGATTTCAAATCAAGATTTTCTGAAAGTTAAACTATAAGCTCAAATTTATATACAGGGTGAATCAAAAATGTATTTCTTTATTTTGTTAAGGTGAAATAGTATTGTTTTGAATAACTTTTTGATTTCTTTAGATTTCAAATCAAGATTTCTTTGAAAGTTAAACTATATGCTCCTAGAGGTTTTCTACGGGGTAACTCAAAAATGTTTCTATTTATTTTCAATAATAGATAGAAACATTTTCAGATTTTCAGCTCTGGCAATACTTTTTTTTAATTAATTTTTGAATTATTTTTTTTTTAAATTTTTTTTTTTAATTTTTTTTTTTAAATTTTTTTTTTTTGAAATTTTTTTTTTTATATTTTTTTTTTTTTAATTTTTTTTTAATAATAGAAACATTTTTTTCCTTGAAATTTTTTTTTTTTGATTTTTTTTTTCATTTTTTTTGCCACCCTCAATGACTTTTTTTATAGATAAAACTACCACACAACGACTGGGAAATCCCGAAGGGATTTCTTGTTAATATATAATAACGAGTGATCTTCGCGTTTCTTTCTAAAATGAGGAAAAAAAGCACAAAGTTGTGTGCGAATAAACGCAAAGGAACGCCGGAGGCGTTCCAACAGTGTTTCCTATATGGCAACTTTATTTTTTGCATCACCCGATAGGCTATATATCAAAGCTGATTCAATGCATTAAAATTATGTATTTTATTAATATATTTAGATCTACAAAACCGAAATTAAAGTGTGAGAAGGAGGTGAATAACTTTTTCTACGAGGAAATTCAAGAAAAAAGCCCTATAAACTACTGCTATTACTTTGAAATAAATACCTGTTTTGGTGCTGTGGATTGATACAAAAACAATTTTCAAGTTGACTAAAACCATTTTTATGACGGCTGGGTACAGTTTTAACTGACTCTCTATGCTATTATTGCTTATTTCTTCGTATTTATTTAATTTCATTAAATGTACCAGATTCTGATGGCGACTGGTACATTGAAATGTCTATTTTAGTACGTATGTGTCAGTAACAATGTTCTTTTGCATTTTTATAAACAAATAGGCAATGTCACGGTTTAAAACAACATGTTTAATATAGCACATAACATTTAAAACACTGTGATACACATAACAATTACAAAATTATTTGCAAAAACAGCAAAAAACCATAAAAAAGCCTATCTATGACAGCATTTTTCTTTCAAGGGGACGACACCGTCACAAAATGCAGAAAATCAATAATTTCAAATGTCTATTTTAGATCATGTGACACAACGAATGTTTTTTTACACTTTTACAAACAAATAGACAATGTCACACTTTAAAACAACATGTAATTATTAGCGCACATAATTTTAAACACTTTCATACCAAACACATTTGTAGGATTAGTTGAAAAATGCCAGAAAAATCAAAAAAAATCTTAAGAATGACAAACACTTTGTTTTAAGATGTCGCCCTGTTCACGGAAAATTAACTGTGTTATTTTACTGTGTTGCCATGCTCCCACATAAACCATTATTAAATAATTTTACTATTTATTATTATTTATAAATATTACAAAATTTTTCCACAGGTGTTATCGATAAAAAGAGGTTAGGTATTCTTATTCTGCATTACGACATCTAATAGGTTATTTTATAGAGTTAGAAATTGAAGTGAGTTACCTAGGTGATAATATGCAAATTTAGCTCAGCTGAATTGAGTTGTAGTAGTGAGTTCTGACGGATTTCACAATATCTGGAGGTACATACTTACGCTGGCTGCATGTGAATTAAAGCAGTATTATTTGTCTTTGTTTATCTCATTGCGTGACAAATTTTGCTTCACTTTATCACAAATATTCGCAGCTTGATATAAGTGGACTTATTGTCATCTGTGGAACAATACTATTATTTAAAATGACGTCATACGTACGACGTACGTATCTGGAACCGAGGGAATTTGATCATATGTTTTGGATGACGTCATATTGTTTATCTTACGATTTATTTACCAAAAAATTAGGGTTTCTTTTTTAATTTACAAATTCCACTACTAAAGGACTTATTGACATCTGTGGAACAATACTATTAAGGATTTATTGACATCTGTGGAACAATACTATTATTTAAAATGACGTCATACGTACGACGTACGTATCTGCGAACGAGAGAATTTTATCATATGTTTTGGATGACGTCATATTGTTTATCTTACGATTTATTTACCAAAAAATTAGGGTTTCTTTTTTAATTTACAAATTCCACTACTAAATTAAATTAAAATGCCTACATTTAGTTTTAATTTCCTGATACCGAATTTATTCTTACGTTACAAAGAACTGGATAAAATACAAGTCTCATTACCTACCTACCTGTTTTTGTCCAAAAAGTAAGTACAGATGATGACCTAGATCAAAAACATTCAATGAAACAAAATAGGTACGTAATTTTGTTAAGTTTAAGTCTTAAAGTAAGTATAGCCATTATATATATTCCTATAAATAGCACAGAATAAGTAATATTCTGTGTAAATAGTACTTATCATGTTTTTATACAAAAATTATAAACCGTAAACACAACAAATCAATATAGAATTAACTACACTTTTTATTTTATACACCACGTATTATTATTATTAGCGGATGCTGACGACCAAATTTCCATTTCCAAATTGATTTCTGTCTCTTGCCTGTAGGTCCATATTTTGAATGCTTCAAGTTATTTCGTTTTTTTTTTAAGTTACCGCCTAAGCGAGTACTAACTATTATTGGCCTCTTGCCCTGTCTCACTAGGATACAGCCAGCACAGTTTATTTTTATCAAATATAGTTACAAGTTAAAATGCATACTACTACTGTTTACTTTTAACCTCTAAGCCCCATAATATAACCTATTTATTTATGACGTGAAACTAGAAGTGTCAACTCAGATCAGCTAAACAGCTGCAGCATGATTACCTACAGTGTATCCTACCTGCTTATGCAATATATTCAGATTAATTTCTTGGTTAACTGTTAATAGAATGAAAAGAATCACGACTCAGAAATCCAACAAATCCTGATTAATAAATCCGGATCAAAAAAACTAGCGAAAAAAAGCAGCTATGTTCACCTACTTACTTATGCATTAGATAATTTCGTGGTTAACTGTCAAGAATTTATACAAGAAAGATGTATGAGAGACAATTGAACAAAAAATGCAGACATTTCACTAATAAATATTCACATTACTATTTCGTTTTTCTCAAGAGTTTTTCTGATCCAAAAATCTCATTCACAGACAGTAAAATAAAATTCTTTCATACACGTGAAGCTGGCTAAATACCCATTGATGAAGGCCATTAACGAACAAACGAATGGACGAACGATAACCAATGATACTTTAGACATACCGTGGATAGAAAATAAAGTGAAATGAGTGGTAGTTGATCATCGGCTCAGTTGAACTGAGTAGGTAGAAGGCAAAATCTATTAATAAATCCAGTTCACAAAATCGATATATTTAAAATCGATATGTTAAATTGTAAAAACGATTATTGGCAAAAATAATCGATACATCGCTGCGCAGTTAGACGAGTTTTATGAGTTCAGATTGTAATCGAAGTGTGGTGTTGCCAGATTTAAAACGCACATATTATGTTGAAACGGTTAAATATTTAGCGCTTAATTTTTGACCGTTAAATGTAAATGATACTCTAGGTTATACACCTATCATCATTACCTAACGATGAAAGCTATCGAACTAATCCACACAAATATTGCAGGAGCTTGAGGGTAAAATGCTGAGTATGGAAGGTTAGGTAGCAGGCAGGGATGTGTTGTCCTAATAATGACTTCTATCGAACTAATATAACAACTACGTGCCTACTACATTTCATCTCAATCCTGCTTTCTACATTCAGCCTCCTGTACTAATTCTTCCTGATCATCACTATTACACCCTTACAAGACATCCCTGCCTGCTACCTAACCTTCCATACTCAGTATTTTACCCCCAGCAATAATATAATAATTACATCCACTGTATAAATTGTATTATTCATTCTATCAGTCGATATAGTGAATAGATACCAACCTGGCAACATTGTTAGAGTAGTGACACTTTTTCACATGCATGTTTACCATATATGGTAATATTACCATATATGGTAATATATGGTTATCTGGAAAAACAAGTGAACATCGATGACGCTTAACCCAAGCCAAGCGAAGCCAAACTACGTAAAACTTCATTAATATTATACTAATTACCTACCTAACATGCCGCGACGAAAAAAATCAAATCTTTGTTCCCAAAAAGGACGTGATTCCCGGGGAAATATTCGAAAAAAGAAAACGAAAACCGATACATTATCTAATACACAAGCAAGTACAGGTAAGTAATCAATATTTTATATACTTTGTTGGTTACATTTCAATCACTAAGAATATTCTTCGAAACATTATTTTCCTTTTCTAAATTATTTGTGTCTACCTATAATAGCTAATTTATTAAGTAAATTGATAACATTTTGTAGTATCGACAAATACTGATCTGAGTAGTCAGTTAACCATAACACAGTTACATGTAGAACCGGGTACTGGTACCGAAAGCCAAGTACCAGGTTGTAGCAGAGGACCTCATGAAATATCTGTAGTTATGGAAAATGAACAGTCAGATGAAGAAGGTGCTATCATTGCTAATAACAGTGCCGTTGTTGAATGTAGCAATATAATAGTAGATAGTACAACAGTTGATACTGGTGAATCTGGAGTTAATACAAATGGTATGTTTATAAATTTATTTGTTATATTATTCAATAATTAGCTGTACGTAGATATCTTACATTTTAAAAATGTTATCCAAAAACTAATTACTGACAGACATTTTCATATATATGATGTCCCTTCAGGAAAGGCTCCGATAAATATTCATAAACGTACAACTGGGAAAACTAAGAATACACTGTGTCTGATAAAAATGGGATAGCATTAGAATCTAGGCAACGGTAGCAATTACAATGTCGATTAAATTAGAGAAAAGTTGAACAATTTAATCATCTTTGAAATGGTGTTTTTGAAAGTAAACTACCTTTAGCCATTTTCGAATTTTTGGAAAAAACAATTTTATGTGGTTTTAAGTTTTATTTTTTTCTGGCATTATTTTTGCAGATATGAAAGATGGAAAGCACTTCCTCATTGTTACTTTTTGAGGAGAAAAAGATAACGTTTACCAATTTTCACTACGACGTTTCGTGTTTTTAAAAAGCATCATCGAATAGATTTTTTTAAATACAGCCCTGAATTTTTTATTGTTGAGTTACAATGCCGGTTCAATTAGAGAAAAGTTGTACAATTTAAACACCCTTTAAATCATGTTTTCAAAATTAAACTAACTTAAGCTGTTTTCGAGAGTTTTTGAAAAAACAATTTTTTACAATTTTTATTTTTTTCTGGCATTATTTTTGCAGATATAAAAAATGGAAAGCACTTCCTCATTGTTACTTTTTGAGGAGAAAAAGATACCGTTTACCAATTTTCACTACGACGTTTCGTGTTTTTAAAAAGCATCATCGAATAGATTTTTTTAAATACAGCCCTGAATTTTTTATTTTCGAGTTACAATGTCGATTAAATTAGAGAAAAGTTGTACAATTTAAACACCCTTTAAATGGTGTTTTCAAAATTAAATTAACTTTAGCTGTTTTCGAGAGTTTTTGCAAAAACCATTTTTTGCATTTTTATTTTTTTCGGGCATTATTTTTGCAGATATAAAAAATGGAAAGCACTTCCTCATTGTTACTTTTTGAGGAGAAAAAGATAACGTTTACCAATTTTCACTACGACGTTTCGTGTTTTTAAAAAGCATCATCGAATAAATTTTTTTAAATACAGCCCTTAATTTTTTATTGTTGAGTTACAATGCCGGTTCAATTAGAGAAAAGTTGTACAATTTAAACACCCTTTAAATGATGTTTTCAAAATTAAACTAACTTAAGCTGTTTTCGAGAGTTTTTGAAAAAACAATTTTTTACAATTTTTATTTTTTTCCGGCATTATTTTTGCAGATATAAAAAATGGAAAGCACTTCCTCATTGTTACTTTTTGAGGAGAAAAAGATACCGTTTACCAATTTTCACTACGACGTTTCGTGTTTTTAAAAAGCATCATCGAATAGATTTTTTTAAATACAGCCCTGAATTTTTTATTTTCGAGTTACAATGTCGATTAAATTAGAGAAAAGTTGTACAATTTAAACACCCTTTAAATGGTGTTTTCAAAATTAAATTAACTTTAGCTGTTTTCGAGAGTTTTTGCAAAAACCATTTTTTGCATTTTTATTTTTTTCGGGCATTATTTTTGCAGATATAAAAAATGGAAAGCACTTCCTCATTGTTACTTTTTGAGTAGAAAAAGATAACGTTTACCAATTTTCACTACGACGTTTCGTGTTTTTAAAAAGCATCATCGAATAGATTTTTTTAAATACAGCCCTGAATTTTTTATTGTTGAGTTACAATGTCGGTTCAATTAGAGAAAAGTTGTACAATTTAAACACCCTTTAAATGGTGTTTTCAAAATTAAATTAACTTTAGCTGTTTTCGAGAGTTTTTGCAAAAACCATTTTTTGCATTTTTATTTTTTTCGGGCATTATTTTTGCAGATATAAAAAATGGAAAGCACTTCCTCATTGTTACTTTTTGAGGAGAAAAAGATACCGTTTACCAATTTTCACTACGACGTTTCGTGTTTTTAAAAAGCATCATCGAATAGATTTTTTTAAATACAGCCCTGAATTTTTTATTGTTGAGTTACAATGTCGATTAAGTTAGAGAAAAGTTGTACAATTTAAACACCCTTTAAATGGTGTTTTCAAAATTAAATTAACTTTAGCCGTTTTCGAGAGTTTTTGCAAAAACCATTTTTTACAATTTTTATTTTTTTCTGGCATTATTTTTGCAGATATAAAAAATGGAAAACACTTCCTGATTGTTACTTTTTGAGAAGAAAAAGATACCGTTTACCAATTTTCACTACGACGTTTCGTGTTTTTAAAAAGCATCATCGAATAGATTTTTTTAAATACAGCCCTGAATTTTTTATTTTCGAGTTACAATGTCGATTAAATTAGAGAAAAGTTGTACAATTTAAACACCCTTTAAATGGTGTTTTCAAAATTAAATTAACTTTAGCCGTTTTCGAGAGTTTTTGCAAAAACCATTTTTTGCATTTTTATTTTTTTCTGGCATTATTTTTGCAGATATAAAAAATGGAAAGCACTTCCTCATTGTTACTTTTTGAGGAGAAAAAGATAACGTTTACCAATTTTCACTACGACGTTTCGTGTTTTTAAAAAGCATCATCGAATAAATTTTTTTAAATACAGGCCTGAATTTTTTATTTTCGAGTTACAATGTCGATTAAATTAGAGAAAAGTTGTACAATTTAAACACCCTTTAAATGGTGTTTTCAAAATTAAATTAACTTTAGCCGTTTTCGAGAGTTTTTGCAAAAACCATTTTTTACAATTTTTATTTTTTTCTGGCATTATTTTTGCAGATATAAAAAATGGAAAACACTTCCTGATTGTTACTTTTTGAGAAGAAAAAGATACCGTTTACCAATTTTCACTACGACGTTTCGTGTTTTTAAAAAGCATCATCGAATAGATTTTTTTAAATACAGCCCTGAATTTTTTATTTTCGAGTTACAATGTCGATTAAATTAGAGAAAAGTTGTACAATTTAAACACCCTTTAAATGGTGTTTTCAAAATTAAATTAACTTTAGCCGTTTTCGAGAGTTTTTGCAAAAACCATTTTTTGCATTTTTATTTTTTTCTGGCATTATTTTTGCAGATATAAAAAATGGAAAGCACTTCCTCATTGTTACTTTTTGAGGAGAAAAAGATAACGTTTACCAATTTTCACTACGACGTTTCGTGTTTTTAAAAAGCATCATCGAATAGATTTTTTTAAATACAGCCCTGAATTTTTTATTGTTGAGTTACAATGTCGGTTCAATTAGAGAAAAGTTGTACAATTTAAACACCCTTTAAATGGTGTTTTCAAAATTAAATTAACTTTAGCTGTTTTCGAGAGTTTTTGCAAAAACCATTTTTTGCATTTTTATTTTTTTCGGGCATTATTTTTGCAGATATAAAAAATGGAAAGCACTTCCTCATTGTTACTTTTTGAGGAGAAAAAGATACCGTTTACCAATTTTCACTACGACGTTTCGTGTTTTTAAAAAGCATCATCGAATAGATTTTTTTAAATACAGCCCTGAATTTTTTATTGTTGAGTTACAATGTCGATTAAGTTAGAGAAAAGTTGTACAATTTAAACACCCTTTAAATGGTGTTTTCAAAATTAAATTAACTTTAGCCGTTTTCGAGAGTTTTTGCAAAAACCATTTTTTACAATTTTTATTTTTTTCTGGCATTATTTTTGCAGATATAAAAAATGGAAAACACTTCCTGATTGTTACTTTTTGAGAAGAAAAAGATACCGTTTACCAATTTTCACTACGACGTTTCGTGTTTTTAAAAAGCATCATCGAATAGATTTTTTTAAATACAGCCCTGAATTTTTTATTTTCGAGTTACAATGTCGATTAAATTAGAGAAAAGTTGTACAATTTAAACACCCTTTAAATGGTGTTTTCAAAATTAAATTAACTTTAGCCGTTTTCGAGAGTTTTTGCAAAAACCATTTTTTGCATTTTTATTTTTTTCTGGCATTATTTTTGCAGATATAAAAAATGGAAAGCACTTCCTCATTGTTACTTTTTGAGGAGAAAAAGATAACGTTTACCAATTTTCACTACGACGTTTCGTGTTTTTAAAAAGCATCATCGAATAAATTTTTTTAAATACAGGCCTGAATTTTTTATTTTCGAGTTACAATGTCGATTAAATTAGAGAAAAGTTGTACAATTTAAACACGCTTTAAATGGTGTTTTCAAAATTAAATTAACTTTAGCCGTTTTCGAGAGTTTTTGCAAAAACCATTTTTTGCATTTTTATTTGTTTTCTGGCATTATTTTTGCAGATATAAAAAATGGAAAACACTTCCTCATTGTTACTTTTTGAGGAGAAAAATATAACGTTTACCAATTTTCACTACCACGTTTCGTGTTTTTAAAAAGCATCATCGAATAGATTTTTTTAAATACAGCCCTGAATTTAGTTTCTATTTTTTTCTGACATTATTTTTACATGTATAAAAACATTAATAACACTTTCTTATTCTTTTTGAAGATATAGATAGCGTTTACAATTTTTTGCTGCGACGTTTCGTAAACCATTACGTGTGATATACCACCTATTTTTGGATTGAAAATAGCTTTAAATTTAACAATAAAAATCGATAGCCATATTTATTGTACAACTTTTCTCTAATTTAATCGACATTGTGACTTTTACCGTTGCCAAGATTCCAATGCTATTCCATTCTTATCTTAAACACAATGTATACTACGAAAAACAATAATAATAATTTATTTTTTATTTCTTTTATAGCTATTTCCACTTTAAATGGAAATCAACGGCACAATAGAAATGGTGAACATTTTAGCCAAAACCCAGGTCCGAGTAGATTAACAACTGATGATTTTACCAATAATACAAATGGTAAATAAAATTACTAATATTTTAACTTTGATGTTATGCATTTTTTTTTTTAAATTTCAATAAATATTTTTTCGATTAACATTACTAATTTACTTATTCTACAGTTGATTTGTAAATATAATTTTTAAAAACAAATTGAAAAAACTATTTGTGAAAATACTGGATGATCATTTATAAACGCACACCCCCTTTCGTTTTGTTGTTTAACCGTGTAGAAAAAAATGTTCCTGAACAGAAACAAAAACGAGTTCAATTTTGCTACCAAATGCTGCAAAGAATGAACGAAAATCTACAGTTTTCTGATGAAATGTTATGGTCAGATAAATCCTGATTTTTAGTCAGTGGAGTACCAAATAATAATTGTAAATATTTCGGATTTATTTCTTAGTTTTGTGTAAATTACTTTTGTTTACTTCAAACTACATTTAATAATTGATGCTGTAAATAATTTACTTTAAACCCCAAAACTTTCTTATTTAACATTTTCTTCTCCAGGGTGAAACAACACAGTTAAAAGGGGGTGTGCATTTCTAAATAAACACCCAGTACATAAAATGATTTTAGACGTATTTATCTTACACATGTAAATGATACAAAATAGTTGTTTTAATAAGAAATAGGTATTATATTAACATATGCATAGGCCATATTGGCCTATGGATAGGAAAGATAGACATGAAATTGCAACCCTCAAAATAAACACAATCCAAATAATTTCTACAATTTTTTTAAAAGAAATTATTTTTTCGATCTTATATCTTAGGTATATACAAATATGTTATGCTTGAGAATAATTTTTACTTAATTTTTAGCTAATCCTCTACCTGGGAAAAAACGGCTCCGACGAATCTCTACTTCGCAAAATATTATTTTGGAACAGCAAACCGCTGAACATGTTGAAGAAGATGATGCTGTAATTAATTTACCATCAACTAACATAGCATCATCCCAACCAGGTAATAACTATTCAATTAAAAAATAGTCACTGCGTTTATTCACTGTTCATTTTGCTTAAAAAAGTTATAACTTTTTATGACTCTAAAGTGAACAGTTTTGCAGAAATTTGTCTCTAAACAAATGTCTACTATTAAAGGGTGCGTATTGATAAAGTACACACAGTTGAAACCTTTACTTGGTGATTTTTGTTTACAGGCAAATTCCGACAAAACTGTGTGTGCACTTTAAACCCATAATTTCAAGCAAACTTAAACAGAAAATTTAATAATAAAAAAGTATATTTATTCTACTGGCATAAAAAATAGGAAGATAAATACTGTCACTATTCAAACTCCTTTTTGAATTATAACAAATTTTGTATTTTAAATTTGAACTTTTGATATCCTGCGTCTAGACAACTAATCTCTTTACGGGTGTTTCTAAATTCCACCGACAATGCTCTACCACACAACGCTCGCTAATTAATGTATTTTGATATAGAGACATATTTATTCAAAACATACTATTTACTCCTCGATAGATGGATTACTTCAGAAAAAACATATTTATACTCTTAAACAGCTTAGTTGTCTAGATACAGGGTATCAAAGATTTTAATTTAAAATCGAAAATTTGCCATAATTCAAAAAGTCTTTTAAATATTTTTTATTTTCCCGTACAGGGAAAGTATTGTGAACGCGCTAAAAAATTGACATAAATACGGATATAAGCATTTTGAAGTTCCCTGCGACGATTAAGACTATTTCAAGATGGAAGTCTGTCTGTGTGTATGTGTGTCTGTATGTATGTGTGTCTGTATGTATTGTACCACGATAGTGCTTACACGCTCTAACCAATTGAACTAAATTTTGGTATATGAGTTTTAGGCAGTCCTAGGATGAAGCCACTAGATTTTGATTGAAATCGCTTAAACCATCTTATAGAGGTGGACACAACCACTAAATTTTCATATATCAGTAGGAGTCGACTGATACATCATTTCAAAGCATTTTTTATCTGCTTTACAGCGATAGGTCACTTTTGATATTTGCCTTCATAATTCTCGAAAAAATAACGTTTAAAATGTCACCACAGTTACCTACTTGAAAGGTATATGTATATTAAAGAAAATAAGATTTTTATTCAAAGTCTCTGTTGATTATTGGTATGGCGTTCGCTTCGCATTCGGAAGATTACAGGTTCGAGTCCTAGCTCTGCCAATACTTTTTTTTTATAATATTTGAGTAAAATAGTTAGTTTGTTAGGTTATTTTAAGGAAAATAATACAATTATAATAATAGTTATTATTAAAACTCCGTTACGTAAAGCAGGTCATATATTCTTGATTATATTATAACTTGCCGGGAAAGTTTTGGGGTGACACAACCGATTTTTCAAATTTAGTAACCGACTTTACTTTACTTTAAAAAGTCTTATTTTGACATAAATAATCTTTTTAAAAAATTAACCAGTAGCATGCTATAGTGATCAGTAACACTTTATCTCCCTATTTTTTACGGCACTGGAATAAATATATCTTTTTTTTTATTCCCTGTTCATTTTTGCTGAAAAAAGTTATCACTTTTTATGAATCTAAAATGAACGGTTTTGCAAGGATTGCTTCTACACAAATGTCTGCAAGTAAAGAATGCTTATTAATAAAGTACACACAGTTGAAAGTAGCAACCTTTACTTACAAACTTTTGTTTAGAGGCAAATTCCTGCAAAGCTCTTCACTTTAAACACATAAAAATGTATTAGTTTTTTAAGCAAAAATTAACAGAAAATTATATATTTATTCCAATGGCAAAAAAAAATTTGCATGTTACTTTTTTAAACAGATTATTTATGTCAAAATGACTTTTTTTAAAAACATATCAGTCACTAAATTTGAAAAAAAATATTTAAACGAGTTTTTGAATTATGGCAAATTTTTGTTTTTAAATGTCAACCTTTGACATCGTGTTTCTAAATAACTAATCACTTTAAGAGGGTTTCTAAATTCGACCGACAACACTCTACCACAGAAAACTCTCGCTAATTCATGTATTTTGATATAAGGACATATTTATACCCTTAGAGAGCTTAGTTGTCTAAATACAGGGTGTCAAAAATTTTATTTAAAATCGAAAATTTGGTCATAATTCAAAAAGTCTTTCAAATATTTTTTCAAATTTAGTAACCGATATGTTCTTTAAAAATGTCATATTTTGACATAAATCATCTTTTTAAAAAATTAACCAATGACATGCTATAAGGGTTCGTTACACTTTTACCTACCTCAAATTTTTTTCCGCCACTGGAATAAATACATATTTTCTAAATTCCCTGTTCATTTTGCTTAAAAATTTTTTTTTTTGATAATTCCAATGTTGTGTTGTTTTACGTATATGTAACACCGCTGCATTAGCGAAAATATTCTTCAAATTAAATTTTTTTTCCTATTACATCCCTGTACTTATAAAAAAAAAACAATTTGTTAATTCTCTATTTTTTTAAATATCAAACATTCAACATGAATTACATCAGCCACATTTTCATGATATAACAATTTTAATAATATACCTATATGAATATTTTTTGTACATATTTTTAATATTATTTTATTTCAGTTCACGGTAATGACGAAGAAGAGATTCGAGGTCAACAAATAATTCCTATGGAAATTGAGGAATTACACAATGCCCATGACGACAACCTTCAAATTCAAAATGTTCCACTGGAAGCTGTTGTCGACATGGAAATTGAACAATTGGAGATTGTCAACAACGACAATTTACCTAATGTTCCAGTAGAAGTTGTTGCTGATTTGGAAATTGTCAATAACGACAATCCTCACAACCCAAATCAAAATAACTTGGCCGACAGATTAGCTGAATATCAAGAAGTAGTCAATGTTCTTATGGCTGACCTGGATCGCCTGAGAAATTTACGACAACTTCATCCAGGTTATTTGCGTGGTTTTGAAAGGAACGCAGAACCTCTACATCTTGGAGCTATGGATAGGGAATGCACGTTTTGTGGTGCTTTGCATTTCTTCCTAGAACGTACAACCCGATCAATTTATAGTAAATGTTGTAAAGGTGGTAAAGTTCATGTTGATAATCTGCCGGCCCTACAGCCTTTTCCACCAGTATTGCAACAGTTATTTACAGGTCGTCATCCATTATCTAGAGAATTTAAAAGAAATTCCATTCGCTATAACAATGCTTTTCAATTCGCTAGCATGATGGCAAATCTGAGAGAGTTTAGGCATCCAGGCCCATTCACATATTCTGTGCAAGGGAAAGTATATTATCATTATTCAAATGTTAATATAGCTAATCCACAGCCTAATCGTGGTCCAATCTATTATTTAGATGCTAATGCCGCAATAAATCAGCGCATAGCCAATCAACCACGCTATAATCTCAATATCAATTTGATTCAAATCTTGGAAAATGTCATGCGTACATTTAATCCATATGCTAATGCATATATGATGCTACGTGAAGTTTTCGATCGAGAACAACAACGCAATAACGAAATTCCAAATGTAGTGTTAGAATTGTTAGCTGTTAGAGGAGACAGACGTTTCGATTTACCTACTGTAAACGAAGTAGCCGCTGTATATCCGTTTAACAATGAACTTCCTCCTACATCAAATCTCAGAATTTTCGTTCGTAATCAAATTGAAGGTCCAGGTAGGCGTGAATTATTTCACCAGCTTTCGCACTTGGATTCAAGGGTCGATCCTTTATCTTTTCCATTATTATTTCCAAATGGAGAATTTGGGTGGTCTCTTGAACTAACCCACAGGAATGCCAATACAAGAGTGACATTGTGTCAGTATTATGCATTTCGATTAGCATACAGGCGTGAAAATGACGAAAATCCATTTGACCGATTTAAACACGCTGCTCAGTTGACTCAACAATTCATTGTTTCTGCATTTATTCGCATAGAAGCAAATAATATTGAATACGTCAAACAAAATCAGGGTCGCCTTCGGGCTGAATATTACCAGGGACTCATGGACTATCTCCATCGAGTAGCTGTTGAAAACGAAGCGGAACAAGTCGGCCGAATGACGATTTTGCCTTCCACGTACGTGGGTAGTCCCAGATACATGCATCAATTGTTTCAGGACAGTCTCTGTCTAAATAGTAAATTTGGAACTCCAACATTATTCATTACAGTCACTTGCAATCCTAATTGGCGAGAGATTGTAGAGAACATTCCTCCAAATGATGATCCTAATAATCATCCTATGTTGGTAGCAAGGGTCTTCAATACCAAATTAAATCAGTTACTGAAAGAAATTTTAGATGACTGTATTTTCGGCGTACCAGTATGTCAGTTCTATACTATAGAATTTCAAAAGCGTGGCTTACCCCATGCCCATATAGTTTTGACTCTAAGAGCAGAAGATAAACTAATGGATACAAATCGAATAGACCAAGCTGTTTCTGCTGAACTTCCAGATCGTGATTTAGAACCAGAACTATTTAGCTTGGTTGTAAAACACATGATACACTCTCCATGTGGCCCTGAAAATCCTAATGCTTCTTGCATGGAGGACGGCCGCTGCAAACGGAAGTATCCCCACAACTTTTGTGATGAAACTTCTATTGATCCTCATGGTAGAGTGACTTTCAAAAGACCAAACAATGGTAGGGAAGCATTCATTAGGAACACTCATGTTGTTGATAACAAATGGATTGTTCCCTATAATCGATATCTTTTACTTAGGTATCAAACACATATTAATATTGATGTTTGTGCTAATACTAGGGTCGTGAAATATCTCCACAAATATGTTTTCAAAGGCGTTGACCGTGCTCTCCTTCATTTAGAAGTACGCAACGTACTAAATTATGACGAGACTGAAACATATTTAGCTGGCAGATACGTAACTGCACCTGAAGCTGCATATCATATTAATCAATATAAAATTCATGATATAACACATACTGTTTATCGTCTTCCAGTGCATTTACCACACAGGAATATTGTTCATTTTGAAAGGGGCAATGAACGTCAAGCTGTTGAGAGAAATCAAACAACACAGCTTACAGATTGGTTTAGACTGAATCGAGAAGATGTTGGCGCTCGCCAACATCGTTACCCAGACATTCCCCAACATTATGTCTGGAAAACGCCTCAAAAACGTTGGCAACAACGGCAACGAGGTGTTGAAAAAATGATTGCTAGAATGTACAATGTGTCCATTCGCAACACAGAACAATACTATCTCCGAGTATTGTTATTACATGTTAGAGGAGCCACATCATACGAAGATCTTCGCACTGTTGATGGTAAGGAATTCTTTCTTTTAAGTATTTCATTCTGCTAAACTTTTTTATGCATATTTGCAGAAACTTTGTACGATACTTTCCTGGATGCGTGCCGTGCACGTTTACTTCTTGACGATGATCAAGAATGGAACCGAGCATTACAAGAAGCTCGAGAGCACCAAGTACCTAAAGTTATTAGAAGACTTTTTGCTCACATCTTGATCTTCGGAGAAGTAACTAATCCATTGGAATTGTGGGAAGTTTTTCGTGACTGTATGATGGAAGATTACATTCATCGCGGTTACAATATCAACAGAGCGGAACAACAAACGCTTGCATTTATACAGAGCATTATGTTGAGAAACAACAAACGTTTGTCTGATTTCAATCTTCCAGAACCACAAGAAAGATTGGAATTAAATGAGGTGCCTATAAATCCTCAAGATGAACTCCTCGCAGGAATTCAAATGCGAGATCAATTAAATGAAGATCAGCGCAACGTTTTCGACAGGTAAATTTCTTTTGTACTTTTGTATTATTGCTTCATACTGTATTGCAAATAACATGCATTAACATATCCATAACAACAGTGGATATTCTTTACAAGCATTATATACTGTGTCCAAAATAAGAATGAGATACCATTGGAATCTTGGAAACGGTGAAATTTACAACGTCGGTTAAATTAAAAAAAAAAGTTGTACAATTTAAATACCTTTCAAATGAAATTTTTAAAAGTAAAGTAACTTAGCCGTTTTCAAGAATTTTTTAAAATACAATTTTTGGCAATTTTAGTTTTTATTTATTTCTAACTCTGACATTATTTTTACAAACATAGAAAAATTACAAGCACAGTATACACCACGGGCATTACTAGATTATAATTCCCTTAGTAGATAAATAGCTACTCTGTACTTTTGCAATTACACTTTAAATTCAGTCACCTAACAGTTATGCAACAACAACCTTTTACATATACTTTTTTTTTCCGTTTCAGAGTTATAAATGCTGTTGAAAATGACGATTTGGAACCACGCCTATTCGCTGTCACTGGTTGCGCTGGAGCGGGAAAAACTTTTGTTTTTAACGCTTTGATTACGTATTTGAATGGTAGAGAACTTCCCGTAATACCTGTATCTTGGACTGGCATTAGTGCCAGCTTAATGAAACAAGGTAGGACTTTACACTCTCGCTTCAAACTTCCAGTTCCCCTTACAGATACGTCTGTCTCAGAACTGCGAGCTAATAGTCAAGATGGTCGTTCTATCAGAAATGCCAAGCTCATCATTTTTGATGAAATGTCAATGATACCTAGATTAGCGTTAGAACTCATCAACAGAGTTTTAAAAGATCTGTGCGGCAATGACAAATTATTCGGCGGAAAAGTTATCCTACTTTCTGGTGACTTTCGTCAAACATTACCTGTCATGCCTAACGCATATCGGTCACAAATTGTTGCAGAAACTCTGCAATACAGCTTTCTGTGGCAATCATTTACCAAATTGCAATTAGTTACTAACGTGCGAGCACGTCCAGAAGAACGAGAATTTTCCGAATGGTTGCTACACTTGGGAAACAACACTTTACCTTCTGTCAATATTCCTTCCATACCAAGTCTATTTGTGGTTCCAGCACAATGTTTAGTGGCTTCCAAAGAGGAACTTTTGACAATTTGTTTTCCAAATTTGCAACCAGGAACTGTTCCTAAGTGTGCCATTCTAGCACCCCTAAACGAACATTGCAATGCCATAAATTTTGGAATCGTTCAAAATATGGAAGGTCCTGCAACTACCTATTATAGTGCGGACAAAATTTTATATGAAAACGATGAAGAAATTGAGGCAGCCAATTATCCTGTTGAATCGCTTAACTCACTCCAACCAAATGGCATGCCAGAACATAAATTGATTTTAAAGGTTGGAGTTGTAGTTATGCTTTTACGCAACATGAATTGTGATCTGAGTTTATGCAATGGCACTCGGTTACTAATTACTCGATTATACCAACATAGCATTGAAGCGAGACGAATCGATATGACAGGAACCTTAACTGATCATACTGTCTTGATTCCGCGTATTGATTTAACTGAGACTGTCGCCTCTCTTCCTTTCAAGTTGCGACGTCGACAATTTCCAGTTAAAGTTGCATACGCTATGACAATTAATAAATCCCAAGGTCAAACATTTGACAAGATAGGTATTTATTTACCTTATCCTGTATTTACCCATGGGATGATGTACACTGCCTTCAGTCGAACGAAAGGTTTCGATTGTGTACATGTTTGTGTAGAGAACACCAGCTCACAAGGTAAATTACGCCCTACTTCTGATGAGATCTACACTAAAAACATTGTTTTTACGGAAATTGTACGTTAAGTATATATTTCCAGTCATATCACATTAATAACATGCAATCTCGCTGTTGATATTTAGAAATACTCTTTGTATCATTATTTCAGCTTGAGAATTACATAAATTTAGCTAATAATTGAGATTTTTTAGTCTCTTATTGGCAACATTAATATGTTTGCACGTCTATTGATATGTTTACATTTGGTTGTCAATACTGACTTAACCATTTGAATAAATGAAACAGTAAAAATTTGAGTTGAGGATACTTTTTCCATAAAATCTGAGTTGAGGATACCTTAAACTTGCTAATAATTGAGATTTTTCTACAATCTCTTATTAAAAAAAAATAATAAGCACCTCTTTTGGCATATTGACATTTTGATATCAATATTGAGTTGAGCATTAAGTTGGGCCTCTATTGATTAAGTTACATTATGTTGCCATTATTGAGTGAGCTCTTACATTAATCCTCCTCAGACAATTTTCTACTAATAATTAAAATTTTTTACAGTCTCTTATTAACAAAAAAAAATACTTAGCGCCTCTTCTGACATTTGACATTTTGATATCAATATTGAGTTGAGCATTAAGTTGGGCCTCTATTGATTAATATACATTATGTTGTCATTATTGAGTTGTGCTTTTGTGTCCTCCTCAAATAATTGTTTCATATTATTATTGTAAACTTCGAAATTATAATTCTATGGTTGAATGACAATCCTAATTTAAAATATTTATTTTGAAAAAATAAAATCTACAAAATGACAAAACCAAATGGATGTATTTTTCTGTTTCAATATTATGTTATAATTGTTTTGGCGCTTCAAAGTACCAAAAAATCAACATTGATAATGTTGCCATCCAACCATAGAATTATAATTTTTATTTTTTTCTTCTATTTCAATAATAAATTAATTGAAATGCAAAAAAGTTAATAAAAAAATTCTTATATCTTTGTAAAACTGTTTTTAACTTTCACATGATTCTTAAATTTTCAATATTTGTTAATTAAATTATTCTGTAACATTAGAGTTAGTTTTAAATTTTATTATATTGTAAAAAACCATCTAAATACAATTATATTCAACAAACGAAATTTACATTCACATACGAATAATATAGTATGGTTCTTTCAAAATATATTCATTAATTTCACTCAACTTATTCAATCACATATTTGTAAAATGGACTTCAAAGGATAGTACATAATAATATATGGTAATAATATTTTACTAAATATACACAATTTTTCCTACATATAATATAGCTTTTTAATAGTATTCGCCAATTTTTCCAAAACTTGATCAATACCTATACAAAGCAAATTCTCTGAAGAAGATATCCTCGACATCATATGTCATCATAGAAATAATACAATAAGTTATTCCATGTAGATAATAGATCCTTCCAAAATGTATGAACAATTGAAATTCCAAGGTAATAAATTTCTTAATTTTTTTTTTAACATATTCATAATATATATTGTTTTTTAGTAGTATTCAACAATTTTTCCCAAAATTAACCATACCACACAAAGCAAATTCAATGAAAAAGATATCGACTACAAATACATGTCGTCATAGAAATAATACAATATGTTATTCTGTATAAATATTATACTATGGCAAAATTTATCAGCAGTTAATATTCCAAGGTAAATGCATTTGTTGATTTTTTACAACATACTCACAATATTTGTTTTTAGTTAACTCATAGTACAGAAAGCATATTCAATGAAAAAGATATCCACAACAAAACACAATATATCATCACAGATATAATACAAAAATTCTTCTCTGTACATGCTACACAATTCAAAAATGTATGTACAGTTAAAATTCCAGAGTTCCTTGAATAATTCTGTATAACTTAAAATTAATTCATTTATGTATTTTCAGCTACCAAACAAACATTAATGAAACAACATTTAATAAGGTACAACACATTATACATGTTGATCAATACTACATTCGAAGTTTTTGGCAATACTAAACATACAATTGTTTTGAAAATTTAAATACTTACTCAAAGCAATCCAATTTTTATCAATCTATGATATTATGATACTTCAGCCACCTCCAGTTATACCGGAAATTAATACCTACTTTCTCATTTCAATTATACCACATTACATAAAATTATATTTTATGATTAAAAATCACAAATAAATATACAGATATAAACCAATTTTTCTAAACACTTGCTATTATTTAAGAATTTGCCTTATGCCTATTTTTAGTAGTAATAGTAGTAATCATTTAAATTTTCAAAAAAATCACTACGTTCTGTACGATATTAAATTTTACCAATTGACATGCTTCTAAATTTTAGGATGCCAAACATTGAATGACTATGACAATAATAGCACAACATTTCTATGATTATTCTGTTATTTATATATTTTGCATTTAAATAACAAACAAATTGGACCCAATTCCAACAACAAATTATAAGGTATACCATTAATTTTATTGCTTTACATATACTGCAAACCTTCAAAATTTAATATAATTACAAAAAAAAACACAACTTCAATGATCTCATTATTATTTTGAAAATTGTTTGCATTGATTTTCACTAATTTTATATTTACATATACACTGCATTCAAAATAAACATAACATTGAATATTGGAAACTGTAGGAGTTACAAACTAGAGAAAAGTTTTACAATTTAAACACCTTTTAAATGGTGTTTACAAAAATTAAATAAAAAATTGACAATTTTAGTTATTTCTGACATTATTTTTACAGATATAAAAAAATTAAAAACACTTTCTCATTGTTAATTTTTGAAGAGAATAATATAGTGTTTACAAAATTTTACTATGTTTCGTTTTTGAAAAACCATCATTAAATTTGTTTTTTTTAAATACGACCATGGATTTTTTATTCTTAAATTTAAAGTTATTTTCATTTCGAAAATAGGTAGTATATCACATGTAATGGTTTAAACAAGTTTTCAGTATTTTTAGCTGTTATTTTAAATTATTCAAGAAAAATCGCCATAGTTCGGCACTTTTTTTGTCCAAAAATAAAAATGGGAAGTTGCTTCTCAATTTTTGTATCTGTAATGTCACAAATAAATGAAAGTTCTAATCGCAAAAAAATCGTTTTTCCAAAATTTATCAAAAACGGCTAAAATTAGTTTACTTTTGATAACATCATTTAATAGGTGTATCAATTGTACAACTTTTCTTTAATTTATTCGACATTTAATTCCCACCATTTCCAAGACTCCAATATAATAATTTATCTGGAACACACTGTAAATGTTTAATAAATTCTTTCAGAAATGTATGGATCAACAATTTTTCCTGAAATTACTACTCTCCAGAGATTCGTTGAGTGAAATATTTTGTTTTAATTACATACACTATTATTATTATTTCGTTTTGTTTGTATTAAATATTATATTTTAATTATTAACAACCATTTCAGTTTAGTATAATCTAAGTTCCAATTTTTTTCTTAATTACGATATTAGTTTTAAAATGTACAATATAAATTATTTTAATGTATTAATTATTTCAGAAAACAAATGTTTTTTTTTTTTTTAAATATGTATATCTCAACACTTTTTTGCATTAATCAACTAATATAATATATATATTTCATTTCAAATTCATTTATTATTGTTTCATAAAAATTCATTTCAATAATGTATATATTTTATAATTAAAATTTTTAAAAAAATCTATATTTGATTTATTCCCACCTACATATACCTAAAAATTGAAGTAATTTAAATAAAATACATCACTTAAATTATAAAGAAATTTCAAACATCTCTATTTATTAGCTAAGAATTTTAAATATTTTTTCCAAAACGCAACTTAAATTTCTCTTTTAAAACATTAGAATTTTTATATATTTTTAGAATAAATAAAATTCATATACCATATTTTAGCCAATATATATATAAAACAAATCAAACTTTCAATTTTAATTTGAGGCGTTTTGTATATTTTTTAAATTTCACAGTATTTTTAGATAGACTGAGCTCATAAACCTTATAATTTATTTTTATACAAGGTATATGTATAAATAAAATAGAAAAAAAAAATAAAAAAAAACTAAAAAAAAAATTCAAAAAATTTAAAAAAAAATTTATTAGAAATAAAATTAAAAAAAAAAACAAAACAAAAAATTAATTGAAAATAAAATTAAAAAAAAAAAACAGAAAAAAAAAATTTAGAATAAAATTAAAAACAAAATTGAAAAAAATACAAATAAAATGACAAAAAAAAAATTAAACAAATAGGATTCATATAAATAATTTTTTAAAAATAAAAAAAAAAAAATTTTTTTTTGAAATTTTTTTTTTTCAAAATTTTTTTTTTTAATTTTTTTTTTTAATTTTTTTTTCAAAATTTTTTTTTTTTAAATTTTTTTTTCCAAATTTTTTTTTTTTTAATTTTTTTTTTTAAACTTTTTTTTCTTTAATTCTTTTTTTGACACATTTATTTTCCCTTGAAATTTTTTTTTTTTATTTTTTTTTTTTTCATTTTTTTTATAACCCTCAATGACTTTTTTCATAGATAAAACTACCACAAACCAACTGGGAAATCCCGCAAGGGATTTCTTGTTGCATATAATAACGAGCGTACAGTCCGTCTTTGTCGAAAATGAGGAAAAAAAGCACGGAGGCGTTCCAACAGTGTTTCCTATATGGCAACTTTATTTTTTGCATCACCCGATAGGCTATATATCAAAGCTGATTCAATGCATTAAAATTATGTATTTTAATCATTCATTTACCTCTGCAGAAACGATATTTTAGCGTGACAAGGAGGTGAATACGATTTTCTACGAGGAAATTCAAGAAAATAACAGCACAAAACTGCAAAAAATGCTACTACTAAATCAATAAATTTACCTTATTGTAACATCCACAAATACAATAAAAGCATTTTGATTTATACTAGACACTGTTCTAAATACGGGAGTGCACTTTTACGGTATGATACGGCCCTTTATTACATTTTTAATTGTAAACTAAAAATGTTGGAAATTCTTCCGAGACTTTGTACATCAATAACCTAGAAAAATTGCGAAAATCGCGGTTGCCACACTTTATTTGAACACTTTCATCATACACATATTCCTCATAGTTTCACGCAATATATTTACACATGGAATATGATTAGATACTTAATTTTACAACAAATTTAATTTACGCAACTCCCACAATAATATAACAAATATTAAAACATTATTTTATGTAAAAAAACTAATAATTTATACTTATTTTTATTTTACTGCTATTCACATGAACTAAATCTGGCAGAGTAGTAAAATTTATTCCCACCAGAAAGGTTACAATTTCAATTAATAATGCAAAAAAGTTCAATGACCCGTGAAGTGGGAGGAGTTGAGTATGTGCAGACGGGCTACTAATTACAACCAATCAATGACCTTTATTTAATATCTTATGCTTATGCAACCTCCAACACATCATTATGGTATTTACGGTTGCATAACCTCAGCGATAGGTGACTTTATTTTCTTTAAAAGAGAAATTTTTAGCATAGGTTTTAAATTTATATAAAGGGTGAATCAAAAATTTATTTCCTATCGTCAAAAAAGCAATATTTTGAATAATTGTTTGATTTCTATAGATTTCAAATCAAGATTTTTTTAAAAGTTAAACTATAAGCTCAAATTTATATACGGGGTGAACCAAAAATGTATTTCTTTATTTTGTTATGGTCAAAAAAGTTATATTTTGAATAATATTTTGATTTCTTTAGATTTGAAATTAAGTTTTCTGTGAAAGTTAAACTATAAGCTCAAATTTATATACAGGGTGAATCAAAAATGTATTTCTTTATTTTGTTAAGGTGAAATAGTATTGTTTTGAATAACTTTTTGATTTCTTTAGATTTCAAATCAAGATTTTTTGAAAGTTAAACTATAAGCTCAAATTTATATACAGGGTGAATCAAAAATGTATTTCTTTATTTTGTTAAGGTGAAATAGTATTGTTTTGAATAACTTTTTGATTTCTTTAGATTTCAAATCAAGATTTTTTTAAAAGTTAAACTATAAGCTCAAATTTATATACGGGGTGAATCAAAAATGTATTTCTTTATTTTGTTAAGGTGAAATATTTTGAATAATTTTTTGATTTCTTTAGATTTCAAATCAAGATTTTTTTAAAAGTTAAACTATAAGCTCACATTTATATACAGGGTGAATCAAAAATGTATTTCTTTATTTTGTTAAGGTGAAATAGTATTGTTTTGAATAACTTTTTGATTTCTTTAGATTTCAAATCAAGATTTTTTGAAAGTTAAACTATAAGCTCAAATTTATATACAGGGTGAATCAAAAATGTAGTTCTTTATTTTGTTAAGGTGAAATAGTATTGTTTTGAATAACTTTTTGATTTCTTTAGATTTCAAATCAAGATTTTTTGAAAGTTAAACTATAAGCTCAAATTTATATACAGGGTGAATCAAAAATGTATTTCTTTATTTTGTTAAGGTGAAATATTTTGAATAACTTTTTGATTTCTTTAGATTTCAAATCAAGATTTTTTGAAAGTTAAACTATAAGCTCAAATTTATATACAGGGTGAATCAAAAATGTATTTCTTTATTTTGTTAAGGTGAAATAGTATTGTTTTGAATAACTTTTTGATTTCTTTAGATTTCAAATCAAGATTTTTTGAAAGTTAAACTATAAGCTCAAATTTATATACAGGGTGACTCAAAAATGTATTTCTTTATTTTGTTAAGGTGAAATATTTTGAATAACTTTTTGATTTCTTTAGATTTCAAATCAAGATTTTTTGAAAGTTAAACTATAAGCTCAAATTTATATACAGGGTGAATCAAAAATGTATTTCTTTATTTTGTTAAGGTGAAATAGTATTGTTTTGAATAACTTTTTGATTTCTTTAGATTTCAAATCAAGATTTCTTTGAAAGTTAAACTATAAGCTCAAATTTATATACAGGGTGAATCAAAAATGTATTTCTTTATTTTGTTAAGGCGAAATAGTAATATTTGGAATAATTTTTTGATTTCTTTAGATTTCAAATCAAGATTTTTTTAAAAGTTAAACTATAAGCTCAAATTTATATACAGGGTGAATCAAAAATGTATTTCTTTATTTTGTTAAGGTGAAATAGTATTGTTTTGAATAACTTTTTGATTTCTTTAGATTTCAAATCAAGATTTTTTGAAAGTTAAACTATAAGCTCAAATTTATATACAGGGTGAATAAAAATGTATTTCTTTATTTTGTTAAGGTGAAATATTTTGAATAACTTTTTGATTTCTTTAGATTTCAAATCAAGATTTTTTGAAAGTTAAACTATAAACTCAAATTTATATACAGGGTGAATCAAAAATGTATTTCTTTATTTTGTTAAGGTGAAATAGTATTGTTTTGAATAACTTTTTGATTTCTTTGGGTTTCAATTCAAGATTTCTTTGAAAGTTAAACTATATGCTCCTAGAGGTTTTCTACGGGGTAACTCAAAAATGTTTCTATTTATTTTCAATAATAGATAGAAACATTTTCAGATTTTCAGCTCTGGCAATACTTTTTTTTAATTAATTTTTGAATTATTTTTTTTTTTAATTTTTTTTTTTTGAAATTTTTTTTTTTTAATTTTTTTTTTTTATTTTTTTTTTAATAATAGAAACATTTTTTTCCTTGAATTTTTTTTTTTTATTTTTTTTTTAATTTTTTTTGCCACCCTCAATGACTTTTTTTATAGATAAAACTACCACACAACGACTGGGAAATCCCGAAGGGATTTCTTGTATATAATAAAGAGTGCTCTTCGCGTCTTTGTCTAAAATCCGGAAAAAAGGCCAAAAGTGTGTGCGAATAAACGAATTAGCAGGCCGGAGGCGTGCCAAGTGTTTTGTTTATATGGCAACTTTATTTTTTGCATCACCCGGTAGCATACGTATCAAAGCTGATTCAGTGCATTAAAATTATGTATTTTATTAATATATTTAGGTCTACAAAAACGAAATTAGAGAGTGAGTGAGAGGTGAATAACTTTTTCTACGAGGAAAATAAAGAAAACAACAGTACAAAACTGCAAAAAATGCGACAACTAAATCAATAAAATTGATCTTAAACATGAAAATAATGCCAAAAACTGTTAGGCTATTAATGTAAACAAAACTATTTGACACAAGCAATTTGTCTGTCGGTTAGAAAAAAACATCTTACCAAAACCAAATTATGACGTGAAACTAGAAGTGTCAACTAAACTAAAATAAGTGACACCAACGTTAGAAAAAAATATTTTATGAAAAACCAACGAACCCAAAATAGAAGATACGGTAGTTCTAAAAATAACGTTCACCACTATTAAGGTTAACGTTATTTTAAGAGGGGCGTTTGAATAAAATCGCTTGCAGACCTATTTTTGCGCATGGTAGACTCCACTAATACGTATCTGGTAGCAAAAATTTTGATAGGGAGTTAAAGAGTAAAGATGGGATTAGGTATTGAAGTATTTTGAAGTTGAAATATTGGATAGTTAGTTCAAAAACAGAGTTAGAAAATCATCATATTTCGCTTTGCAGGCATAATTTTGCGCATGGTAGTCGCCACTAAGACGTATCTGCTAGCAAAAATTTTCATAGGGTTTTAAAGACAAAAGATGGGATTAGGTAATGAAGTATTTTCAAGCGGAAAGATTAAATAGTTAACTCATAAATTGAGTTCAAACATGGGTAATTTTTTCACATTTACAGATATATTTTTGTGGATGGAAATCTCCACTAATACGTATCTGGTAGCAAAAATTTTAATAGGGTTTTAAAGACTAAGGTTTGGATTAGGTAATAAGCTATTTTGACGCTACAACAATAAATAATTACTTAATAAATTGAGTTCAAAGTCAGCAACTTTTTCCTCATTTTGTGCTATGATTCTAATATTTAATAATGATAATATTACTTTATTACCTTATTTACATATTTAACAATAACTTGTAATTAAAATTGTACGTGAAAACTTTCTGTATTAGACAATATCCATATTTAAAAAAATCCCTCATATTTCCCTTCAAATATCCGCCATTTTCTTATAATTTTTTTATAAATGTAGGCAACAACCATATAATGCGTAGTTGGGACAGTATTGAAGAGATGGCGCTGTTTATACACAGTGAGACAAAAATCTAATGGTTTTGTCGTACTTATATTATTAATATTTAGTTGTATGTGGTATAGTATATTATGTATATGCGTATGTACTAGGAGTAGGGATTATTAACTTTAGCCATGTACAGTAATATCAGAGAATAAATAAACATCTATGGTAATATTATGTAGGTATACCTACTGTTAGAGGATAAATACAAGAAGGAATAAAGTACGAGTAGTTAGTTTGTTACGTTAGTAGTAAGGAAATAATACAATTATAATAATTATTAAAATTCTGTTTGGTTACGTAGGTCATATATTTTTGATTATATTATAACTAGTCGGGAAAGTTTTAGGGTGACAACCGATTTTTTATGATCTATAGAGAGATTACAAGAACTCCCGACTGGTAGTTATTATAAAATTATAAGATACCCTTGGTGGGGGTTTAAATAGCGGTTAAAATTTCACCAGTTAGGTAGTTGGAACGTATATACAGGGTTATTCACGCCATACGACACGGAATACTGTGGTTAAACTATTTAATTTCCTTAAAGTTTTATTCGTGGGTTCGATAAAAGTGATTTATGGCTACATTTTAAAAATATTGTGAGTCTATACAGGGTGTCCCAAATATAAGAAATTAACCATAGTTGAATTTTTTTTAAATGGAATGCCCTGTATATGAATAAATTTTTAGATTCCCTGTTCAAAACAAAACCTAAATTTCATTTAGGCACATCTAACCTAAACCTGATAGTTTTTTAAATATTTATGTTTTAATAAAAATATAGACATAATTTGAATGAAAAAATTCACACCTATTTGTTTGTTCTTTTTAAGCCAGTCTAGGCTGATAAATATCTCATCACTTGTTACGCCAAATATAAAAATCACCAATACTAAATACAGGGTGTCCAATAATATAACTTATATGAACGTAAAGTTTAATTCTAAATAACTTGTGTATTTCAAATGCAACACCCGGTATATGAGGTAAAAATTAGATGCACAAAGTAATTCTCTGTCAATTATTATATAATACTTTCCTATGGGTAACTCTTGACGTTTTCGTGGAAAATGCACATATTCATAATATTATGCGAATTTTTAATTGAACCTGTTAATTTCATGTAGACCACCCTGTATTTGATCATGATGAAATTAATTATCTATTAATCACTATGAGGTTTTCTTATAGATATGTATATTTTTTTAATGTATGGAAAAAGCACATATTGGTAGTAATAGGAAGAATTTTTTAAAATTATATTTGTCATGTCGGCCATGAGAATTTGACAAACCATAATTTAAACAATAACATAATAAATAAATAAATTTTTCACTTAAATTAAATAACAAGATATACCTTCATAAAAACTGATAAATTTTATAATAAATGTTCAAAATGATTGGACTCTAGGCACATATGAATCCTTTTCTTAAATCCTTCAACAACTTTAACCTGGTGTAACGCTTCATTTATTTGGTTCTTCATCTCCTCTATTAAAAAAGTTTTCATTTGCGATGATTTTGTTCCTGGCCCATGTACAAAATTCAACACGATTTAAAATCAATATTGAAAAGTTCTTGATGCAGTTGCACTGTGTTTGGGTGGTATCTTTCGTTAAACTGCCTTAACAGTCTCTCGAAGACCGCTTTTTTGGGGTGATTTTGCGCCAGGAGCCTTTGAGCGTAAACTCGCGATGCCAGTAAAGCGTTTTTGGACCATTCTCCCAGAATAAAAATCATGTCTATTCTTTCTCCTTTGGAATAGGTTCGCATTTTTGAATTGAATTAAATCAAATGTCACAGATAAAAAACTGTTTTCTGAAAAATTCTCAACTCTTAAGTAAGAATTTTCAACAGACTATTCGACAGTAAATATCAAATTAAAAGAAATGTATTCTATCTTCTCAAATTCTCATGACTGACTTGATAAATATTATATTTTTGAAAATTCTTCCTCTTATTGCCAATATGTGTGCCTCTTCCATGCAAAATTAAAGATAAGTATACATATCTATAAGAAAACTTTAATTTAACTTTAATTTTTGCATCATCAAATACATGGTGGTCTACATGAAACTAAGAGATTCAATTTCAAATTTCCCTAATATCATGAATATATGCATTTTCCAAGTATTATAATATTTGACAGATAATTACTTTATGCATCTAATTTTGACCTCATATACTGGGTGTTCCATTTGAAATAAACAAGTTATTTAGAATTAAACTTTACGTTCATATAAATTATATTATTGGACACCCTGTATTTAGTATTGCGGGTTTTTTATATTTGGCGTAACAAGTGATGAGTGGGTATATTTATCAGCCCAGACTGGCTTAAAAAGAACAAACAAATAGGTGTGAATTTGTTCTTTCATATTATGTCTATATTTTCATAAAAATTTAAATATTTAAAAAACTGTCAGGTTTAGGTGAGATGTACTTTAATGAAAGTTATGTTTATTTTGAACGGGGAATCCAAAAATATATTCATATACAGGGCATTCCATTTAAAAAAACACAACTATAGTTCATTTCTTATATTTGGGACACCCTGTATAGACTCACAATACCTAATACCCTACTTAATTTTTAAAATTTTTACTGTTAAAATAATCACTGTACCAATCGTAAATCAAATTATTGTCTAGATGGTCTATAGTGAGTGAACGTGTGTTGGATAGCTCCCGAAACAATTTAATTATTTACAGTAAATCGCGAGTGTTTATGTACGATTTTAAAGCTATTCGATTATTTACCAATCAGGAATTTTAAGTGCTAGAATAATTAAACAAAAAATAAACACATATACAAAAAATACAGTGAAATAGTATTATACCAAAATGCCGTATACTAAACATCAAAAATTTGAAATTAAAGATTTAATAAAGGAATGCTTATCAGACACAGTTTTTGTTAACGCGCTGGTAGATAAAATTGCTTCTGCTGTTTCTGACCGTCTAGAAAAGTTGTCCCAACAACTCACTGAACTAGAAACTCAAGTAAATTATTTGGAAGCCGAAAATGTAGAGTTAACATCAAAATTAGAGCGTTTTGAATATTGTACAGTTCGAAACAAGCTAAGAATATATGGAATTCCTGAGAGTGATGAGGAAAATCTTGGAGATGTTTTAAACGAAACTTTCGCTGATAAACTATTGGTTCGGAATTGTCAGCTCGACTCATACTATCGAATAGGAAAAAGGCAAAAAAATCAAAGCAAACCACGACCAGTCCTAGTGCAATTTGTTCGAAATGGTCAGCGAAACGAAGTGTTTTATAACAGAAGAAACTTAAAAGGAACCAGGATGAGTATCGTTGAAGAATTAACAAGATCAAACTCTGAACTTTTTCAAAGAGCGAAGAAGAAATATGGAAATAAAAATGTCTGGACTGTCAACAATAAAATTTACGCCAAATGTAATAATGAAAAGATTCACATAAAAACTTGCGAAAATCCTGATACATAAAATACGGGCTTTTCCACGCTTTCAACTCAAAAAGAAAATATATATATTTTTTTTCTCTCATTTTTTTTTGCGGAATAGATATAATTGTATTCTCTCCTATTCTATACATTGTTGTGATATATTGATATTATATTGTATTTTTTATTTCTCTTATAATTAACCAACTTTTGGATTCTGTTTTCTGTTCATTTATATAGCTGCATTTTTTTAGGGTGAGCATCGGATTGTTACATTGGATTATACATATACATGTATATATATTTTTTAAATTTTTACTTTCCTTATATATTTGCTCCGTTATAACATTTTTGTAGTACAATGAATCAATATATACTTGCTGCTTAACTATGAAAAATAAATTGTTAAGATTCGCTTTCTGGAATGTGAGGTCACTGCTAAATAGCTTTCCTGATTTTAGAGAAAATGTAACTGTCAATAATTATGATTTTGTTGGAGTTTCCGAGACGTGGCTGACTGATAAAATACCAGATGAAGTGATAAAGATAGATGGGTATAATTTTGTTAGATCAGATAGAGTTACACGCGGAGGCGGAGTGGGTTTTTATATCAAGTCTGACATTGATTACGTAATAATAGGTAAGTTCTCTTCTGGCATAATAGAGCACATATGGCTAAAATTTAAATTAAATAAGACGTTGTATACCATCGGAGTTCTCTATCGTCCTCCGTCAAGTTCATTTGTTGATTTTTTGGAAGTTTTTGAAGGTTTTGTATCTCAGTACGTAATCTCAACTGAAGAACTAATATGTGGTGGTGACATAAATTTAGATTTGTTAGACTTTGAAAACAAATACAATCAAGATTTTATTAATGTCACAACTGCCTTAAATTTAAAGCAAATAATAGAAACTCCTACTCGCGTTACTCTTAACTCAGCTACTTTAATTGACATAATATTAATTTCTAAACAGACGCGGGCGTTCTTGTGTGGTGTTATGGATGTAGCCTCTGTATCTGATCATTTTCTTGTGTTTTGTAATATTACATTCGAAAACATGAAAAGAGAAGCAATAACATTTAAAACTCGTAAACTCAATAATATAGACCTACAGCTACTAGGCAATTTGCTCCTCTTTACCCCATTTAACAATATACTACATATTCAAAATGTAAATGAGAAGGTTATAGAGTTTAATAAATTAATTTTAGGTATCTTCGATACCATAGCTCCCATTAAAGAAATTACCACAAGGAAAAAATTCAACCCATGGTTTACTGAAACAATAAAGAAGTTGATCAATTTAAAAGATAGGGCCTTTCTTAAATTTAAACGCTCAAAATTACCAGGGCACTGGAACTATTACAAGGATTTGAAAAATGAACTAACAAACGCTATTCGTAGAGAAAAAAAAGCCTATTTAGAGTTTCAATTAACAAACAAATGCGATCAAAGGAATTTGTGGAAACAATTACAGTTTCTAAATATATACAGAAAAAATAATATCAACAGAACAATACCAAATCACTTAAACATCCCAAATACTATAAATAAACATTTTCTTACATCATCCCAATATATGCCTGCCGATATCGAACTAACCAATTTTTATAATATCAATAAATTTCCTAATTTTCAACATCATTTTGAATTTACACTCGTTGATGAGTCAGAAATTAGCAGCCATATTAATAGCATCAAATCCAATGCTGTAGGGCCTGATAAAATTAACATAAATATGATTCAAATGTGTTGTCCTTTTGTACTTCCCTACATTACTAACATAATCAATTCATGTATTTTGGATAAAGTTTTTCCGGATTGCTGGAAAATCTCGAAAGTGTTTCCTTTACCTAAGAAAGCACAAATAACGGATCTCAATGACCTTCGACCGATTTCTCTTTTGTCACCTATGTCAAAGATTTTAGAAAAAGTAATGTACAAGCAAATCTATAATTTTGTTTGTAATTATGATATTATACCTTACAAACAGTCAGGTTTTAGAAGAGGATACAGCTGCATGACTGCCCTTCTAGATTTGGTTGATGACATAATTCGTGATATAGACTCGGGAAAAACAACGGCACTATTGTTGCTGGACTATTCTAAGGCGTTTGATAAGATCAACCACGAACTTCTGTTTTCTATCCTGAACTACTCAGGATTCTCAGACTCTGCACGCGCATTAATGAAAAGCTACTTGAATAATAGATCTCAATACGTAGAGACAGACAGAGGTACATCAGAGTGGGGTAATATCATGTCCGGGGTTCCCCAAGGCTCAGTTTTGGCTCCATTGATGTTTTGTATATACACATCCAATATATATAAGTGTTTGGTAAATTGTCAAAATTATGAATACGCCGATGATCGCCAAATAAAATATTCATTTGATTTCAATAACCTAAATATGGCATTAGAAATATTTAACAGAGATATATATAGCTTAGTGGAAACATCGAGAAAGCACCAAATGCTTATCAATCCGTCCAAATCAATATTGTTACTTTTTGGGAAGAATAAAGACATTGCAAAGCAATTATTTAAAGTGAAGATTGACAATCAAGTAATACCTTCCAAACAATCTGCAAAGAGTTTAGGGTTGGAAATAGATACTAACTTAAGATTTAGTCAGCATATTTCTGCTAATCTGAATAAAGCCTATGCCAATCTAAAACTCTTATATCCTCACCGACACTCATTACCGATATATTTAAAAATCAAGCTTACTGAGGCGCTGGTTTTAAGCTTTTTCAATTATTGCGATGTAGTGTATGGACCATGTTTGACCAAATATGACAAGGACCGGATACAACGGATACAGAAGTGCTGCTTGAGATATACAGGGTGGTCCAACGAAAAGTTTGCACCTAGCTTTTCTCTTTTTTTTGTAGTCGAATGCGAAAATGCTCGGACACGTCGATTTTGCTTTTGAGGGGGACACATTTTAAACATATTTTTCGATCTGCGCCTTTAACCCCCTAGCGGGGGTGAGTAACAACCCTAAAATTTTAAATGGAAAGAGGGGTCTAATGACATATCATTTGAAAGGACACAAAATTGTCTTTCTAATGATACCCTATTTGTCGAATTTTACTAAAACAGTTAATACGAAAACGACTTTAAAGACATTAAGCCGATAATTTTGGTATTAATGAGAAATACAAATAAGTTTTAATTATTACGACTGAAAACAACTACAATCATTTCTAAATTATTTACTTTGAAGAAAAACGGGATTTCAAAAACACTATCTTATTTATCAGAACTAAATTCCTCACTAATCGTTTGCGTTTTTTGTTGAAATAAAAACTGCAGATACGTGTAGGAAAAGAATTTACACCGTTTATTTTAGTCTTTTCATTGATTCAGTTTGGTTGCTTCTCAAGTTATTTTACTTTTACCGTACAAAATGATTTATTCCATTCTAGAACGAGTTGAAATTGTTAAACTTTATTTTCAAAATAATAGTAGTGCTAGACTTACGGCTCGCTTATTTAATGAGAGACATCCCGATAAAAATGTGAATGATGTGTACGTTGGCAAGTTAGTTAAAAAGTTTGTAGATACCGGATCTGTCTGTAATGTAAAACACCAGCCGCAGAAACCGATCAGAAATGAAGCTGTGGAAGTCGCTGTTTTAGGGCATGTTGAAATGGATCATAGTCAAAGTACCCGTCAACTAGCTGAAGCCTCAGGTGTCTCCCGTTCGTCCATAATACGAATTTTAAAAGCGTACAAATTTCATCCGTACAAAATCAAATTAGTACAGGAACTAAATGAGGATGATCCTGATAGAAGGCTGCAATTTTGTGAAGCAATGAGCCAGCGTTTAATTGAAGATCCGCAATTATTATTTAACATTTGTTTTTCCGACGAATGCACATTTTATTTGAATGGAGCTGTAAATAGGCACAATTGCCGTTACTGGGATGACAGTAACCCACATTTATTCCGTGAGGTTCATACCCAGTATCCTCAAAAAATAAACGTCTGGTGTGGCATATTAGGAAATCATATTATAGGACCACTTTTTATTCCTGGAAATTTAACTAGTGAAGTGTACCTAAACATGCTTGAAGACACAATTGATCCTTTAATAACACAAATAATAGAAGATGACCAAATTCATACTGCTGATCGGCTTTATTTCCAGCAAGATGGAGCACCTCCGCACTATGTGGCTCCTGTAAGACAGTTCTTAGATGACCGGTTCCCTGGACGGTGGATTGGAAGGAGGGGCCCAATTGAATGGCCTGCCAGGTCACCGGATTTATCGCCTTTAGACTTTTTTCTTTGGGGGCACTTAAAAAATAAATGTTTTGCCACGAAGCCCGAGTCCATAGAAGATCTTCGCCAACGCATTACAGAAGAGTGCAGAAACATAACACCTGATATGCTACAAAATGTTAGAAATAGATTTGAACAAAATCTGTATTATTGTATGGAATCAAATGGGTCACATTTTCAACATTTGTTAATGTAACGTTTTAATAAATCAATTTAACAGCTTGTTTACTTTTTTTACAAAGCAATGTTAAAACTAACAAACATTGGAATGTACTAACGATTGCAGGTGTTTTCACTCGCAATAATTAAAACTTATTTGTATTTCTCATTAATACCAAAATTATCGGCTTAATGTCTTTAAAGTCGTTTTCGTATTAACTGTTTTAGTAAAATTCGACAAATAGGGTATCATTAGAAAGACAATTTTGTGTCCTTTCAAATGATATGTCATTAGACCCCTCTTTCCATTTAAAATTTTAGGGTTGTTACTCACCCCCGCTAGGGGGTTAAAGGCGCAGATCGAAAAATATGTTTAAAATGTGTCCCCCTCAAAAGCAAAATCGACGTGTCCGAGCATTTTCGCATTCGACTACAAAAAAAAGAGAAAAGCTAGGTGCAAACTTTTCGTTGGACCACCCTGTATCTATGGCATCCGCAAGTATGAGCACGTTTCACATAAACTCAAAACTTGCCGGTGGTTGGACATGGGGAATCGAAGGAGACTTCATTCTGCATGTTTATTTCATTCTATTATTATGTTACAACAAAATTGGTTTCAGATCAGATGTGCATACCCTTAATCTTCGTTTTAAAGGTCTTCTGTCCCCCCCGCCTCATAAAAGTGCTCTATTTCTTAGATCATTTTCTTTTAATATTTATGTTGTATACAATAATCTACCAGCACGTCTGAAGGAACTCAGTTCTGCGCGTTTTAGGAACTCCTATCGGATCCTTCTGTTACAAAATATGTAAGCATTTGTTATATTATCATCCTCGTTATTTTCTAAATGTGTTTTTAGTTTATTTCTATATTTCTATAAATGTATGATATTATGAAAAATGTATGATAATGACCTCACATTATAAATCAGCAAATTGTATGGAATATCACGTTAGGGGTATATAGGGAAGTGTTTTCGAATGATGTTCACTCAATAGGAGTATATATTTTTTTTTATTTTTTATCTTTTGTTATGGCAGAATGGGAAGAGAGAGAGGAAAAAGAAAAACAACTTTAGTTTAGATTAGGTATGGGTCAGAATTTAATATCAGCACCGCTGCCTTCTGACCCTTTTCGTAGTCATTTATATTATTAAATTTAGTATTAAGAATAATGTTTTTGTAATTTTAATTTGATTGCGAATAAACTATTATTATTATTATTATTATTATTATTAAATAGATAGGTACTATGTTAAACCGCATATTAAACTAAAACTTAATTTTTCTCGAAAATGCAGCATTCTATCATATTGAGATAAGAATACCTCATATTTCCTAAGAATGTTGTCAGAATTCTCCAAAAGTAAGTGAAAAAGAAGTTTTTTATTAAAAATGTCCGTTGATACCCGTTTAGACGCCTAAGTTCGCAATTTAATTCAGCAGTGTATGGCTAACGAATGCTTCTATTTAGGGAAATATCTTTTTCACCTTTCACTCCAATGGCTAAAGGCGCTTTCGCGATACCTTTAAAAAACCTATGCTAAGCCGCCATCTTTTAAAAACTATAACTCCTTTCAGAAGCAATTTTGCATTAGAAGTTTGGCGTTGAATTGCCATGAAATCTGCTCTAGAATTTGTGGCTTTCGCTTGGTCCATTAGTTTCTGGACACATTGTATACTATTAGGAAAGACACTCTTTGATGCATGAAATAAGCGTCTCATGGTTTTGAAACTGACAAACTAAAACAACAGGGCTAACCTAATACATTTTGAAAAACACTGCAAGCATACAGGGCGGTCCAAAGAAGAGATAAGTATGTATTATCATAGTTCTGTTTTTTTTAAATAGAACACCCTGTATGTGAGTATTTTAATAGTCCCTCAAAAATAACTGGGATTCGTTTTAAGGTGTCATTTACCTATGTTTTACGGTTTTCACAAAAATCATCAATTTGTGAAAATATTTAAAAATCTTGACTATTTATCGCAAATAAAACCAGTTTTTTTACATTCATCCTTTTTATGTATATAGTATAGTATATAACTATGACTAGTCTACGCGAAGATAAGCATCAAACGTATAAGAATACGAGCACAAAAAAGAATGTGAAAATAATTTACGCAAAATAGAAATATGACATTTTAGGGTCACTATGTATTAGTTTTTGGCGACACCTATTGAGGAGAAGAATGTATTAAAATATTCTATAAAATTACTCTAAGTTAAGAAATGAATGATTCGGAATACAATGAGATTCACTAGCGCCACCATCGGACATTTTTGTAAGTAACCATTTCGGATTCCCCTCTTAACATCTGGCAGTATTTCTCAGATTATAACAACATTAATTAATAAGCAGCATGTAGAGGGTGATACAAAAAAACATTAATTAGCCCACATTTAAGAAATTTTAAATGTATAGAATTTATATACGGGGTGAATCAAAAATCTATTTCTTTGTTTTGTTAAGGCAAAAAAGTAATAATTTGAATAATTTTTTGATTTCTTTAGATTTCAATTTAAGATTTCTTTGAAAGTTAAACTATAACCTCCTAGAGGTTATCTACGGGGTAAGTCAAAAATGTTTATTAATGTTATTTATTATTTAAGACAATTAGCCACGGCAGAACTTTATCAGCGATAGGTGACTTTTTATTTTCTTTAAAAGAGAAATTTTTAGAATAGGCTTTAAATTTATATACGGGGTGAGTCAAAAATGTATTTCATTATTTTGGACAAAAAAGTAATATTTTGAATAATTTTTTCATTTCTTTAGATTTCAATTCAAGATTTCTTTGAAAGTTAAACTATAACCTCCTGGAGGTTATCTACGGGGTAACTCAAAAATGTATTTCTTTATTTTGTTAAGGAAAGGACAAAAAAGTAATATTTTGAATAATTTTTTGATTTCTTTGGATTTCAATTCAAGATTTCTTTGAACGTTAAACTATAAGCTCCTAGAGGTTATCTACGGGGTATCTCAAAAATGTTTCTATTTATTTTCAATAATTTTAAGTATGGTAGATCCTAATATATAGAAACATTTTCAGATTTTTTTAGTTTTTTAGATTGGTTATGAAATTATTGCACAAGGTGGTTAAACCTTTGATGTACGGGGTACACAAAAATGTTTCTATTTATTTTCAATATTTTTAGGTACAGTAGTAGAATTTTTTTTTTGTTTTTTAGATTGGTTATGAAATTATTGCACAGGGTGGTTAAACATGTGATCTACAGGGTAACTCAAAAATGTTTTTGTATTTCTAGGTAGAATGGGCTCATACAATTTTTATACAGGGTGTGTGTTATACACACGATTTAATTTACCCTTTATAACATGAAAAAAAAATATAATTTATAGTAGTGGTAAAGATTTAAAATGGACCTGGGCAGTTTATCCTAACAAAACGGTCGCCTTAAGAACTTACCTACTTATTAAGTTACCCTCGCACACCACCCGTGCTGCTTCAGGGTTCTTCTTTTGCTGGCCAGCCACAATACCCTACTTTACTTATTACGACAAACGTTAAACTCTCCATTCACAATATACACAAAATAATTCTTGCGGGTGTAAGAAAAATATACGAATTAAATTTTAGAATTCATAGGACAACGACCATTGTCTATGGCGGTTGTAAGTCGAATCGTCCCGAGAGAAAAATATCCTTTCGCGGCGCGCAGCAGTACAGTACTTAAAGCGAACCATACACGCGCAAACTAAACATATTAATTATAATAATGAAACTTAATGAAAAATACCCAAAACCACTACAGATTTAAACTTGCCGAATACAAACTAAAATATGTAAGTGATTTAAATGGAAAACAAAGAAAAGAAAAAGTGCTCTATAATGTAAAATTAACAGATTAACGAGTGGACGCAACATACCGCCCACCAAAATGCAACGTATTTTAACTGAGGGGAAGCGGACACAGTTTGCTTACAGGGCGCCGCACAATGCCGGTTGGAGTACGAATGGAGGCAACCCGTACTTTATCGTCCGAACCGGGATATAATTCAACCACACGACCAATGGACCACTTAGGTGGAGGAAGATTGTCTTCTTTAAGGAGGACAAGGGTGTCCACTGAAAGTGGGGAACCACTGGAGAACCATTTTGGGAGTTGGTTGAGGGTATGCAAATACTCCTTGGACCACCGACTCCAGAAATGTTGAGTGAGACGAGACATTAGTTGCCATCTTGTTAACCGGTTCATTGGAACGCGAGAAAAATCTGGTTCTGGAGGGGCACCCAAGGAGTCTTGCGTTAAGAAATGACCAGGAGTCAAAACCGTTAGGTCATTAGGAGCACTGCTAATGGGTGTCAGTGGCCGTGAGTTGACGATATCTGAACTAAAAACGTCAAGAACTCCTCATAGCAGAATCTCTGCTCACCAATGATCCGCACTAGGTGCGTTTTAACGTTTTTGACGGCAGCCTCCCAAAGTCCGCCAAAGTTGGGTGCTAAAGGAGGGTTAAAGTGCCAAGTGATACTTTCTTGACCTGCAGCAGAGGCCATAGTTTGGTTAAGCACTCGACTTGCGCCCACAAAATTCGTGCCACGGTCGCTATACATATCTGTACATCGACCGCGACGTGCTATAAAACGCTTGAGGGCGGCCAGAAAAGCCTCAGTTGAAAGGTCTGAGACTAATTCTGAATGGATGGCTTTAGTCGCCATACATATGAATACACAAATATAGGCTTTGTAAAATTTTACACCACGGTGCTTTGACATATTAAGGAAAACGGGTCCAGCAAAATCGACGCCGGTATGCAAGAAACATTTGCATCCCGATACACGTGCGGCAGGCAAATAGATTTGGGGCGCGCTTTCCAGCAATGTAAGCATTTACCGAGAATGCCCCTAATACAACGTTTAGCCGACATTATCCAAAAGGTTTGAGCTAAAATGCATTGCGTGGTCTGAATACCAGCATGAAGATATTTTCGATGAGTGAATTCAATCAGACGTTGTGTGAATAAGGATTGCGATGGAAGAAGGACTGGAAATTTTCGATCAAAAGATATCGGAGAATGTCGCAATCGACCACCTGAATTACCTGATCTTCATCAAGAAAAGGAGCAAGCTTTTGAAATTGTTTAGCAAGCAGCTTGTTCTGTTTAAGCCTTACGATTTCGTTTGCAAAAAATACTGTTTGAGCTCGTTTAGAGAATATCATAAGAGCCCCATGGAGTTCACGTGAAGTGAGATAACCTCCTAACTTTTGTTTTGGGGTTTTACAATTGAAAATAAAGCGTTTTGCATAAGCAATAATACGCTGCGCAGTTCTGAACGAAGAAATTCTTTCCAAGAGAGTGTCAAGAAAGCTTGGCTCAACAGTAGCCAATAAAATAATTTCCTTTCGTTCTTCACAAAGCACGTCTGAAGAGGAAAATGTGGAATTAGACGAAAAATTATCAAGGTACGGTAAACGAAGAAATCTCGGCCCCGCCCACCATAGCGAAGAGTTCACTAACGCACTAGGTAGAAGTCCCCGAGAACCTATTTCAGCAGGGTTATGTTCGGTTGGAAGAAATGGAGAAGATGAGACTCCGTACGTCACAGTATGAAGTTGAAACTCTTGTAGCGGTTCATCAGGAGAAAACCGCCAAATGATTCGTTGAAACTCCCTGTGATGCGGTGCAATGAAAATTTGACGATACATCATCTTAATGTCACAGGTTAAAACGAAGGAATGCAGACGAAAATTAAGCAACAGTGTTGAAATATCCTGTTGAAGTTTAGGACCAGTAAACAAATGGTCGTTAAGCGAAGTGTGTGTGGATGACTTAGCCTAAGCATCAAACACAACCCGCAGCTTCGTACTCAAGCTCTCCGGTCTTAAAATAAAATGATGCGGAATATAATAGGAATGTAATGACTCAGAAGGACTCACGCGACTCATATGAATCAAGTCAAGATATTCCTGCATAAAATGTTTATATTGAAGATAAACCTCTGGAAATTTTAGTAACCGTTTTTCCAATGATATGAATCTACGAATAGCCAAGTCGCGCATGTTAGGAAATTGCGGATTGTACGTTTTGAATGGAAGGTGTACCGTGAAACGGCCAGACTTCAATCGAGTCGTTTCAGTGAATATCTGTTCACATTGAACCTCCTCGGGAGACATAACCGAGCATTCAGGGACATTTTCAAGCTCCCAAAATCTTTGAACTTGGTGGTCCAACGTGCTAGAGGCTGTACAGAAAACCGAAACTTTCGAGCTAGCGGAATTTATAACAGATTCACATTTGCCCATTAGAATATAGCCGAAAATTGTCTTGAAGGCCGTAGGCTCTCAGACACCACCATCTACCCGTCCGTCCAACATAATGCGAGAAAACATATCTGCTCCCAGCAAAATATCGATGGGGTCTCGATTGTAAAATAATGGATCTGCCAGTTGCAAATTGTGAATATGCTTCCAGAGGTCTGAGGATATCGTGTGATATGGAAGATTTTCACACACCCTATTGATAATAAGTGCATCAAAATTCATTACTGGATGTTGATGATTGTTTGTACGAACAGATAGAACGACACTACCCTTCTGAGCCAAAGTAAACGTTGAGTCAATACCCTGTATTTGAACAGAACATTTATTAGGCTTGACGCCTAATTGTTGAGCCGTCTTGCACGAAACCAAAGATACCGTACTACCGCTGTCAAGCAAGCAGCGGAGTGTGTGATAATTGCCCCAAACATCCTGAACCTCAACTCAGGCGGCACCAAGCAGAACACTGGATTGAATATTAGATAGTGCTGTATTAACTATCGCAACACTATCTGCAGAAGTCGAGGGTATGGAATTTGGTGTTGCATGAACATTGGGAGAAATAACATTGCCCTGGGTAGTCGGTGATTGTGAAAAATGTAAGAGAGTGTGATGCTTTTGCTTACATCTATGACACCTTTGCTGGCTTTGACACCTTTTTGTAGAATGTGAGGAGCTTAAACAGTTAATGCATGCGGATTTTTGTTTGATAAACTGATATCTATCGTGTGGTCCCAAGCGTAAAAAATTGGGACACTTATAGATTGCATGATTTCCCGAACAACCAAAACAACTAAATGAATTAGAGCCCGAGGACTGCAATGAAAACGAAGATTCATGATTGACATTCCTATACGGCTTATTTTGCTTAGTAGGAACTTCATCTTCTAAAGCTCGGCATCTGCGTGAAAGAAAATCCATAAGTTCTCGAAACACCGGAACCTCACCTGAATTATGGTGTATTTTAAAATGATGACGAGTTTTATCGTCCAATTTATTCATCAAATAATAAACCAAAATAAGATTCCATTCGTTGACAGGATAATTTAAGTTTTTGAAAGACTCTAAGTTATTTTTAAAAACACTCAAAAGTGAAGATAATTCAGCAGGACTGTCAGATTTGAGCCTAGGCGCCTTATCAATGGCGGACCAATGAGCCATTGCAATCGCACGCGGTCTATTGAACGCCTCACCCAATGCAGCATAAGCTGTTTTATAATTACAACCCTTAATAGGAATATGCTGGATAGCTTGCAAGGCTGGACCTCGCAATGACGAAGTAAGAAAAGTAAACTTATCCACATCTGGAATTGTTGGATTATTCCCGATAACTGAATTAAATAGCTCAATAAAGGTCGCAAATTTTAGTGGATTCCGGAATTTGAATAGTAGGCAAAGGTATCTTGGATTGAGATGGCTGTGTATTGGTATCATTATTCGCTGAAGAAACGGTAGGCTTAAGTAATTTAGAAAACTTGCATTTAACGGTAAAAAAGGTTGCATCAAATTGTTTTCGAATAACATCCTCTTCTTCGAAAGGCCCGCAAGTACACCGATGACAGAGTTATGTGTGTCAAAAAATGATTGTTTAATGCTATCTAACTCACCAGCGTACTCTGACTATAAAGGAATTACATCTGGTTGAGTTTCTGCTCGTTTTGCAATGTCAAAAATATCATTCAACCGATTAATTTGCGTTTGTCGATACGACCTGTACCTTTGACGCTTTTCTGCAGCGGCCATGATTAAAAGAATACAGAAAAGTTGATCAAAGAGCGACGAAAAAATTAATCAACCGGTACAATTATGAATAACTAACCGAACTACTGAATCAATGATAAACATAGCAGAAATGCAGCAATAATAGAACAATAAATTTCGTAGTGTGTGGACAGCTTTTATATATGCACAATATTAGCGAAATTGTACTATACAGGTACATAAGCAAACTGTGTGGCTATAAACAAATGTGTTAAACAAAGATAGTCTATAAAATAAAATGACTATCCTAAATCAAATAGGTAGCTTAAATGTTGAAAAAGATAACGTTTTTTTCCTTTCTCTGCGCTACACAAAATCACACATATTTCATATAGCAATTATGATGAATCTATGATTTAAAAATGTAAACTGGTAAAATTGGTTTATATATTGAAACTAACTGTATGAAAAAAAAACTCTTTGTCCAGTTAGGAATGTGTATATTAAAAAATTAAACTAAAAAACTGCCAAATCCGGCTCGAAACGGACCAAAAAAGATAATGTGTTATACACACGATTTAATTTACCTTTTATAACATGAAAAAAAAAATTATAATTTATAGTAGTGGTAGAGATTTAAAATGGACCTGGGCAGTTTATCCTAACAAAACGGTCGCCTTAAGAACTTACCTACTTATTAAGTTACCCTCGCACACCACCTGTGCTGCTTCAGGGTTCTTCTTTTGCTGGCCAGCCACACTACCCTACTTTACTTATTACGACACACGCGTTATATCACCCTATACTGCTGAGTCCATAATAATAGTAAACTCATTCCAAGAAGCTGTACACATGGAAGGGGCTGCCTGAGTACCCAATGTTACATTTTTTATTCAGTCTGTATGAAGCTCTCTAGTAATTAAGTTGTAATAATAATAATTGTATTTCTAATGTTCTTTCGTAAATGTTCTAATAAATAAAAGTTTGTATTTTTAAAAAGGTGTTTAACTTATTCAGAAAGTTAACTGGCGCAGTCGGTAGGATAATTCGGGATCAAAACGTATCGAACGGATTGATTTTTGCTCTGCAATTAACCGAATTTTCGAACAGTTGTTTCGTTTGGACAAAGTGTTGTGAAAGTGGACTTTCATATCTTTGAAGTCGCGTCTATCGTAGACACACTACAAAATTTGTACTAACGGACATCGAAATTTGGAACTGCATCGTCCAAATTTGCGTGGCAACGATTTTCTGCGTAAGACAAAAATCGCTGAAACAGAAACGTTACACATAGGATACAGGAATGTTTATAGCTGTCGCTATACTAGTAATGTAAGTGCAATTTAGCGTTAATGTTTAGTGATAGTGAAAATTCAGATTCGCCTTCAACAGACTCACCACCTATCCTTAATCAAAACACTCCTTTAAACCTTAGTAGACCATTAGTAAGACCTCATATTTTAAATCTAGAAATAAGAACTCCTAACTTAAGTTTAGGTAATAATCAAACAATGGCTTTTAAACCTGAATATCTTAATTGCATCCCAGATTTTGACGGAAATCCTAACGATTTAAATAGATTTATTTCTGTAAGTGAATCAATTATCGCACAATTTTATGACATAACTAATGTTAATAATTTTCAGAATGTTTATCTGTTAAATTCAATAATAAATAAATTAAAAGGCTCAGCAAGAGTTGTAGCTAACATTCAAAACGTTAGTAGCTGGAACGATCTAAAAACATTATTAACGAATCATTTCTCAGACCAAAGAGACGAATCATGTTTAAACAGAGATTTAGTTATGCTTAAACAACAAAATAACGAATCTTCTCAAAATTTTTATGATAGATGTTTACACATTTTGAATTTACTGTAGTTGTAGTTATATAAATATTCATGAAACTACAGAACACGCCAAATTATTAAAATTATATCAAGATTTAACTTTAAGAACCTTTCTATCTGGTTTAAAAGAACCATTAGGGACCACTATTCGCTGTATGAAACCTATTAATTTAGCTCAAGCTTTACAATTTGTGAATCAGGAAGATAACATTCATTATTTTCAAAATTTTAATAAACCAATATTTAAAACAAGGACCACCTATAAACCAAACTTTTCGACCAACCCCAATTGATGCACATTATAATAATTTTAGACCACAAAATCAACTTTCTCTAAGGCCTAATACACAGTTTATACAATCAGGACCTAATTTTCAATATACACAACCAAGACCGAATTTTCAACCTATACAACCAAGACCTTATTTCCAAAATAACCAATCTCATAGATTTAATTATAACCAACAACCCTTCGGAGAAAATAATACAAATACCAATGCATTTAAACAAAACGCTAACGAACAATTTCCTAAACCCACACCGATGAGTATATCAACATCTCATACAAACCAAAAATCTTCTACTTCATTTCAAACAAAAGACTTCTTTAAATCCAACCAACCCCCACCAAAACATTATACTGTAGAAGAACTGTACAATATCGAAACTAACTCAGATTTTTATAACGACAATCAATTACAAGAACAGGAAGCACATCAATATCAAAACGAAGATTTTATTTCAAATACTGACAATAATTATTTTGAGACCTATTACGATTATTTACATAACAGCGATCCTGAAACTGTCGAAAACACTGAACGAGATTCAATAACTAACCCTGAAGAATATACACAGGATTTTCAGGAAAAGTCATCTGAAACTAAACCAGATATAGCAATAGACAAAATTTGTTTTAACATGACAAATCTAAGTGAACTCCCATACATTATTTTTCCCGAACAAAATATAAAAATTTTAATAGATTCTGGATCAACCAAATCTTTTATTAATCCTAACATTGCTGAAAAATATTTCCAGAATTCAATTAAATATGATCCATTCTTAGTGTCAACCGTTTTCCAAGAATCAGCACACAAGTACAGTGTATCCATGCCAGTACCAAATATTTTTAAAATACCGCACAAATTAGATTTAAAATTTTATTTATTTAAATGTCACAGTTATTTTGATGGCTTATTGGGCTTAGACAATTTGAAGTTGTTACAAGTTCAGCTAGATTTTAAAAACGATTTTATTATAACACCTTTTACGAAAATTAAACTAAATTATCATTCTACTAAAAATCAAATTAATTTAATCACAATATCATCTAGATGTGAACAAGTTATTCAAGTTAAAACACCAATTAAAAATGGTGACATAATACCATATCAACCGTTTCAAAATTGTGAAATCCCAGAAACATTATCTACAGCTAAAAACGGATTAGCTCTCACTACTATAGTTAACAATACGGCAAAACGAATAATATTTGACTTTTCTGATCCAATATACGTTGAGAAGCCTGACATAACTAACCTACAGTGTAGTATTGGATAGGGATGTTAATTAAAACTCGTGTTGTTAACACTTTAACCACATTTTATTGAATGAATTCCCAATCAAAAAGTATTACAATAATTGGTGTATTTTGCAAGTTAGTGATTTATTATAATCACCTGATTTACCTATGTTATATTAGTCGACATTAATTTGTCATGAGTATTCAAAATGTAATGTAATTATTAATATCCGGAAGTTAAGTAACACCTAAGCAATTATTACCTTCCTTTACAGGGTGTTCTAAGTTAGGTTCTACACCTTCCCTTTCCGAGAAAATGTCCTTCACTATGGCCACTTGTGAAGGGCATTTCAACAGAATCAAAAGAATAATAATTGCCAACTGATACTACTGCAAATTCTAAACAAAATACATATAATTTAGAAACCATAAATTGCTGATCAAGTAGTACTATTATATTTGAAATGTAGGCACATGTTTAGTAAAGTGTTATGATTTTATATTTTATTTGACCCCTTATAACCTACTTAAACTCGAAATATAATATACGCATTAATTAATACCATAAGTAACTACCTATAACTAGACTAACAATAAATTCTTCACTTTGCATGCATGCATATTTTTTGTAATAGGAGACGTCTCTATATTATAATTTTACCTAAATATAATTAACGATATAGTAGCAATATTACAGATTCTAAATTCTCACTAAATTAAATAAAAACATTGTTTATTTCATAAAATATACACTGTGTCCACTTTCACCACCTTACCTAAAAAAATTTTTACAACGGTTTTTATGAATTGTATACTGTTTCCCCTTGTTGTCTTTAATAGTACAATTCGGGTTTTCTACTGACACAACCTCAAATGGTCCGTCGAACCAAGAGTCTAGTTTATGCCGATCTTCGTTAGACAACAAAACTAGATCGCCTGGTTTTAACGACAACTCTTTTGCATTTGCATCAAGTAGAATTTTACGTGTTCTCTTGGCATCGTCTAAGTATTCTTTAGCTCGCTTTTGTGCAAGCTGCAACCTATACCGTGTTTCCTCATAGTAAGCGTCTATATTGTATAATGGATCTACGCGTGTTCCATCAAATAATTCTGGTAAACAGGCTTTCTTGGCGAAGACTAACTCGAAAGGAGTATAGTTGTGATATGTACTAGGTGTAGTATTGTAACAGAATTAAGTGTTCTGTGACTGCGTTCACAACCACCGATAGACTGACTGTGATAAGGAGTAGACATTTTGTGTTCCATTTTCAGAATTCTTGTAATATTGGAAAACGTTTCATTTCTGTATTCGGTACCCATATCGGTCCTAATTTCTCTCACGGGTCCGTATACAAGAATGAAATTTTCCACAATAGCTTTAGCCAATGTAGATGCTTCTTTGTTTGGTATAGGTATAATGATAACATATTTTGTTAGCTCACACTGTAAAGTTGCAGCGTACACATTACCGTGGTCAGATTTTGTAAAAGGTCCGATGGTATCGATGCTGACTATATCAAATGCCCTTTGAGGAGTTGGCGTTATTTTTAAAGGCTCAGTATGGCTTATTTGAGCTTTATTAACTTGACATTTTTCACATTTTTTGATATAGTTAGCTACGTCCTTGGACATATTTTTCCACCTAAAATTTGATTTTCATTTTTTAAAAGTACGCTTTTGACCACTATGGCCGCCTAGTAATGGATCGTTATGATATTTTTCAATTAATGCAAGCTTTTCTTTACGATCTACTATTAGTTTGGGAGACTGGCAAAGTATTATATTTAACTTTCTAAAAAGTTTTTGACCCACATGTTTAAATTCATTTACGGTGCACCTCGTAAATATTCTATCTTCTACATTTAATCTCATGGAGTAGATTTTCTTATCCCCGGCTATCTTTTCAAGCTCTGATAATAATTTCACTAATGAAATATTATTGTTAGTGATAGAGAATCTACTCTGCGCGCATATTTTCCTTTTATTATAAATATATACCACAATAACATTAGGCCTAAGTTCAAATCTTAATAGTGGGATTTTTAATACTTCGTAATTATTCATGCTTTCAAATACTTTAGGTTTAACTACAGGAGAATCATTACTTATTAATGTAGGAGCTTTAGTTACTTTTTTATATTGTGATCTGGTAATTGCTAAAATTTGGTCACAATTATTTTCGATTTGTTTCAAGTTTTTTATATTTATCCTAGATAAGGCATCCGGTCCTACATTATCCTTACCTTTTATAAATTCAATGTCAAAGTCATACTCTTCTAAGTCAAGTCGCATTCTCGTTAGTTTTGATGAAGGATCTTTCATGGAAAAAAGGTAAACTAGAGGTCTGTGATCAGTTTTCACTAAGAATTTCTGACCGTAGAGATAACATCTAAAATATTTTATGGCCCAATGAATAGCCGAAAGCTCTTTTAAAATTATAGGCTTATGCGACTCACCTTTAGTAAATTTTCTCGATGCATAAGCTATAGGCAGTTCCTGTCCGTCAAATTCTTGTGACAGAACTGCACCACATGCGTCGTTAGATGCATCTGTCGAAAGTACAAACTGTTTTGTAAAATCTGGGTATTTTAAAATAGTTGGAGATTTTAGGGCATTTTTTAATATTTCAAAGGAATGTTGGCATTCACTAGACCACTCAAATTCAACATTTTTCCTGACTAGTTTATTTAATGGTTGAGTGACCGCTGCAAAATGCGGTATAAACCTGCGATAATAGTTACAAAATGCTACGAATCGTTTAACCTCGTCAGCTGTCTGTGGTGTCGGGTAATTGTTTATAGTGTCATATTTACTATCGTCCGGTAGAATTCCTTTATCGGTGATTTTGTGACCTAGATATGTGACGTCTTTTCTAAAGAAATTGTATTTTTGTGGATTCAGTTTTAAACAATATTTTCTGCATGTATTAAAAACTTTACGTAAATTTCCAAGATGATGCTTTTCCGAGCATCCAATAACAATAAGATCGTCCATATATAGGAAAGCTTTTTCTGGAGTGAGGCCCGCGAAAGCCATGGACATCATCCGTTGGAAGCTGTTAGGACTCACGGATAGTCCAAATGGTAACCTTGTAAATCTAAAGGAACCTCCGTCGACGCTAAACGATGTGTAGTCTCGAGACCCTTCATCCAAAGCTATTTGGTGAAAACCAGAGAATAAATCTATTACAGAAAACCACTTAGCTCTTCCTAACTGATCTAAAATATCATCGATTCGTGGAAAGGGAAATTTATCTGCTAATAAATTTTTATTCAGTTTTCTAAAATCAACTACCAATCTCCAATTTTTCTCCCCATTAATAGATTTTTTAGGGACTAATAATACTGGACTATTATATTCAGACCTAGAGGGTTCAATAATACCATTATTTAAAAGATTTTCAACTTGCCGATTCATTTCCTGCTTTTGCATATGAGGTGTTCTGTAATTTTTTATATAAACTGGTTTTCTGTCCCCTAATTTTAGTTTTTGTGTATAAAAATTATTTACTGTTAGTTTGTCTGTTTTTAGGGCAAATATGTCAGAGAATTCTGTACATAAGTCTATAACGTCTTTTTTTAAATATTCAGGTATGTCTTTATGATTAAATTGACTTAGTAATTGTGCGTTTCTATTTTTATTTTCGTTTTCTATTGTAAAAATATTAAACAAATCGAGTCTATAGGTTTCTAATTTCGGGATGCTGACACAAGCACTTTCGAAAGTGGTATTTATTATTTTAACTACTGGATTTTCTTTGGATATTACTGTCCTGGCAACGAAAATACCTGGCGATATTTCTTGACTATTTACAACCGAATCATGATCAATCTTTCTTAGAGATTTTATTTCCCTAAAAACTTCACATCTGGGAGGAAGATATATTGTGTCGTCGTCTGGACCGCTAAACATTGGGACCCTTACGCTACTGTAGTCGACCTTGAGAGTCAACGTCCACTTAGCGTAATCTAAATTTGCATTGTATTTTACCAAGAAATCCCTTCCAAGGATTCCATCAGTCGGTATCGGAAAATCATCTTCAACAGTGTGAAAGGTATGTTTGAAAGAAAAATGTTCGACACATAGCCGTGTTTGTGTAATGCCTATTGTTTTTACTAGATGGTTTGAGATGCCTTTAATTTTGCTGTTTTGTGCAGTGTCAATAATTTCATCTAATCTTAATGATTTTCTTTTTAATATAGATATATCAGCTCCGGTGTCGACTAGTAAGGTGTTTTCTATGCCAGACAATTTAGACTCCATAACTACAAAGTTCGAAAGTGTTAAACTCATCCTGTAAATATTTACATTGTTTGACCTGGTTCCCCCAATCGTGACCGATGGGGGCCCTGTGCGTTTCCCGATTGATTTCCGAGATAATTTTCAGACTCATAATATCTCACTGAGCGAGGATACCTTGCACGAGGAGTACCAGAAAATCCGCGCCTGTAATTGCCTCTAACGTGTGCGCGATATTCCGTACCATAATTATTATTGTTATAACTATTATTATTAGAATAAAACCTACTTCTACCCCTATTATAATGCTGCCTACCTAAATTATTACAATTTCTACCCCTATTATTAACATATAAAATACTATTAGACTCAGTTGACGATGAACTTGTAGCTACATATTTGGTCAGAACTTCCTGAATTGTTGAAAAATTGCCCGCTTCTATTATAACACGAGCCCTATCGTTGTTCGAATTTTGACAAAGCGCCTTAACTGTAGTTTCAACGGAGTACGTTTCGGCTACGTCGTAAGGCACCCCTTCAGATATATATGATCTTTGTAACTTAACCGCTAGATCTTCCACTTCAGCCGCAAATGTAGTAGGATCTTTAGTATGTTGTCGACAGTTTGTTAATTTTGCTGTTAGAAGTCGTGAACTTTCTCCTTTTATGCTGGTTTTTAACTTGTTTATTATAGCCTCTATAGTATTTTCGACCGTAATTAAGTCACGTGCTTTTCCTGTTAATTTAGTTTTAATATAAGCAACAGCATTTGCTTCATTATTAGCAGCGTGGTTCCTCAACAATTCTAGGGAGTCTAAAAATGATCTGAGATTTTCATGATTACCGTCAAACTGGTTTTGCACTAACTTACTAGCTAAATTAAAAAATTCTATTGTTGGATTAGCCATTACTTCTATGGGTTCGTAATTTTCGCGTAAATCGTCTTCTAAAATTTCGGGATCTATTTTACCTAAACATGAAACAGGTACCCTATAGTTAACTTCTAAAGTTTCGAAAGCTCTAATTGTCTTGTCTCTACAAATAGTAAATTGTTGCTTGCAAATTGTTTTATCATAATTATCTAACGAATTCCAAACTGAAGCTAAAGTTTGAGTAAACTGATTAAATAATCGAACTATATTATCACGAATTTCTTCTCTAACAGTCTCTGACTTAGGTACGTTCTTTTTCAACGCTCTTTTCGTTTGACTAAATAAATCTGATTTAATTTGTAGCAAACTTAAATTCACAATTTCGTTCGAAGTTTGCATCAGAAAAGATAACAAAGGGATATTTTCATCATTACTCTAACTATTAACCTATACATAATTACCAAATTTGAGTAAACGACACTATTTACATCATAATATTTATTCTTAAAAACTACTTACGCCCGCGTTCTGCCGTCCCGTCGGCATATTCGACCGAATCGCACTACTCACTTCACTGACACTAAGGGATAGTTTATGCTCCGCCGGAATACCTTCAAAACTTCAAGAAATGTTAGTTTTTTTTTTTCAAACTGCACTATCCCGAACACTAGCTAATGAGTCCATAAAATTACGTCGCCACTGCTTTTTCATATTACGTCTATGGACTTTGAAAAGTTTAATAATTAAGTTTAGTAACATGATCGCCACAATAATGTATAAAAGTATTTTTACTTCCATAACATTTACACTATCTTCGTTCACTATAAAATTGGAATTAACTGAACCGTTCTCAGTTAAATCTTGGTTTTTAGATTGACTTTTCCCCATGGCGCATAATATTGTTTAAATACCTGGTAATATTAGTGTAATTATGTATTTATATTTATACGCATTCTTAAAATTTTATCTATCGTTTTTGGCAGGATCGCCATGTAGTATTGGATAGGGATGTTAATTAAAACTCGTGTTGTTAACACTTTAACCACATTTTATTGAATGAATTCCCAATCAAAAAGTATTACAATAATTGGTGTATTTTGCAAGTTAGTGATTTATTATAATCACCTGATTTACCCATGTTATATTAGTCGACATTAATTTGTCATGAGTATTCAAAATGTAATGTAATTATTAATATCCGGAAGTTAAGTAACACCTAAGCAATTATTACCTTCCTTTACAGGGTGTTCTAAGTTAGGTTCTACACAAACATTGAATTACATAACCTTGAAACAGACTTACAGCACGAATTAGACTTTTCCGAAATACATACAAAGGACTTTTGGAACCAAATTGACGAAAGTATAAGAGAATCATCAGATAATGGATTCCAATCAGAAAGTTTTGATAAACCAGGAAATTCCAGCCTGAATAAACCCCCAAATTCAACCATATATAGAGATGATAAAATGTCGCTACAAGTAAATGTAGACGAAGACATAAACCTTGACGTACCCCAATTCCTAGACGCAAATATACAACCAAATAAAAACGAAAATTTACATAAAAGTGACGATGGACATACTGTACATTCTAATTCCAATCAAAAACCTTTATTTGAAATTCCTATAGTAGACTATCCGATAAACCATGCTAAAAACCAAATATTCATAGATACTGTTTTGCATTCTCCATCTCCACCTAAAAGACTACTCTTATATGAAACTAAGCAACGAATTAAAGTTCAACTCTCTGAAAATAATTTCGAACAAGACACTATTAATTTTGTGAAAAATTATATTTCTCCTGATGTTACTTATCATGTATATTTCGAAAAACCTCTGAAATTCTCTGTTATCTTGCAACGTGTGTTTTCCTCTAATTCATTGAAATTAAGAAAATGTAATGCGAAGCTCATTGACATAACAAATAAACATAATATACAAGATATTATGAGTAATTTAAAACGTCCCTTGAGGAACGTTTATTCATTTGATGTTAACTAAATAGTATATTAAGTATTGAGAACAGTAAGTATAGTTTACCGATCGACGACAATGTTTGGCGACTGAGCGAAGCGAAGTCGCCAAAATTGGAGGAGATCGGTAAACTACTTACTGTTTGAGATGCTTATACTATTTTTTGTACGATCGAAATAGCTGAAATTGCAATTTTATTATTTTTAATAATTAATATTTTCAATTAAATACAAATTCAGGTTAGCTGAATACCCTCTACAAAGTTGCAGTTGAACGTTGTCATGGAACTAATTGTTATTGTTATGATTGTTATCGTATTTTTTATGTCATGTATTTGTCAAAACTTATTTAAATAAGTATTATTATTGAAAATGAGTGACTTTGAATGTGAATCTCTTGATGAAGCATGGAATGTTGGAATAGCCGCTATAATTCTAGAGAACGGTATGAAAATGCTTATAAAAGTTCATACCTCATGCCGTTTAATATACAATTTAAAAATCAAAATAATGACGTCAGCATAAATGCGCAATGATATACCGTCGTGAATTTACTTACCGTTCTCTGAACGGTAAGTGAATTACTTACCGTCGTGTTTGGGTTGTCAGCCAGTAAATGTCACTTACTGTCATAAAGACAGACACGGTAAACAATCAAAAAAGGTCGATCGTACAAAAAAATATTTAAATACACAGTTTAATATAGGCACTTACTTAAGTTACATAAACTAGTTGTTTACACATTTTTCTTGCTTACATTACAGACTTCCAGGAGTTCACGGACTATCAGAAACCATTACGCAGCGAAACCTTAACAACAACCTTGGTCTAATTCCAATGAAGATAGGCAGTGGGAAAATTACAAAATTCTCACATTCTATTATATTTAATTATGATCTTAATTCTATTTTGAACGAAGTTGAAAATTTAAACATCAATCAAAATTTCTACTAGTACGATTAATAAAAACACCCAATACCAAAATGATAGTTCAAATTATTTAAAAATTTTAAATTTTATCAAAGAGAGGGTACAAGACAAATTAAATGAAATAGTGCCCCAAAGAATCAGAAATAAACGGTTTAGGCTCTGTATTTAAATCAATCTCTGGCAACTTAGATGCGTATGATGTTGAAAGATATGATTCATTAATAAAAGAACTTCAGAAGAATCAAAACGAACTCTCTTTAGCTGCTAAAACACAAAATACACTCTCTACTGAAACTATGAACAAATTTAACAACGCAATTCAACGGATAAACCATAATGAAAAATTGTTAGAATCAAGAATAAATCAAATTTCTCTAATAGTAAAAGGAAGTGTTTATAGGGAGAATAGCTTTTATATAAACGATGTTATAACTCATATAATAAATATGTTTGAGATAATTGAATCAATCTTACAGGATATTGAAAAGTCTATAGCTTTCGCAAAACTTGGATCAATGCATCCTAGCATTATTAAAACAAAAGAATTATTTAATGTTCTTAAACAAATAGAATCAAAACTTAGCTCCGATACAGTACCAATAAATCTCACTCTTGAAACCATCCCAATAATATAAAAGATAATTAAAATAAATTGTTTTATATTCAATAATAAAATTACCTATATTCTTCATCTTCCTATAACCTATTCTGAAACCTTTAATCTATACCACCTTTATTCTATTCCTACACCTTTTGAAGGTCAGTTTAAGGCGATTGTTTTAACAAATAAATTTCTCGCGAAAACTAAATTGCACTATGCATTTTCTGGTACACCCTGTATGGAAATGGTTCCATAAACGTTGTATTTATGTGAAATGGAAATACAAGACTACGCAGAAATCAAAGACAATCCTTGTGAAGTTCAATTACTAGAATATAAAACTGCTTCTTCATGTAAAAAAACTAAAGTCACCATACCGAAGCCTACATTTAAAAGGCTTAGTGAATCAAATCAGTGGTTAGCCTTCCTACCAGTAACAGAATTGGCTACCGTAAAATGTCCAAGTCAAGAAGAAACAATCGAAATCAAAGGAACGCACCTATTCAGCATACCTCCAAAGTGCACGTTGAAAATTGCAACGGAAATATTAAAGAACGATGATGAAACGTTAATTAACATACCTCCAACATTATTTCCACAACTAGACTACTCAACTCCAAACACAGAAATTAAACTTCCATTCGAAAAATTAAATATAGATGAAATTCAAGAAATCCACATTGGTAATCTTCCGTACGATCCAAAACTTCACTTTCTGCCAGTGACGAAAAACTTGAATATTTGGACAATCACTACGTTTTTTATAATTGTGCTAATGTTCAGTTATTTCGTTTATCGAAAATATAAACAGTGGTGTTGTAAAAGACATTCAACAAATCAAGAAGAACCTGGAATCAACCTAGCTAATGTTCGATTCCCTCAGTAACCCGTATGAGTCGAAACTACGAGGGGAGGCGTTATATCACCCTATACTGCTGAGTCCATAATAATAGTAAACTCATTCCAAGAAGCTGTACACATGGAAGGGGCTGCCTGAGTACCCAATGTTACATTTTTTATTCAGTCTGTATGAAGCTCTCTAGTAATTAAGTTGTAATAATAATAATTGTATTTCTAATGTTCTTTCGTAAATGTTCTAATAAATAAAAGTTTGTATTTTTAAAAAGGTGTTTAACTTATTAAGAAAGTTAACTCACGTTAAACTCTCCATTCACAATATACACAAAATAATTCTTGCGGGTGTAAGAAAAATATACGAATTAAATTTTAGAATTCATAGGACAACGACCATTGTCTATGGCGGTTGTAAGTCGAATCGTCCCGAGAGAAAAATATCCTTTCGCGGCGCGCAGCAGTACAGTAGTTAAAGCGAACCATACACGCGCAAACTAAACATATTAATTATAATAATTAAACTTAATGAAAAATACCCAAAACCACTACAGATTTAAACTTGCCGAATACAAACTAAAATATGCAAGTGATTTAAATGGAAAACAAAGAAAAGAAAAAGTGCTCTATAATGTAAAATTAACATAGATTAACGAGTGGACGCAACAGGGTGCATGTGTCCCATTTAAAATTTCATCAGTTAGGTTAGCTATATTATTAAAATTAAAATAAAATATTTGTTATCAGGTTTCTGTGGCGTCATTGGTAGGACGTTCGCTTCGCATGCGAAAGGTTGGAGGTTCGAATCTCAGCTCTGGCAATAATTTTTTTTTCGGATTTTTTTGTTTGAATTTTATTTTTTTTTTAAATCTTTTTTCTTAATTTTTTTTATTTTTTTTATAACCCTCAATGACTTTTTTCATAGATAAAACTACCACAGACCGACTGGGAAATCCCGCAAGGGGACTGGGAAAAAAGGCCGAATTTAGCGCCACTAAACCAAATGTTCCGTCATAAGACGGAACAAGAGCGCTGTCTAAATCGCAGTAAATAATTTGAAAACCAATCTAAAAAACTCAAAAAAAATTAAAAAAATTTCTATCTACCGTACCTAAAAATATTGAAAATAAGTAGAAACATTTTTGAGTTACCCCGTAGATCAAATGTTTAACCACCAGTTTCAACACTTGTATTTATAAGTCAGCAACGTTTCGAGGTTTAATTTCCTCTTTTTCAAGGTACAAAAACAAGAATACACTATAAAACATGGCATTTCATTTTTTTATACATCACAAAAATTAAATAAATTAATACGTAAATGTGTAGTACCTTTCTTTCTTTTTAAAGTTTTGTGTATAAATACATAATAAATGGTGTTAACATCGCGGAAATATGTAAGGTAATACATCTGTTGATAAAGTATTTCGGATAGTTATTCTTCTTTAAGATGGTTTTGATTTTGTTTATGTTATCAACATGACATCTCGAATCGTTCAATTTACAGACTCTGTCGAGAAGACCCTTTTACTCAAGAGCTCCACAGTGAAATGTTTTTTTGCACCAATAAAGATTATCGATTATTATTATTATATTTTATTATTATTAAATATATATCTACAGGACACGAAGTATTTAAACAAAAAGCATAGTTAATCTTCTTTTCTTTAAAATAGTTTATATTTCAACTTCTTATATTTATGACTACATACTTTTAAGCCCCGACTCCGAACGTCTAAAACAGACTGATTTCGATATGGGTAAATACACTCTTAATAGTTTTCATATGTAGTATATCTCTTATATTTTAAATCACGACGTTCTTATTTATGCTAAATCTGTGTATTTTTATGTGTCGTTTTCTGTGTGTGTTTATATGTTATTTTATCATTTTGAAATATGTATCTCTGATTTTTATTGTCGATTTTGTCCTTTGTTTTCATTCATGATCTGCTGTTATACATATTCTAACTAAGCAGTGTGTTTCAAATTTTGTATCTTCATTTTTGATGTTTTTTTGACGTATTTTCATAGTTCTTTTAACCCCTGATGATGGGTTAATAATAAACCGAAACGTTGGAAATTAGCTAAATTACATGATGTAAGATTTTGTTGACCTTCTCAGTCATCTCTTATCCTACCTATTTAACTTATTAATGTTTATTATTTTTATAGTACTGTGGAGATGCAGTTATTGGTGACTGGAAACAATTCAAAAGAGGGCAACAAGACTTCAATGAAAACAAATGCAAAATGGTTTAACTGCAATCAGTGTACGTTTAAAACAATTTGTAAGGAGAAGTTTAAAACCCATACACGGTTAAATTGTAAGAGAATTTTGTGCAACATTTGCAACAAAACATTTTCTTATGAAAATAGTTTAAATACGCATTTATCGCATAAAGATAAACACGCGAGAGAAGTGAGAGCATATAGAGTTCAGGAGGTCTTATCTCGGCACATGATAGGACATGTAGGAGCTGATAAAAATAAAAAATTGCATGTTTGTACAAAGTGTAAGAACATATTTAAATACAAACTGAATCTTGATTGTCATATTGATAATAATAATAATATTTGAGAGAGAGATGTTTTTGGCGACACCTAGCGTGAACAGGCAATATGCCGGGTGAAACACAGTTCACTAACGATGGCCGGACAAGAAGTAACAACTCCATTATATCCTATTGCCAACACTAGATGCGCCCGAATCCCCTAGCAGGGAGGCTTTATTTAAGAATTGCTTGTTACATAAAGCAACAAGACTTTATGTTATGTTAAAAATTAATAATATTTCTTTATTAAAAGTTTGAATAAAATACATAAAATGAAATTGTTACGGTCAATTTTTATCTTAAGGTAAATGCGTATATCTAACCATAATAAATAACCAATTGCACTCACCTTAATTAAAATTTTATTCATAATTACATTTACATCTATACCTTGTCTAATTGCCAAAATAAAATTGCCTTATTTGTTGTTTCAATAATTAAATATTCTTAGTACGGTCCTGTATATGGTATGCGGTTTATATTCAATTTTGTCTTTCATCCTTTTTCATGCCAAGTGAATCCCTAAAACAGAAAAAGTGTATTAAATAATTATTTAAAGGGTTTTAAAAAGAAATATAAAATTTATACTTACTACTTATGGTGGAGCCCTCGTAAATCTTTTTCTTGAGTCTAGGACATCAATTGTCGTAATATTTTGGATATTTGATAGAATTCATGCGGATTTAATGTTGAATTCTATCCCGGGTGGGATCTTTTAAATGGTATATCTGATCTAGGAATGATGTTACCAGTAGTTGCAGCCTAACATCGGATCTGTAACAATACTGCTAACGTTAAAAGTTAACTATCTGAACATCTTGATAGGCGTTATGCATTTTAAGTCGTTATGACTTACCTTTTTGTGTTTGTTGTCATACTTCCGTTTTAGTTCGTTTTTGTTTAGTTGGTAGTCTGCTAGCCTTGTTCATTCTCCTTTTTGATCGGCTTGCGGATAGGTGGGTGCCACAGGGTCTTTGACGGCTGCTTTGAATGGCGAGATTCTTCGGATGGGTGGTTGATGGGGGGTAGTGCTTGGCGAGTCGTTGAGGGAGTGGTTCAAGTTTATTAGACGGGACGATGACGCTGGGTACTACTACTGCGATTCACCTGAGCTCCGCTGAATCGTCGGCAAGGAGATCGGTGGCAGTATCATTTGCAGGAACCACCGCTACTTGTTTTTTTCGGAACAAGCAACTAGAGGCTCCATATCTTCGTTTTCTTTTCTATCTTGTGTCGTATGTTTTGGTTTCTTATTTTTCAGTTCTCTTGTTCGTTGGAACGGTGCCACCGTGGGGAAATGTGTGGTTTTGGATTGGGGTTGTCCCTGTGAAGGTCTTCCTGGGGCATTATAACTGGAGCGTATGTGAACGAGGCCTCCCGCTGCTTAACCCGGGTCGCGCAACGCATACCTGTCTTTTAACATCTTCTCTTACAAGACCGTTACCTGGTTATAGGCCTCTGAGTGGCTGAAAGTCGAGTTCGGCACTCTTGGGGAAGCTCCGAATAACACCTCCATTCTGGGAGCATACGACGGCGGTGGTATCGTTGTAATGAAACTGTATGTTAGGGTAAGGTTTCAGTTTGGCATATGCTATAATTATGCTGGGTTTCTCTTCGTGTTGGATCCCAGGACTTTGTTCCTAAAAACCACACAATTGTATAGGTTACCTATACTTTATTTGATTCCCGGCTATGACACAAAACGGTGGCACTGTAGCTAGTCTTACTGTTTTCTTACCCGATTTTGACTAATATATTCAGTGTTTAATTTTCGTTTGCTATTATTGAGTATTAGAGTTCGTGAACGCCTAATTTCGGCTTTATTATTATTGTTTACCGTAATGTGTAGGTTATATATTTTCACTTTGACTTATTTAAATTAATTTACAACAAACAGCTGATTTCTGTCACCTTGAATATTTCATATGACAACTTGAGTATTTCATATCACTTGCTTGATAGTCAGTTCCTTTTACAGGAGGTAGTTCACTATTGTAATTTGCTATTTATTGGTGTTCGTACTGCAGTCTGTTCTCTCAGAGGACATAATGCTTCGGTGGCTCTGTTTTCCGATGCTGTTTATGCCGTGCATGTGTTAGCTATTTCAATTTGACAGAGCAATGTATTCACTGTGGAGATGTTCTTCTATCTAGTCACAGGCTGTGTTGAGTGACAGTTTGTTGGGATTGTCAACTTATTAAAGTTGTTACCGCCTGTTTGTTACGATTTCATTGGATAGAAACAACTTTTGGCGGTAAGAATAGTGAGAATCGCACGTTATTGGTG